>JARVLU010000103.1:17000383-17010834 GCA_031762415.1 Simpsonichthys santanae | reverse complement strand
AGTATACAGTATATGTATTATTTTTTTACCACAAAAACACTCTGACAAACACAAGCTCAGCACTTCCTTTTTAAATCCTCACAAAGCACAATTGCACCCAAATAACAGACTTTTGTTTTTGTCTTCCCAGAATGTGTGTTTCTGTGCTTTCCCCGCCAGTCTTGGCTTCAGAGAAGACGGTGTGTCTTCCAGGTGAACAACAAGGAGAGCCACAGATACGCTGCTGCTGGTAACGTGAGTGACTCTGTGCAACTCTGTGAAAACACCCACTGCTGTTTGGCCATTTACCAGATAATCAACAAGCAGCTGAAGGTTGACACTCTCGGTAAGAATGGATCAGAACCCCCTACAGTGAAGAGCAGAAATTAGTTTTTAAAATATCTCTGTTTAAACCTTTAGAGCCAGTCAAATTCAGTTCAAATGCACCCGTTTCTGTAAAGTGTGTTTTATAAAGCATTACAAATTACATGCCTTTCATTTGTTTTGTATTTTAAATTTTATGGGGTGTGTGTGTTTTAGCTTGTAATATGGTTGAAAAGTCTTGCCCAGACGAAACCTGCAAGGCCACATCACGCATCAATAATCGCTTCATCATGTGCGTGTGCAGCACAGATCTGTGCAACAGCAACGTTACATTGACCCCAGCAGCTGGACAACCTCTGCACACCCACTCCTACTCTGCAGGTATGTTAGAAAGAGGCAGCTGGGAACCACTAATCACCTTCTTTATTGTTAACCTTGAGATTTGTCAACGGTGGTTCACTATCTCCTTTAACTCCTCTATTATGTCCTTTATTTTAGGTGAAATCACAAAAACAGCCACGGTTGTGATTCTGTTCATATTTGGTTTCATTATTTTTGCTATAAAATGGAGAAAACTTTGTAAAGAGAAAGGTAAGACTTTTTTTGTATTCTTTAACATTAAAGAAATCTAATTCAGTGGACTAAGTCCTAATTTACAAAAACAATGTATCTTACAAATGTGGCTCTTTTATTCCTGCAGTGGACACTGCTCATTTGTTTGTAATTTAGCCAGGAGACACAGAACCAGACAACGCTAGCTGCTCCAACCTGTTAATCAAACATGAAGGAGCTGAAGACCTCAACATCTGGGAGGGATCTTTTTTTTTATTATTATTCATTCAACCTTTATTTATACAGGTTAATCCCATTGAGCCTTGGGACTCATTTACAAGAGAGATCTGAGTTTGACAAACAGTGATGACAACAGTGGAACAACAAAGACAACAATATACAATCATAAAGAATGCGTACAAACTGAGATTTTTTTTAAATCAAAACACACAGAGACAAATTATAAAATCTTTCTAAGGGATTCTAACTACATGTGGTTAAAATTAGTATCTCACAAATAATTTCAAATACATAGTATTTTGTGTATAATATACAGTATAAGAATTTAGAATTTTTAAAATTCCTATAAAGCAGTGTGTGAAAACGTGTGTATATTTGTGACAGACAGTGCAATTTCTGTAAGGTTACAGTTTTGTTGACCACTCATCTAAAATTGGAGAAAGGTTTCTAAAGAAGCAAACATTATGGGAAAGCAAAAACAACATAAATACTTGCCACAAAGTAGATTATTTTTCTTCACTACGTTTGAGACATAATGCAGGGCACAACAAAATAATCTAAACACTGAAGCATCAAAATTTGATTCTATCGAGACTTTAAAAGCTGAAATTGTCCAGATGGAAAACGTGTGACATACATGGGATGTTTCAGGAAAAAAGTTGTGTTGCATTTAAACAAAGATCGCCCGTCTCCTTTCAGGTGAAAGATGTAAACTAAGCTCATCTAAGGATGAGAAAGCACAGTTAGAGCTGTTTTGATCAAACCGTGTCAGGGTTTAAAAAGATGCAAAAATAAGTTTTGATGTGAAGTTTTACGCTCCGAGTCAGTAGTTTTGATTTTAATGTGTGTTTCTTAAAGCTTCATGTCTTTTTCAGTCCATGTTAACTTGTTGCATCTTTTCTTATAGCCATATAAGAAATATATAATGTGACCAAACTGCTAAATATTTAGTCGTATAATTGTCCTTCATGTCTCTCTTGCTCCTCAGCCAAGATGGAGAACCAGAATGAAGGTGTGTTTTCGGCCAAATTCAGTCTTTATAAGGTTGTACCAAAACGGCTCACATCAATTTTGAGAACCTTATGAAACTATTTTTTCACTGAACAAGATACTATTGGCTCAGTCTGGTACTTTGCTTAAATTACTCCAAGACCAAATCCATCAATGAACATAATCATTTTAAAGCATTTCACATTAGTCAGAAAGTGAGTTTTACACCCTGATAATGTACTCTATTGTTTGAGCAGTCGATCACACAAATGTATTGCCAGTTTTAAATAAAATAATTGGATTATGTGGGATTAACGTTGATGTTTTAATTCAGAGGAGAATCTACAGTTTTCCAGTACAGATTACAGCAGCCAGCAATCATGTTCGTGTCAAACAAAACCATCAGAAAACAACATCACTGACATTGAACTGCAGGAGGTAAACCCAGAGATTAAACAGATTAAAACTCCACCAGCTCATCTTCATCACCATACATCACAGTACTGCAGCGTTTGGTTCTGATAGCGTGTTGTGTATTTGCTCTGTAGGTTGTGGGCCGAGGACGGTTTGCGACTGTTTTTCAAGGGAGGTACAACAAATCGACGGTGGCTGTGAAGGTGTACCCTGCAGGCTGGAAACACAAGTTCACCACAGAGAAGGAGATTTATGAGCTTCCTCTGATGAAGCACAGTGGGATTGTTCAGTTCTTGGGCACTGGGAGGAAACCAGATGATGGCAGCTTGATAATAGTGCTGCAGTATGCTGAATATGTAAGAGAAAAATCATCTTTTAAAAATTACAATGTTAAATTTAGCGCAGAGCTGAATGACTGTGAGCTGCAGCTCGTGAATTCCTGTCAAACAGCAAAAAGCAAATGAATCGAATAAACAAAAAAAATGTAATTCATTCATTCATTTATGCAGGTTAGTCTTACTGAGTCGCGAGGACTCATTTAGGGACCTGTTTTTATTTCTTTTTATCTATTTATTTAATTCATTTATTTATTCATTCACGATAAACAAATAAATTCATCAAAAATACACTGAATGAAAAGGGTGCAGAAAGAAGAATTTTTTTATACATAATATCTGCCCCTAAAATAAAATAACTACAAACAAACAATAACTTGAACATCTCCAAAGTGAAAACAAAAACATCAGGCATCCTCCACACCATACTTTCCTAACAACTTTAACTTAATCATATTTTTAAACATATAAATTGTTTTAAAAATGTTTATGGTGATGTCAAGTCAACTCCACAATCTTATTCCCTGAATTACAACGCAGCTTCTTCAGACTAGTTCTAAATGGAGGTTTTACAAACATTTACATTCTCTTAAGGTTACTGTATAATGACTCTCTTTAAAACATTTTAATCGAATATTTGGGGTTAATATCTTTTATGAGCTTTAAGCATGGCTTGTAAAATACTATACAGTACTGTATTTAACCAAATTATAGCATTTTAATAATTTCAACTGATAAAATAATATATTTGTTGGGTGACCATAGCACTTCCTACTAATAATTCTTATAGCTCTTTTTTGCAAAATAAAAATAGGGTTTGTAATTGTTTTGCATTTTTTCCCCCCAAACTTCAGTACAGTAGACTAAATATGGAACAATCATTACATTTTACAATATATAAAAAGCTTTGCCATTCAAAAACTTTTTTACTTTATACAGTAAAGCAATTGATTTTGATATTTTTATTTTTATGTAATTTACATGAGAGTTCCGTATCAGCTTCTCATCAATAATAACACCCACAATTGCATTTCATAAACTACAAATTTCAATACTGCCAATTTTAAATGGGACTTCAATAATTATCTTTCTATTACTAAATATCATGTGGGGAGTTTTTTTTTTTTTTTTTGTTGTTGTTGTTGTTTGTTTTTCTTCAAATTGAATGATAACATTAAGCTGGACCCAAGTTTGCATTTTTACAAATTTTGCCTGTTTCATCTCTAACATCTGTTCAATATCTTCATCCAAACAGGAAAATGTGGTATCATCTGCAAATAAAACACACTTCAAAAGCCCTGACACATCAACCAGATAGTTCACATATAAAATAAACAACTTTGGTCCCAACACAGAGCCCTGAGGAACTTCACATCCATTCACACAAAATTCAGATCTTACATCGTTTACCATACCTGTTTTAAACAAAGAACACAGACGAGGTGCAGATGACAATAGACAATCACATAAAATGAAAAGTAAATAAAAGAAATGGTCTAAAAATTAAATAAAAAACTGCTGTAATTTTATTTATTTATTTTTCTTTTGGCTGCTCCCTTCTTCAGGGGTTGCCACAGCGAACTAACTCGCATGAAGACATGTCAATTATTTTTATGCCGGATGTCCTTCCCTGACACAACCACAGACCACTGAGCTACCACAGCCCTCTGTGTGGAGCAGAGAGCTGCTATCTGGGGCGCCTGGGGGAGCAGATGGTGGGGGTTAAGAGCCTTGCTCAAGGGCCCAGAGTGAAGCAAATGAGGGTGGAGGCCGGTGTGGGTACTTCATCTTTACCACCCACATTTTATTGTTGTCTATTCCGGGAGTTGAACCAGCGATCTTCCGATCACAGGCCAACCTTCTCTAACCTGTGCGCCACCACTCCCTGAAACAAAAACTGCTATAAATAATAATAAATAAACAAGGTATTGATAAGAAAAGACCCAAAGCAAAACTTCTGTTAGGTAGTAATGTAATAAACATGTACACAGTTAATAACAGAATATATCTTCAGGCCCTAACAGAAACTCCAAACCATTTTGGTCATACCCTGAAAAATGTGGAGTATATGCTGAAAATGACTCTCAGCTACTACCACACCAAATTTTAGCCCAATTTCTGTAAAACTGACCGAGTTGTACCAGCTATTTTTGTGTTGGATAAAAGTTGATTAACTGTGGAAGACATTTTATATATGAGTACAAAATTACTTACGTGTAGAAGTGCTTTTAAAGTCAACTTTCAAAACATTACCGTACATTAAAATCAGTTCACTGGTTCACGACATATTTTGCCTGAACAATTTATACTACTCAAGTCCTTTCTCTGATATTTTGCCACTTCATTTAATTTTGATGAAATAAATCTGGTAAAATTGTCACTTTTCAAACAAGTCAGTGAAGCATTTTTACTTTTATTCATATTCAAACAGTAAACTGAGACAATACCTGTATTTGTGATGCTGATTTTACTGTGATTGTGTTTTTTTTTATCTCGGTGTGCATATTCAGCAGCCAAAAGTTTAACGTGTGTATAATCAGTGTCTCTTTGCCTTCAGGGTTGCCTCCATTCCTTTCTGTGTAAACACACCAGCAGCTGGATGTCATCAATGAAGCTGTGCCAGTCCTTATCAGAGGGACTTTCCTATCTCCACTCTGACCTCCTCAGCCACGGTACCGACCTGAATTCCCCGCCACAGAAATCTGTTTCTTGTAGCAATTTCACACAGAAAGCAGGCTGTGTATGAGCTCATTGTCACACAGGATTTAACACTACTGGGAGGGTACACATACAGATCACATGCCACTTTTTATTTTACTATAATATATAAATGGCTTATAATTCCAAACACTCAAATATGCCAGTGCAAATTAGAAACTTTGTGCCAGAGTGTTTTTTTTTTTTTTTTTTTTGCAGGTGTGCACAAGCCTCCTGTGGCCCACGGAGACCTCAGCAGCTTTAATATTCTGGTGAAAGCAGATGGTAGCTGTGCTCTTTGTGATTTTGGATCCTCCACCGTTCTGCGTTTTTGTTCGGGCCATCGCTTCTGGCAGCACCACATGACAAACATGAAGGTGAGACAATGTGGAAGTAAAAGCGCAAAGCATGCCAGCAACGTTCTTGAGACGAAATCTCACATTTCTGCAGGGTCAAGCTCAGTTCGGCACACTCCACTACATGTCCCCCGAGGTCCTGGAAGGCTCTGTAAACCTGAGCAGCAGCTCGTTCCTCATGCAGGGTGACGTCTACGCGTTGGGACTAATTCTGTGGGAGATATGGATGCGTTGCTCTGATTTATTTGAGGGTTAGTCACCTTTTTTGTACTTATTGTGGTCAAAGGAAATGACACAAAAAAAAGCTATGTCAGTGGTTTGTTGCAGTATTTTAAACCAAATACATCAGTTTTAGATTTATTTGTGTGGTAAGCTGAAAATTACTGATAATTTGACTCTTTTTTTGCTTTTGGAAGATTTACAAGAACAGCAACTGGAACTATGTAGAGCTTATAATTAATGTAACTAAAAAGTAGTATTTCTTTATGAAATACACGTTGCTTGCAGCCTTGAATTTGAAAGCTTTGACCAGATATCTCAAGGGATCAGTAAGCAATCAGAATATATCATCAGAGTCAATTTCAGCTACTAACATGCTAAATTTTAGCTCATTATTTATCAGTTTGACAGCATTGTAGACTTTTTTGGTTTTGTTTGCCACATTGAGTTACCTGTGGTGGCCATCTTGAATTAGGCCATTCAAAGTTTCATTACAATAAAACCAGTGATTTGTTAGATATTTTGCAAAAAGACAGACATGTATGCATAAAGACTCAGGCAGTTACATTATCACCCAACTTTCATGCCATCAGGTGCTGAAAAGAGAGATAAAGTGTGTATTTTATCATTAAAAATTTTTTAAACAGCTGTATATACAGTATAGCCTTTAATAAAGGGGATTATGGTTCTACATGCATATTTGGAGTTTGTATCTAACAGTGTTTTCTGATGTGCTGAGACGTGATTTAAATTCTCTAAGCCTCATCTCCAATGCTGCAAACAACATCTACTGCAAAGTGAAGACCAAACTAAAATTGAGAATTTGTGCAAACGCTTCCGTCTGCAGGCGGGACTGTTCCCCAGCGTCTGCTGCCGTATGAGCTGGAGCTGGGAGCCAGTGTAACTCTGGAAAGACTCGTTCTGTACGTGTCTGAGATGGACAAGAGGCCCTCCATACCTGATTACTGGAGGGTGCTACCACAGGTATTTATTAGGGGCTTTGCTTTTGCGCACACACAGCTGTGTAAGTTGGGCAGCAACAGTAAACTTTAATAAGTGTTAAACTTTCTCAGGGCTTTGCGCTGAAGGAGCTCCTGACAGACTGCTGGGACGGCGACGTGGAAGCCCGACTCACAGCTCCATGTGTCCTGGACAGATTAGTCTCTCTTACATCTTCCTACCCACATTGACACCTTAGCGTTAATTCAACGGACATGTACTGTAAACGTGTGTGTGCTCTACTCTTTTTCTGTCATTGCTTTAGTTGTTGCTTTTAATCAGGCTGATTGCTACAATCTCAGTGACTAACAATAAATGTTTTGGCGTATATAATAAAAACTTTATTTGAACAATGTCTTGTGACTCTTGTGATTTAGCTCAAAAAGGTTGTGCTGCAGGAACTTTGTGATGAATGCAAGAGGTACACAGAGGAGGCCAGATGAGCATCATCCACTGCTGCAGGAGGTGGTTTGCTGCAGCCAGCAGGGTGGTGAGCAGCTCTACGTGGACAGCCAGCACCCCTGCAGAGCAGCAGCCATGAAATGAAGGCAATCAGGCAAAAATGAGCTGCCACAGCAGCATCTATGGAAATAAAGAAGCAGCACAAAGCAGTTAAAATACCATTACTTTGTACAGAATACACATTTGGAATAGCATTTTATTTGGAACAGCATATATGTGTGGTACACCTAAAAATATGTCAACTCATTATTTTTGTTGTTTTTTAATCTTGAAATATTTCTCAAATAGAATAAAGTCTATACAGTATGAGAAATATTTCAAGATTACAAAACAACCAAAATACAGTAATATAGGGTAGTTGTCAAAAGCCTGGAGGGTTCTCCCACGCCTCTAGCGGCTGCGATTAGTAATGTTTACTCTTGTTCATGTCAATATATGAATGAACATTTAAAGCGTCTGTCAAAAATTGCATCATGAATATGGGGGAAAAAAAAAAAAAAGGTATATAAGTTGCTTTAAAGTCGCAGGACTGGCCAAACTATGAAAAATAAAGTGACTTATTGTCCAAAAGAATATGGTAATTCACAGGAACAGTACTGCCACATCAGACTGCTTCATGGTTTTAGTGTTGTGGTCAAACTCGTTTGGTTGTTTGTTTCGCATAAACTGAGTGATGACAATGTGGTGAATTCTGTTAGAGAAAATAGAATAGAATAGAAACAGCCTTCATTGTCCCACAGATGGGCAATTCAAGTGTAACAGCAGCAACAGATAAAAAGATTCACACAAAAGTTCCTAAATGTTAAAAACAATATGTAAAATAAAGAAATAAGATAAACAATATCAATAATAATGTTCAATATGTGTTGGAACATTGATAAGGACAGACTATTTACAGTACAGTAGTATAGGCAGAGTGTGTTTTTTAGCAGAGGTCAGCATTTAATCCTTATTGAGTTTGTTGGGAGCAGTGATGGTTGTAGAGTCTTAACAGCTGCTGGGAGGAAGGACCTGCGGTAACGCTCCTTTGTGCATTCAGGACGCAGTGATCTGTTACTGAAGGAGCTCTCCAGTTCAGCAACAGCTTCATGCATGGGGTGGGAGAAGTTGTCCAGCAATGATGTTATTTTAGCTAGAGTCCTTCAGTCTTCCACCACCTGCACTGGGTCAAGAGGGCATCCAAGCACAGAGCTGGCCTTCTTCATAAGCTTATCTAAATGCTTCTTCTCAGCTGATGGTAAGCTGCTGCTCCAACAGACAACACCATAGAAGATGGCTGATGCCACTACCGAGTCGAAGAAGGTCTTAAGGAGCACCCCCTGCATTCCAAAAGACCTCAGTCTCCTCAGCAGGTAGAGTCTGCTCTGACCCTTCTTGTGAAGTGTGTCAGTGTTGTGAGACCAGTCCAGTTTATTGTTCAGGTGAACACCCAGATATTTAGAAGAGTCCACTATCTCAATGTTCACTCCCTGGATGTTCACCGGGGTCAGTGAGGTAGGTCTGCACCTGCGGAAATCCACCACCAGCTCCTTAGTTTTAGCAGCGTTGATCAGGAGGTGGTTCTGGTGGCACCAGTCCACAAAGGCTTGAGCCCACTGTCTGTACTCTGTCGTCCTCACCTGTGATGAGGCGACTATGGCAGAGTCATCTGAGAACTTCTGCAGATGGCAGTGTGGGGAATTGATGGTGAAGTCTGCTGTGTAGAGGGTGAAGAAGAACAGTGCAGGCACAGATCCCTGTGGGACTCCGTACTGCAGTCCAGTCTGTCAGAGACACGGCCCTGTGTCCTTACATACTGTGGACGTCCAGTGAGGTAATCCAGTATCCACTGGGACATGTGGTGATCCACTCCTGATGACTCCAGCTTGTCCCACAGATGTCCTGGCTGGATGGTGTTGAGAGCGGCTTTGGATGTTATCAGCCCCTTAAATGGCCGTTATTATTTGTTATCATCCCCAAATGTAGCAGTGAGACTGTCCCACCTACCTCCTAGTAGGTTTAAAGGTAGATTTTTATTGAGCATGCATCAGGGTACATTATTATCGTTATTGTCGCTGATAATAGGCAGCATCACACGGGGCTGTAAATATGTATTGTTAATTATCAGTTATGAGTTAAGCTCATAAAAATGCATTATTATGCAAATAACCTCATCATGTGGGCCCCACCTCTCCTTAGAGAGGAAAAATCAGTGTCTTAATTATTACCCCCAAATAACGTAAACTGAATGTGAGTTCTTTTCTCATGTTTAAAGGGCATTACTAATCAGTAATACACACAGATATGCCAAAATAATCACAAATTCAGTTGAATTTTATGTATTTTATTATAAAAATAATAATCTGATATGGTGAAAATTATGTATGACAAAAGTTAACTGAACATCAAACGGCTTTGATGAGTAAAAATAGATAAAACTTAAAGGCAGACTTAGGACTGGTTTCTGTTTGTGAAGTGGTTAAAATGGTGTAAGTTGAGCTAAGTTGGTCTGAGAAGTTGTGACGTAGGGTCACCAGAAGCACTGAAGTCTTTGTCCCACCAGGATGTAGATGGTCAGGAGTGGTTCCGACAGCTGTTAAATGATACCAGCAAGGTCTGAGATGTTCCGGTGTTACACCAAATTCTGTGACCTATCATATTCTGTGACCACACGGGGTGACAGCGTACATTCCTCTGTATGTACGTAATGAGTAGTAGAAGGGAGAAGAAGAGTATTTACATAAACTGCGTAGCTCTAAAAATGTTATCATGTTATAATAATAATGTTATAATGGCTACGCTGAACACAGTTAGATGGACCATCGCAGTCAATTGCTGTTGTTTAAACATTTAAACCCAAAATAGCTGTTTAATAAATCTGTAAATGATTAATAAATGTTTCCAA
>JARVLU010000103.1:16877531-16898937 GCA_031762415.1 Simpsonichthys santanae | reverse complement strand
TATTATTATTATTGTTGTTGTTGTTGTTGTTGTTGTTGTTGTTGTTGTTGTTGTTGTTGTTGTTGTTGTTGTTGTTGAGCTGTTTTTAGACCTCTTTGTCCCTTTTGGGACATAATGCTCCTTGTTCAGCTGTTACCAGGTGTTTACTATAACTGTGTTTTAAATGGAAAACTTTTTTTTTTTTTTTTAATGTGAAAACTAATTTTCATACAATGTTTAAGTTCAATACTTTGTGGGTTCTAGGTAGAGTGATAAGCTTCTGAGAAAATCTTTAACATTGATGTTTTGTTCAGTTCATGGCCTTAGAGACTTGGTTTGGCTCCCCATTGAGCAGTACAGAAAGGATGGACGAATAGTCCGGGGATTTCAGCGTGGCACAGCCTCCTTTGGAACCTCCACAGCCATGGCTGCTCTAGAGCTCACAAACAGGATGGTTCGGACCATACAGGTAAACTGTTGTCCCACACATTTTATGAAAAGCTATCAGGAGATCTATCAATGCATTGTTTCTGTGTTTGTCTCTTCAGACAGCAGCTGAGACAGCCTATGACATGGTGTCTCCAGTCCTCGACGAGAGGGACACAAAGAGGGTAAAACGTTATTCCCATTATGGCCTGGCTCATCAGCCTGTTGACCTGAGAGAAGGTGTAGCCAAAGCTTACACTGTGGTGAAAGAGGTAAACAGCTAAACAGAAGCTCTATCGTTTTTACACTACTGAAATAAAATGAAAAAATAGTGCAAATAAGGATGTCTTCCTCCACAGGGTATAACAGACACAGCGCTGACCATCTATGACACAGCCACGCGGGAGCACGAGCAGCGAGGCATGACAGGAGCTGTTGGTGGAGTTCTTCGCCAGCTGCCACCAGCGGTAGTCAAACCACTCATTATGGCCACCGAAGCCACCTCGAACGTCTTGGGTGGGATGAGGAACCAGATTCACCCGGATGCACGTCAGGAGGAGTCACAGAAATGGAGGCATGGGGAGGAGTAAATGTCATGGCTGTACGGTGACTGAAGACTGTGCTGCAGCCACAGCCAAGAAACTTTTTGTGTTTTAATTTGCTTTTGGAAAACTGGACAACCTGTTCTGATTGTAATTAAAACTGTTTGTCTCATGACAAATTAAGCAAAAGTACCTGTTTCCCCTCACAGTGCCTTCATGGTCATCAGCATCATTTGCTTACACAAAGGGAAATAATACACTTGTAAGCATATCGTCAAAACCACATATCCTGATGTGGCTTAAGTACTGTCAAATGTAAAAGCACAACAGTGACAGTCCTTTTTAGCTTCTTATGTTTACAGATAGTGTTATCATTTTTTCTTGATGTCAGTAAACACTAGTGTAAATGTGCAACTACCCTTAATTTATTACATGTACTGTATATTGGCTGTTTACTGTAAATAATCCAAATTTGTACCATTTCATGCAAATATTAGAAAACAATAATAGAACCCAAATGTGTTAAAAGCTGTGCAAAGTTATTTAATCAGTGCATTGAAGCAACTTAAAAAATCACTTGTCCCAAATTAATGAGAGGAGGATGCAGAGTAGCTGTGAGACGTGTGTTGCATTATAAGTTTCTGTGCTGAAAATTCTGTTTTTAAACTTGAAAACTGTACTTTTGTTTTGTTTAGTCTGCTGTCAGCTCACATTTTCAAATTCTTGAAACAATGATTGCATCTACTTGACAAGTTAAGTCTTAATATCCTGCTCAGTCGATTTGAATACTGATTTATGTTGTGATCATTTGTGTTGGACATTTGATATGCATACAGTATTTATGTGGAAAGAGCAATATTAATTGCACATGTACAGTTGATAAAAGTAATTGTATTTAAAAGGGGCGAATTAAAGTAGTTAAACTCACTTCTTGTTATGGTTTTTGGATTTATTATTGTTCCTGTAAATATGTGCATTGTAATATGATTGTCCGTTTTATTTTGAAAATTTTACCAAAGAAATCGGAAGTAGATGTTGTCATGACAACAGAACAACGCTCTTTCTCTTCTGTGTTAGAAAACAATACGAAACCTACTCAGTAGCCTTTATTTTAAACATATTAAAACTGTTATGGACATGTTTTCTGATTTAAGTGGTTCATTTGAGACGGGACTAAGCGTCGACGAGAAAAAGTTGCTTCATCTCCGCGCGCGCTCCGCTGCACTGACGTTTTGCGGGTGCGCGCACGCCGCTTTTGTCTGTGAGCTAGTTTGCACATTGACGTAAGTTTATAAGCTTCTTTAAACGATGCTTCCACTGAAGTGTAATTTACTTTAATTTTTGGTTAATTTCAGACGTAATATACGAAGTGTCTCCGCTGCCAGAGACTCCGTGGCACCAGGAGCAGACTGTGACCTCCGTGTGGGGATCCTTGGTCTGGGTCACCTGGGAAAACAGCTCCTCATCTGCCTCCTCCATCACACCAGCATCAAGCATTCCCACATTAAGATTTCCACCAGAAATCCAGAAACAGCAGGTATATGATAAAGTCAAAATAAAATAAACGTCATTCATTTATGCACCAAAACTCGTTTCAGTTCAAGTTTTGCTCTTTTAATTTTTCTGTTTTACTAAATGTCATAAATCCATGATGTCATAATAATAGGTTACATCTTCTGCAAAAATACAATGTGAATGCTGCCCGAAGAAGCTGAAACCATATGTTGGTAAAGCTAAAATAAGCAGAACGCAAGCTAAAAAGATTAAAATGCTTAAAAAAAAAAAAAAAAAAAAAACTCAAAGTTAAATAACATCTAAGGGCTTGCTGAAAGTTAAAAGTAACAAAAGAGTAGCTAAAATTAGTAATAGGCTAGCTAGAAGCTAAACGTAGCAGCTAAAAGTAACAAAATGCTAAGTTAAAATTAGGAAAAGTCTAAAAATAGCAAAGAGCTGGATAAATATTTGAAAAGGCTAAAAGCTCAAAGTAGCAAAAAGTTTGTTAAAAGCTGAAAGTTGCAAAACGCTCAGTTAAAAGGTAATAGCAAAAGGTTAGATAAATAATAGCAACGAGAGATTTTAACTTGATGTTTTGGTGTTATGACTTCACCACATAACAATCACCATAATTTCTATGAACATTGACATAATCTGTATTCAAAAAGACGGGATTTAAGATAAATATAATTTCTGTGGTTTTCCTTGGTACAGAGCATTTGTTCTCTTTGAAACCAGCTTAGAGTGATGTTTCAGTGGTTTCTGGTCATGCACAATGAACACGTTCTTCTTGTCTTTGTCTTTAGTGCAAGTATGATTTTTAACCCATTAAGACTTGGAAGTTCCTTTTTAGGCAGAGGCATACCACATGGTAATAGATGGTACATGATATACTTGAAAATCGGTCATTAGTATGACTTCAGCAGTAGATTTTGGAAGTTGCTGCCTCGGGTTGATTCTCAGCTCTCAGTCTTGTCAGGTAAAGCAGAGGATTTGATTTTGGATGCTATAATGTTCTCTAATCACACATGGTAAAATGTTGCAGCATCTGAATCCAGCCACGTGCGTGGCGGCACTTTTGAATGATCTTGGTTTTAGCTTTTTAATCACCAGGGTTCCATCACCTGGCCTGAACGTAAAAATGGGACCAGGTGATCATTCCTTCAAACTCAGATCGCGCTTATTTCCTTGTTTACTGACAAAATAAATGTTTTGTCTGTATTTCAGAGGACTGTGTCCCGACAGGAGTGGAATGTTTTTTTGACAACCGCAGGCTGGCTGTTTGGGCAGATGTTCTGTTCCTCTGCTGTTTGCCTTCTCACCTCCCCAGAGTCTGCTCCGATCTCAAATCTCATCTTTCAAAGTGCTGCCTGGTGTATAGTTTCCCCTCAGCTGTGCCGGTCACCAGGTACATCCACACTCATGCAGCACGTGTAACCTCTACTTCTGATTTAAACAATCTAATCCCTCTTTAACAATTTTTTATTTCAGTTTAGCTGAACGTCTTGGGCACAGTTTTGTTCTCAAACCAAAGTATGAGTTTGAAAGTTGTGACAGTGCGGACGTGTGGCTGACCTGCTCTCATCTGACCACAGCTTTTTCAGATCCCTCACTGAGAGAGGCATCATGTCCTCTTACTATGAAAGGTATACTTTTTTTTTTAACATCAGAGCTTTTTTGTAGTAAACCCTTTTTATTTTATTTAATATAAATACACTTATATTCTGTGAATGCCGATCCTAATTTTCAATTTGTAGATGGCATTACTTTGGGTTTGAACTGGGTCTGTGGAGTGATGTACAGCCTGTTAAATATCTGCACTTCTTCATGTTTGGGATCCGGTGAGGCTCTTTCTCTAATTAATGGCATATTCAACAAAGACTGGATTAACAACGAGCGATTAGAGGCGCAGAGTTTCATCAGCTCCTCTTGTGCATCTGTTCTGCATCCGGATGAGTGAGTAGCTCAAGGTCACAGAGGTGTATGAATTGAGGAATAGATGAAGAAAAACAAAATTATTAATTTAAATCTCATTTTCTTTACACAACAAAGGCCTTTTCCTTGGATTTCTCTCACTGATGCCCAAACCAAGGAGACCCCGCTGCTGCGCTTTGTGTCAAGCAGCAAACCTGTGCAACAGTGCATCTGTGCAGCATATAAATCATTCCTACAGAGACCAATATGACTAGAGTATGAAAAGTTATTTCATAAAGAAAAAAATACAGCAAAGCCATTAAAAACCAAAATGTTTATGGGATTTTTATTGTCACTTTAGAAAAAAATACTGTAAACCCATATTGCTCTAAAATCCAACAAATTGTTTCTTTAATTGGTCTTTTTAGGACGAGTATTTTAATCTGAACAATTTAATATACCTTATCTTTTCCTTAACCACTTGTATTTGGTATAATGCACTCTGTTTGTAGAAGTTTTGAATGTTTTAATTTATGTTTAAAGCAGGGATTACAATGTTTCTGAGAAAGTGTTCATTTTTGTAGTCTTGCATGATGTCATTAATAAAAACAGCAGCAGTTTTTTTTTAGAAGACCTGAAGAACTATTGATCAAGACCACTTTAAAAGATTACAAGAAAGCCCAGATCCTTGAAAGCAAATGTTAAAGCAACCAGAGAAAACTCAAGACTTTTGCTCAGCATTGTTGCTGTTTAAATAAAATATATTGGTTGAACTGAAAGTCAGAGATTCTTTATTGTCATTCGCACCACATGTGGTACATGTGATGAAATGAGATTATGTACACAGGGTCCCAGTTACATCCAACAATAAAAGTAAAAGAAAAACAGTAATAAGATACAAGATACAAACTAAGATAAACATCAACCAAAAACACACTAGACACCAATAGCATAAAACACTACCTCAAACAGCAGCACGAACATGAGTCTGTATGAGCAGATGAGCACGAATGAACACAGCAACATGTGATTTTTTTTCACAGTGATTGTTCTGGTTAGATATTCATGAGTCTAACAGCCTCAGAGTAGAAGCTGTTCCTCAGTCTAGTGTTCTGATATGGATGAAAGTGAGATTCAAGACAGCTTTCCAAGGTAATAAGAGCTGTGAGTGAATATGAATGCACACGGAAGGCCTGATTCCCTTTACAGTTTAATTTTGAACTTAAAAGTAATATAAAGTTATTTGAATTAAAATTTTCATGAATATTTTTTTAAGTGCCATGAAATTTATATGTATAGTTTTCATATCAATCCGGCCCATTCTTTTAAGGGAGCATCCAGATGTTGCAGCAGGAACGTCCTGTAAGATTCGGAGATTTCCGTCAACGCTCGGAAAAAACCGGAAGTTACCGAAATGTACGGTTTTTTTTTTTTCCTGCGAAGAAGAAGCAGCGCGTCGAGACTTGTCACCTGATTGTGACATGGAGGCGATTCTTTCGTTATCCCGAGTTGTTCTGAAGTAAATTCACATCAGACAAATCTGCGCTACGTCGTGGTAAGTCTAAAGTGCTCGGTATAGCTAGCAGCTAGCCAGCTGTAATACTTTAAAATAAAAGCAAGCTAAGGATTTAATCCAGCACAGATGAGCGCGTGCGTCGTGTTTTGCTTCGACTGTGGTCAGGAAGTATTTAATCGTGTCAAGCAGCAGTTAGTTTAGTCTCCCGGCTGTAAAGAGGCTAACTTCTCTCCTGTCTCCCTCCTCCTGGCTGCGAGGGGCGGAGTGTCCTCTCCTCCAGCCACACACACACCGACACACACGGCGGTGTTTGTCTTGTCATGACAGCCATGGAGAGATTAGAGGCTACATCGGAGCTCCAGTCTCGGCTGTCTTCCTTGTCCTTCTCGTCCTTCCCCGGAATAACGTCCAAACAGTGCAGCAGCACACCGCCGGACAGGTAACCTGTTGCTCAGAGCTGCTCCACAAACTGCAAAGGCAGGACTAATTATACATTTGAGCTTTTTTGTGTTATTTGTTTTTATTTACAGACTCCAGAATACTAATCTTTCAGAGAGCTTCACCCAGTCTGATATGGATGAAAGTGAGGATTCAAGACAGCTTTCAAAGGTAATAAGAAGAAGAGCTGTGAGCGAATGTGAATGCACGTGGAAGGCCTGATTTTGTTCATTTAATGTATCGTATGCGTGTGCACTTTGAGGGTAATGAAGAGGCTCCTGCTGAGGTGGCCCTGAAAGAAGGAGGCGAGGAGAACAGTGCTGGGAGCTGTGCGCTGTCCTCTGAGATGAAAGGTGAGAACCTGCTGAGTGTGACTTCATGGCTGCTGCTTTTTAGTCGCAACTTGGATGCATGGTTTTCATAAAAACAGTATCCTGCGGCTGATTTTTCTGTCTGATTTCAGCCCAGATGCCACCGCTGCAACCCCCAACAACTTGGACATCTGCTACGCAGAAGGAGCTGAAGGCGAAGCTGCGAGCGGAGAAGGACAGCGTGGTGACGGTGTACCGAGGCGACATCATGACGGTCAACGTCCCCACGGTCCCCGAGGCTAAGAAAGTGTGCTGGGAGTTCACCACAGATGGCTACGACATCGGCTTCGGCATTTATTTTGACCGGAGCCCCGTGACGAACAGAGCTATCACAGTGCACATCAGTGAGTCGAGCGATGACGAAGATGAGGAGGAGGAACCGGAAGGTCAGCTTTGCGATTTAGATTTTTACAGCAGCTCAAACTGATCTTAAGTTCTTTAAAGTAATATCGGATGCTTTGTAAAAACCCACATCAATTGCCAAGGCAGCTTGTTGACGTTCTGCTTCGTGTGACTCGTGTTGCAGGACCTCGCAGCAGTGAAGACGTTGAAAAAGGCTCCAAGAATCAAATCAACTCCAACCTGGCTGAAATCTTACCTGTGTACCGTCAGGACAGCCATTTGTCCGTCCATGGCGGGAGCCACGAGTTTCCAGGTGAAGGCACGTACCTCCTCAAGTTTGACAACTCGTACTCCCTTTGGCGGAACAAAACTCTCTATTATAATGTTTATTACAGTGCCTGAGACGCCAGCGTGTTCTCTATGAATGTTTGATCTACAGAGGAATATTACGCTTAAGGACAATGAACTATTTTTGATTTTACACGTAAATATATATCTATTTTTATCTGCTTGTGTCCAATACATGTAGTAGGTTTGAATGCATCACCTGCTTAAGTGGCTTGCTAAAATGTATTTAAAGGAGATTTGCATATGTGCCATATGCCTGTTTATGCACTGTGCTGTTCGGTCAAGTGCTCGTCTTTAAACCTATGTCTCCATCTGTAACATTTCTATGGTAGCAGCGATCAGGGAACACCTGCATTGAGTGTATTTTTACCAAGCCAGGTGCTTAATCACATGTGCGCTAAAGAAACAAAGGTTTTTGTGTGTCTGTACGCACCTTATGCTGCTGCGTTGTTGCCGTTTGCCGTATCAAGTCAGTTTTGTGGTGTAACTTTTATTTTTTAAGTTGAATAATCATGAGAAGCTAATTCTGTCTGCTGTCACAGTGGCGTGTTGGCAAAAAAAAATATGTTGAACGTATTAAAGTGTTTTTTTTTTCCCCCCACTCAGAGTGCTTTTTACGACACAAATAAAATCTCTTATGTAATATAGTTCAATATTTACTTAGCTTTGCCCATGTTTTAATTAGCAGTTTTCAAGGTAGAGACCAGTCACAGTGTTTCATCAGAGTTGAGTTTTGTGCACAATTTTATTGTTTTTTTTTTTTTTTTAATGTTCTGTGTGGGTTGGCTGGACAATCGTCTTTGTGAAATTGACACTTTCACTCGTGCATGTTCCCAAAGACGTCCTAGATGTGGCTGCTACTGTTAGATGCAAAATAAAGCAGCAGATTTAAAGCTTCCCGTGTTTGCTGTACCTTTTTGAATGTAAGCTCAGCTATTGATCTTTGTCCCTGAAATTTATAATCCTCAATAAAGAGAAGATTGTCTACGTTTTTGGGGTCAATAGGTGAACAGAGGCGCGTGTAAATGAAAAAAAAAAAAAAAGTTATTTTGGAAAATCGATGCAAATCGCTTCACTGCTTAATGCCCATTTAACTCCAAGTTGCTGCCATTTCATCTCAGTCCCTCTGCAGGTCCAGGATTAGAGCGTACCTTAAGATAATCCCTTGTGCTTCCATTAAATTGTTGCACAGGGGAATTGATGTAATTGTTACAGAGGTGCTGATGAAACCTGGGTTTATTTTCAGCGTTCCCCGCAGGCCATTTACAATCTTAAAGTTACATTTAGTCTCACTCGCGCGTCCTAAAAGCAACAAGACAGTTTTAACCTGCCGCATTGTGCAAGTCCAGTTTATGTTCCCTAAAAATACTTGGGAGATTATGAGCTGAATCAGCACATTTAAAGTACAGGGAGTGCTGCAATATTTTAACATCTCTTCTTGTGCCATGCTGCACATGGTGGAGGTGAAAATAATACATGAAAAATAATAGCACATTTGTTCTAGAATACAAAATATTAACAGCACAGCAAAAGGTAGCCAAAAAAGCTAGCTGTAATCTTAGCAAACATTAAGAGATAGCAAAATGTCTGCTAAAAGTAGCAAAAATCTAGCCTAAAGCTAAAGTAGCAAAACGCTAACTAAGCTAAAAGTAGCATAGAGATAACTAAAAGCTAATATCAAAACACTAAAAGCAGCAACATGTCAGCTAAAAGTAACGAAGTAGAAAAACAACAACAAAAACCTTGCTAAAAGTTAATACTGTAGTTGAAAATGTCTACAGGTATCAAAAAGATAGCTAAATGCTCAGCTGAAAGCTAAAATATCAAGTTTAAAGCTAAAAGTAGCAAAAGGCAAGCTAAACTGGAAGTAGAACAAAAAATAAAAGTGGCTTAAGATGACAGAAACGGAGCAAATGTGTGAGTTTAAGTATAAAAGTGTATGCTTTAATAAACTGAAGAGATCTGCAGTTTATTCAATAGCTGCACTGTAATATTATATTTATCAAAATATAAAAGCTGCAAAAATCTAACATCAGAGGACACATATCCTCAATGAACTGAATGATTTGATGCACTCATTCATCATCACGTCTTTTCAGGTCATGGGGGTCACTGCATGTCCAGCACTGTGCAAGAGGCGGGGGACACCTTGGGCAGGTCTCCAGTCCATCACAGGGACACAAACAACTATTCTGTCTCTCACTCACACCTAGAGACAATTTTGAGTTATGTATTTGATTAGCTAAAATAGCACAAATTCAGTGCCTAAATTGCATAAAAATACAGAAAACTAATTAATAAGAAAACAATATCACAATTATCGGTAGGTGATTTTAATCAGCAGTAGATTAGTAGCATATTTCTCTTCAGCATTCATGGTTTTATTTATTTTTCTTCTTATATTGCCTCCTATGGTTTGTATTTTTAAAGCACCAGGTTAATTGCTCCTTGTTCTCAGGTGTGCTGTGGTCTCACCCAATCAGCGGCGACCTCCACACCTTCTAGTTTCACCACTGACTGAGGGATCAGACAAAATGGGGAAGCTGGATTTTTACGTCCTCTGGTCCCTGAGTGACGCCCCCCGGCAGTTTGTTCGGTACGTGATTCAAAACAAACTTGACGCGTTTTAAAGAAAAAAAAACAGGGTTGACGCTTATTGTTCTCCTGCCACAGCAAAGCTAACCGGAAGTGCTTTCAAGTCCACATCCCGCTGCCTCTTCCCAAACAAGTGGTCATCTTTGGTGTTGGGGAGTGGTCGTGGGATGAGACCACGCTCTCAGCTGAAGTTCTGGTCTCTGAGGACATCCCAGCCCAGATTATAGGGACTCTGTCGCCACAAGTCAAGTAAGTGGGCGAGACCGAGTCATTTTAATGTGGGGGGGAAAATGCTGAGTAATTTTCTAAACTCAGGTGCCTGACCTGGGAAGGTGACTGGAGTGATGACATCAGCAGGGTGGCTGCAGCGAAAGGCAGGAGGGGTCTGTACGGCAAGATTGTGCTGAAGGTCTGTGGAGAGGTAGGTTCTCAGTGGTGATGGAGATCTTAATAAAGCTTGCAGAACCTCCTTTGGAGCACTCAAACTGTTTTCACCAGCTGCAGGATTACTCCAGTGTCCTCAGCAGTACCCAGCTGTTTCAGAGGAGACGTCTGTTCCCAGAGGAGGCCAGTGAGACCGATCGCTCCGACACGTCGCACCAAAGAGCCGACAGGGAAACGGTGAGACGGACTGCTTCTGCGTCGGTCGTCGCTTCCACGCAAACCTGTCACGGTTTAGTTCATGCACGTCTTTTCAGGTCACATCCGACTCCTCCCACGTGGGCAGTGGAGTTTGTTGTGCTCAGGTCCAAGTGACTAAAACGGGCACTGGTGACTCTGCGCACCCTGCAGTTTGGACTACAGTGAGTGTCTTGTCTATGATTATTAATAGTATTCAATACGAGGAAGATAACTGGTCTGTGTGTGTGTGACTGAAAGAATAAGACTCCCAGGCGTACAGTCACTAATCGTCAGGGCCGCCTGCAGTGGAGCTTTGAGGATTTGGACAGTCTTGCAGGGGACACAAACCAGTCTTCTACCCCCAAGAAGAGGAAGCTGTCCAGGAGCAAAGAGGAAATGAGTGTGCAGATTAAAAATGAGTCCAGCGAAGGTTTGACACAAACCTCAGTGTCATAATGAGTGCACAAGGATGTCAAATTTTATATCTTAATCGCAGATTATGATTAGTTTCAGTGTGTCCGACAAAGCGCTGGTGCCATGCGATGTGTCTTAGTGACCCTGACACAGCCGTCCTCATCGGAGGGGAAACTTCAGAGCAGAATTGCTGCAAGGACGCCCTCTGGAAGCTCGAGCTGGGTCAGTGGGCTCGTTTGGCGGTGAAAACATCAGATTTGACATGCATCACTTGTAACTGCATTTCTTTATGGTTTTCAGACAGCGACTTCTGGTTCCCCATGAACTCCACTGCTTCTGGGCCTGTGCCCCCATGTGCCAGAGGGCACACTGCAACTTATGACCCCGACTCTAAGGTGGTCTACGTGTACGGTGGCCTGAGGGAGGGTCCAAGCGACAGTGAGGTGTACATCATGAGTACTCTGACCTGGAAGTGGACCCTTGTCACTGTAGGTTTGTTCAAATACATGAAAATATTACTTTCAGTGTGTTACTATGATTTTTATTTTGTTTCCAAAGCAGTCAGTTGTAAAGAGAATAGACAGAATTAAGCAACACTTTGACTTTTGTCAATTTGAATCTCTTTGTTGTACTCCTTAATATACAGTTTGTTTAGCTGATTTGAACTGTAACATAATTTCTTACAATTTATGTAAGAAATATTTTCTGCGCTCTTATTTATTGTTTTTTTTTTTTTTTTTTTTTAGATTTGCATTTAGTTTTCTATCCAAACCCTTTTGTCCTCTGTGGTCTGACAAATTTCCTTTTCTAGAACCTCCTTTTTGTTTGTTCGCTCCAGCCTCTCAAACACAACAGACTGAAAACGTGAAAAAAGTGTTCAATGGTATCTCTTCCAGTTATCTAACAGTCAGTAATGGTGTACCACAAGGCTCAGTCTTAGGACCCACCCTCTTTACAATCTACATAAGTAATGTACAAATGTAACTGAATGCTATAATGCCTTGTAACTGTGACTTTCCTTCCCTCCATTGGTTACAGTGACATTATCTATATAAACACTCCTACAAGCACCTTCAGATGCTGGATGCTGTCTGTCATGGTGCATTAAGATTCATAACTGGCTGCAACTACTGTACCCATCATTACACCCTGTATTCACTTGTTAACTGGACATTACTAACTTCATGCAGACTATATTTTCATCTTTAAATCACTTCTTGGTCTGCTGCCTTCATACATCTCCTACATGTCTCTGTGCAAGTGCAGCTACAGCATGCACTCTCAGGACATTATTACGCGCAGTGCCCCCTCGGTGAGGACTGAACTAGGCAAAAGGGCCTTCTCCTACTCTGCTCTTGTTTCTTGGAATATCTTGCAAAAAGATCTGAAGCTCTCGTCCTTGACCTCTCTAAGTGACTTTAAAACTCTGTTAAATTTCTGGCAAAATCCAATGCAGACATGTTCCTGTTTTTAGTTTTCTAAATCGCCTCATAATCTAGCTGTTTTTTGCTACTATTCCTCTTGATTGTCCTTTTGGTTGCTATTTTGTTTTGATTTGATTAAAAGAGAGAGAGAGAAACTTAAATTTGTATGCCTAAGCCTATTTTATGATTGTCTATTGTTGCCATTGTCATCAATTTTTGTTAAGAAATCAGGTCTCTCTTGTAAATGAGTCCCTGAGGCTCAATGGGATTTACCTGTATAAATAAAGGTTGAATGAAAACTCTCACCAAATACAATTTTATCAAATGGCCAAGCTGTTGGAAATTACGGTCTATTTTCAGTGGAAAATGTTTTGTTTTTAATTGTGACTCATAATCCTCTCTCTCTCTCTTTTCAGGCCTTTGTTCCAAACCAAGTGAAACCTTACATTTGCACTACAGAAGCCTGCTAAATCTTGTACGTCAAATCCAAGATCAAACACAAGGCTTTAAGTGGAAACAAGAAAATCAGGCACAGAGCAGCATTAAACGAATACATTAAAAACATCAAAACGGCAGCTATATATTTTTGTTCTTGAGGACAGTTTAACACACCACTGTCGTCAAAATTTGAGAATACAAGCAGCAATGTTTCAGCGGCTTAGCAACTTGTTGTTCGGGGAGGTGGAGGAGGTGTCAGCTGAGCTGAAAGGACCCAATCCATGTGTGACGGAGGCTGACGAGGAAGGATGGATGCTCGTCAATCTGACTGGTGAGTCAGACAGCACTGGGCGGAGAGCTTGGTGTTTTATTTTAACTTAAATCTGCTGTACAACCCAAATAAAAAAAATGGTGGGATGTTGTGAAAAATGTGAATTAAAATAAAAGAATGCAATGATTTGCAAATCTCATAAACCCATGTTTAATTCATTTGGAATATAGTATACAAATTCAACATTTAAATAAAGAATTGTGCAACTTATAAGTAATATATAGGGTGATTTTAAAATTTTATAGCAGCAATAAATCTACAAAATGACAGGTGAAGGCTGTTAAAGTAAGTGGCATGAATGTTACACACCTGGCGGGACATTTAAAATTTTATTAGGTTAATTGGGAACAGGTCAGTAAGAAGACTGGGTATAAAAGTGCAGAGAGGCTGAATCTTTAAGAAGTCAAGAAGGTCAGAGGTTCACCAGTCTGAAAAACATGGAGTTAAATTTTCAGAATAATGTTCTTTAATAAAAGTTGGGAAAGTTGGGAAAACTTTAAATATCTCTTCATCTTCAGACAGAATTCCTAAAATCATCATGAAATCTCTGCGCTCAAAGGGCAAGGCTGAAGTCAACATTGGATTGTTTGGCGCTCAGGCAGCTCTGCATTAAACCCTGTCCGATTTGGATTTTGTGAGATTTGCAGATCTTTACTTTCCATTTTTAATGACATTTTATCCTCTTTTTTTGGGGGGTGGTTGGATTTTTGTTGAATTGTGTAGTTTTTGTTGTGTTTAGTTCAGTGAGGCTACTAGCTGTAGTGATGGGAACGAAGGAACAGGGGTGAAGAATCAATCATGGGTGTGGCACACCTGCACTGGTGCAAATATTTCGAGTTATATTATTATTTCATGTGACGGATGGAAACACATGAGCTCTGAGAACGTGCATCGTCTTTCACTTTAAGATATGATCTTGACATTGCTGTGTAGAAAACTTTGTTTTGGTACTGGTTCTGGAGCCAACCTAACAAGAGAACATGAAAGCTCCTGTCAAAAGCATCAAGACAAGCAGTAAATCTCTGACATAATCACAACCATAGAGGGTCAACACAACTAACAATGTGACTCCTTTATGTTTTGTGTTTTCTTACCCCTCTTTCCCACCCTTCTCCCAATTTAAAAAAAAAATTCCTCCATATTCCCCGCACTGGTGTGTGTGCGCGTGCGTATGTGGTCCCTTTTAAAATGACCCTCTTCGTCCTGCATGGATTTTTGAAAACTCTGCAACGTTTGCTAAATTTATTTGCAACACCCCCCTCCCTGTCTCAAACGTGTGTCTCTGCTGGCCTTCCTGATCTCATCCGTGCCACGTGCTCAGAAGAATTTAACTGCATGACGCAGGTGGAGGGTGAGACAGGAACCCTACCGATTGCACAAATGTTCCCCGACCCATCAGATCACCACAACTCACAAACAAGAACTGAAAGCCTAGCCCCCATTCCCCGCCCACCTCACAAGCATCGTAGGACACATAAAGGTCGGGCTAGGGCTGCGGTAGCATCATCAGACCCACTGTCTTACCTCAGCTTTAGCCCACCACATTTAGGTGCTACACCCGTGAGCCTACCAAGGCGAGCTAGACTTTCCATGCCCTGCTCCACCCCATCAATGTCCCCGGGGTCAGGGAGTGAGAGTGTGAGCAGTGGGGGTACCAGTAGGGCAGGCTCAGAGAGAGGCTGCATGGATGAGAGTTGGTTTGTCACCCCTCCCCCCTGTTTCACTGCAGAGGGAGCCACAGCGGAGGCCAGTCCGATGGAGGACCTCCTTATAGAGCACCCCAGCATGTCTGTGTACGTCTCCCCGAACAATCTGTCCATGGTCTCCAACAGCAACCTGTCTGTGGTGGGGGAGGAAAGCCTTGTCAGCCTGGCGAGCAGCGTGAGGTGAGAAACATTCATGAAAGTTAAACTCATCATCCCCCTGCTTCAGCATGCATTATAAAAACCTCACCACTTACTGGTGTGTATTTCAATTGTTTCTTTGTTTTCCTGTTGTAGCAGAGGGTCCGAACCAGTTGCTCCCCCAGCTCTGCCCACCAGGGTGACCCGTGGAGCAGCGGCACAGGCAGGTGCACTGGCCAAGGTCACCCAGGTGGCCAGGGTCCAGCGTTACAAAGCTCGCATGGAGCGGCGCCATCTGAGCCGCAACCACATCCAACGCCAAAACCGAACGAGGGAGCAGATCCCTCGCCGTGCAGCCCACACCAGAAACACCTTCCTTCACCAGCCCTGCAAGCGTAACGTCTGTCACTAAACTCCCATCCGCTGGGGGGGCTTTGTTTACTCTGGGGGCATTAGTACCGCGGCTTAAGTCAAACATGGTGGTATTTGTCAACCCACAGCAGATCTGCAGGTCTTTTTGTTTCACCCTGCTAGTTTTCAACCCAGTCTGCTGGTGTGAACCAGTCGCTCCTAGATTAGCATTAACCTTAACCATTGCCTCTTTATTGTTCATTGCAGTAAACAGAAATAAATAAACAACCAAAAAAAATAGATAAAGAGCAACATAATATATTGTACGTAGTAATAATGCATGAAAATCAACGAAAGATGAGCTATATTAATTTTCTTACACCAGGATATCACATGTGATTTTACGATTTATTTGACCATGAACGCACCACAACGCTGAATCTAAACATAATAAACTCCAGCTGAAATATCCACGTGTTTTCACTCCGACTGAAAGAGCAGAAGGTAGAGACAAGGCTCCATCATTTCACAGCCGACAACAAAAACTCTGTATTATCTTTAAAGCTTCATATTAACATTGGTTTCAGTTGGGGCTGCAGACGCTCTGTCATCTTTTCATCCTTGGGCTGCAGGTTTGAGCACCAGGTTGCATCAGGCGGAGCAAAACATCAGTCGAATCTTTAACGCGAGTTCACTCATTCATGCGACGAAGTCATTTCTCGTGAGACTTCCGTCTTTGTGAAGGACAACAGCATGTGGAGGATGGCGAGAGGATGTGCAAATCAGACTGAAACATTAAGCAGAACCATGTGATGCTTAAAGGACATCGAGTAATTAATTAGAGATGATTTTTATGAAAGTGTAATGTAATCTCATTGAGCAGCTCTTAACTGATTGGGCATCTATAAAATCATCCTTGGATGTTTAAAAAAAAAAATCTGTGATGAGCTTGCCTTTGAGTTACAAGGTGTGGCAGGTTATGGTAGGTGCAAAACGGTATTGGTGATAACTTTATTTTATAACACTTAGTTATCTTGTGTTATATTGCAAATCCTTACGCAGTCCCATTTCTATTGTTAGCTACATAAAGAGGGGAAAAAAACCAGACTGCTCCTGGTCAGATGAACACATTTGGCTTTAGATGTCAACATTAACAGGACAGTGATGATTAATTTTAACGTCTGTCATCTGTCCAGCAGGATTAGTCTCGTTTAACCACAAACTGTGCTGTGCTCTTGCGTTGGCCATGTGAGCACCCAAAAAACTTTATCTGTTTATACAAATATACATTGTCAGAAAAAAGGGAAGTGAATTCCTAATGCCTCCGAGCAAACATCTCACTCCAATTCATTCAATACGTGTCATCTGGACATTTTGCTCACATTCGCTCCATAAACGTCCTGCCCCTTTTACTTTTAGCTCATCGAGCTCAAACCACGTCATCTTTAAAGATCTAGCTTACTGATATGTATTCAACAACAATAGTCAACTATGGTGCTCAGATGTATACAAATGTTTGTAAATGATTCAAGAACATGGATGTAAGTTTGCACGGTCAGATATTTTGTGAGTCGAAGTTTTAGCAGTGTGACGTGTGCTTGTTGTTGGTTTTATTTCTGTTTTTTTTTTTTTTTTTGTGTGTGGGTTTTGCTTTGATCCTGACTGTGTGTGAGAAGGTGTAAAGATGAGTTAAGGTAGAAAAAAGAAGAGAAATTTAACCAAACAAAAATGTTGGTCATTTATTTTTCTTGTAAATATCTAAAAACACTCTGTAATGCTCTGTTAGATGTCGAAGTCTCTCAGGACTCAAGTCTACAACATTATGTCCAATGGGACGGATGAGGATCTTCTCCATGTATGTGCTCGTTTTCAATTTACAGGGCCATGAGGTCAAAAGTTGTGTCTTTTCCCCTGTTTTTATGGCAAGCCATTTGTGTATTTATTCAATAATACTGATAGCAAGCATCATTTTCACTCTGTTTTGTGATTTGGTCCACTAGCTGCTCAAATACTTTTGTCCCCATCTAGTGGCACTTTTGCCCAACTAGTTGGAGCAGAAGTCATGCTAGTAGCCATTTTGACACACAAAATCCCAACTAGTTGGCACTACTGTATAGTGTCATCTAAAACATTTGTTATCAAGTCAACAAAAAATTTGCCTATAACTAGTCAACTACCGTGGCCTTAAAATTAATTAATTTACTAATAAAAACTAAAATGCTCACATTCTTAAGCCAATAAAGCTTTAGCTAGTTAACATATAAGCATTTTGGGGTTTACAAGTTAACTAGTAATGTTGTATTTAATCACACCAGTTGACTGGTCGCTATGCCTCACTTGTCAACATTATGTGAAAAACTAAAAGTTAAATGGTTAACCTTTTATAGCTCAACTAGTTCAGTAATAAGTCTGATCATAACTTTAACTAATGAGCTAGTAAGAATTTGGGGGATTAGTGTTTAACTAATGAGGCCAAATGTAGCTGCATGTGTTGGATGGTGGTTGTTTGGCAGCTTACTGATCAACCAGTAAGCATTTTAGGTGCGCCAGTTAACTAGTCAACACTTTATAGCTCCATTAGTTAACTAGTAAGGACAAGAATGCATAACTTGTGATAATGTTTAGTAGTCAACTAGTTAGTTTTAAGCCATTTGAATAGTGCCCAAATTTCACAGTCTGTAGATGAGTAGTGTCATAATTTGTGTTGACTAGTTACAATGCAGCAGGTTTTGATGCTTACTAATTAACTTGTACGACACATTTCTTGAGTAGTTTAGTCCAGTGGTCCAGTAGTGCATCAAAAAACAATTAATTGGGACGATTATTGCGACAAAATGCATGAATAGTATAACTTATTCTCCAACTAGTTGGGCATAAGTGGCACTAGTTGCAAAATGTGCTATTAGTATGAGTGTTTATTGACCTAATGAGTAAAATTAATGCTTAATATCAAGGATATTGAATAAATACACCAATACTTGCCACACTTGTCTCATGGCCACCATAAAACAGTATCAGACACAAGAGTTTATGTGCCATAGACAAACACTGCCCTCCTGAGGGTCCACTCAGCACAGCATTTGCTGTGTGGATGCCAGTGATGTTGCAGTGAAACGACATGGTTTGAGTTCATCACTGCTGGTGCGTTTGGCTGTCTAGACTCATTTCTGATTGTTGGGTGGATGTTATAATCACAGAACGAATGATATTAAATTATCTTGTATTCCCGTTATTTTTTTCTTTATGGTCCTTTGAATGAAAAAGGTGTGTGCACTCAAACTGTGCTAATTTATGATAAAGTTATGAATATTATCCTGTTATTTGTTTGTTTGTTTGTTTGTTTCAAAGATGAATACAATGTGTCTTGTCAAATTTGTTTGCGCAAAGTGTCTAAGGTGATGAATCCAGTACGTGCACACACGTAGTGTACACTCTTTAGTTGCTTGCGGTTAAAGTGACTGTGCCTGAGTTAGACAAATGTTTGTGTGATGGAAAAAAAAAAACAGCATGTACTATGAGTAAAACAGGGTAATAGGGAAAAATCACAGGTGGATGTGTGTGTCTGTGTAAAAAAAATCACCACAGGTAACTCTGCTGCCTCGTCTGTCCTGTTTTTTTTTAACAGCTGTCATCATTAATATATTTCCTCACCATCCAGCAAAAATGAAACGTTTCCAGTATGATGTGTTTTATTGCCATAAAGGGTCAGTTTTCTGAGTTAAAATCATCCAAAACTGTGAGAATGTGTTACCTAACTTGTTGCACTTGTGTGATGTGACTGAGGGACAGAGACAGGAGATACAGTAGCTTCTATATATGAAAAAAAATGTAGTTATAAATCTTCAATATAAATGCTTGTATTTTCTCATGTAGGTTTTAGAAGAGGTGATGTAACAAAAGGCACTGATTGCCTTGGAAGTTTCTTATGTTTCATGTTGTGCTCTGATGTTTTGGCAGCTTTAAATGACTTGTGGGGGAGTGTGTGTGTGGGTGGGGTGGGGTGGGGGGTCACAAAGATTACACCTCCGTTAGTACATTCATAGTCCATTCATAACAAATAATATAAACGCAAGGCATTTTGGTGCATCTGACATCTATGGTGATTGTGCCTTTCACTGTTTCTGCATGGTTTATTTGTGATGTGGTGAGTTTCCATTTTTGAAATGGACAGACAAAAGACCTATGCAAAGATAAACCATTAGGTTTTCCAACATCAATTCAGAAAATACAGGTGCACATAGAAAAATACCAAAAAAAAAAAAAAAAAAACCACACCCAAAAAAAAAAAAAAAACCCCAGCCAATAAATTATCAGGTTAAGACCTGAATTTTGTGTCATTCTTCTTACTGCAAAGAGCATTACTGAATGTAACTGAGCAACACAAGAAATGCTGCTTGCAAACAGGGATATGAAAGTACATGTACAAATGCTCAGCAGCATGTAAATAAAAACTGTAATGCTTGTGCCATTGTATCAGAATCAAACTTTATTGTCATTGCACAGAAGCACAACGGAGGGGAAATAGCCCCCACCCCCCAGCATAGTCCTGATAAGTGATGGTGCAGTGTTTATCAGCCAGCTCGGTAGAGCTCTGACACAGGCCCATGTCCTTGGGAAAGAGAGCTGGTAGGCGAGTGGGGAGCAGATTCGGTCAGAGCCAGATTCAGATAGCAAAAGTTTTTTTGGGTCAGGCCGACTCTTTAATTTCCATCTGCCTTTTACAGTCTTGCTGGTACATCTCAATGGCGACTCCAAACAGCTAAATTTGAGGTCACATACGTCGAGTTGAGGTTATAACTTCTCCGAGATCTATTCCTTCCCACCTGCGAGATTCAGGAGCCACAAGTAACCTGTGATTCTCAGCAGGAATTGCATCCTGCTCATGGCTCAGCTCACACAGCATTGAGTCTGAGTGTTTACAGCATGGCACAGTCCTTCACACATGCCGGGCCAGAACAGCTGCTGATGTTTTTAGAATGTGTCGATAAGTCAGGTAACCACCAACTCCAAAAAGAAGAAAGACTGTTATCATGAATCCAACTAGCTTCAGTGTCCTCAACCGACAATATGGACACACACACACACAATCTTCTACTTCCCCCAGGAATCCATCGTGTATCTAGCTGCCAGTGTCCCATCGGGGCATGAGGGATCTCCTTCATTTTGTCTTCTCGTTTAGAACATTTGATCAGTTGCTTTGAGAGAACAGCTGACCAGCTTTTTATTTTACAATTTGGAAGATATGCAGAAAGAGGGTCTAAAAAGGTTCACAGGACAAAGAGCAGAGAAGGAGCAGGAGGGAAAAGCGTCCGCCTTCACAGAGAGCAAGAAAGAAAGAAAGAAAAAAAGAATAAATTCTATTGATGTTACTGTATGTTAATATTTGTAATAAAACTTTATAAGGTAGTGGAAGGAATGTGAAACATTTCAGCAAAAAAAAAAAAATAAAATAAAATAAATAAAATAAAAAAAGGAAAGAAAGAAAATGTCCAGATGACCTGACTGAAAATTGTTGAATAACTTTATAATGTCCCCCTGATTCATAAGCAGACTTGAGAAATCTTACAAAAACATGTGTGGATAAATCAGCTGTCAGAGTGATAAAGTGATGAAGTTTGGAAAGCAAAGTAAAGCACTTTTACTCCATAGCGTAAGAAAGGTGGTGCTTGAAAGTTTGTGAACCTTTTAGAAATTTCTATATTCCTGCATAAATATGATCTGAAACATCATCAGATTAACACAAACATCCTAAAAGTGGATAAGGAGAACCCAGTTAAACAAATGAGACAAAAATATTATACTTGGTCATTTATTTATTGAGGAAAATAATCCATTATTACATATTTGTGAGTGTCAAAAATATGTGAACCTCTAGTATTAGCAGTTAATTTGAAGGTGAATTAGAGTCAGGTGGGATGGGATGATGATGATGAGGTGTGAGTGGGGAACCTTGTTTAGTTTAAAGAACAGGATCTATCAAAGTCTGCTCTTCACATGTTTGTGGACGTGCATCATGGC
>JARVLU010000103.1:16831327-16850897 GCA_031762415.1 Simpsonichthys santanae | reverse complement strand
CAGAGTTCAGTCATCACACACTTCTTAGCTGCAGGTGATCTGGTGGATTTCCCTGAAGAGGAAGAAGACATCTGCTATCTCTGTCCCAGACTGAAAATAAAACACAAAGTTAAAAAAAAAAAAAAAAAAAAAAAAAGAGTTAATAAGATTTATAATTTTAAATAAAAAAAAGTTAATTAGATAATAATAAAAGAACAATACCTCTTCTTGAACGGTTGTTATGAGGTGGTTGAATCTCTCGATCATCATCATCAGGGCATTAATCAGCTCCAGGGCTTGTTGACAATATCAGTTTTAGTTTTTTCATAAAAGTGCTGAACTTTTTGGCTGAAGTGTTGACATGATGGATGTTGTAGCAGGGCTCAAGAACTTTAAAGTCAGCGCATCAACAACATTCAGACGTAGATCCAGAGCTTTAAAATCTCCTACAGTTTGTGTTATTGATCTGGGCCGCTCTGAATTACCTGATAAAGGTTGTTTAAATGCTGCTGTTATCGGTCTTTGCAACAAGCTGCTTTTAGTGCTTGTAGAAGAGACATTCATGTTCGGATGATGTCATTTCAAGCACGTTAACAAGTTAGACTTGTTGCCTGCTGCAGATCCAATCGCCATGAAACAACGTTGACACACAGTTTTGGATTTGCGCTTGTCTTTTAACAAGAAAGCCATAATGTTCCCAAACAGGAGACCGCAACAAGATGCTAGGCTGCTGAATGCTATGTGTGCTGCAAGATAATAGCTCCGTGCTGAAACACGCCTAGGAATTTTAGTTCCGCGGTGGATAATCTCATTAATAAAATGTAATGAGTGAAAAAAATAATAGAAACGGTACGCAGGTGGACCAAACCAAAAGTGCTGTACCAAAACGGTTCAGTACACCCACATGTACGTTACACCCCTAAAAGCTACTTTACATATTTCATGGGCTTTTATTTTTTAACATCGTTCTTCATTTTAAGCACTTTTTATTTCATGATCTTACGTATACTGTATTCAAATGGGGGGGTGGGGTTTTCTCTGTGGGGCGGGTGTGGTCAGAGTCAAAGCAGCCCATGAGTTTTATAGGCTGGTCAAATCGATAATTAATATAAATAAAATAAACAATGACCTCTCAAGTCTCATGCAATGACTGTGAGACACACATGCATTTCATGACGTGCACTTGGCACACTTGTTTTTCTCACGCTAAAACACACACGCAGGCCCTATTTTGAAGAGGAACCAATGTGCAGCACAATGTTTCCACATGGGCTAGAACACAGTAGCGGACATGGCTGCATTGTTGACAACTTGTTGACTTTGTTGCTTTACTTAGCGAGTTTTCAGACCTCTCTAGCTACCTTTTTTTAAGCTACTAGCGAGAAATCTAGAGTCTTTTTCATTGTTATTGGAGACTTTGGCGACTACATGTGAAAGCACCAATCATTCAGCAATTCCTGTTCTGACAGCTGTCAGTCTCACAGCAGAGAGGAGACTCGCTCCACTCTGTGTCCACACTGCAAATGAATCACACCCCGGATTACAATGTGGGATATAAATTTAATGTAAATATGTATTGCTCAATTTCATCAAGCAGAGCTCTGTGAGGGGAATACTTTGCTTTGATTGGTCAAAAAGATTGGAGTACTCCAGTTTCTGCTAAGCAGATGCAATCTGCTAATCCTGACCAGAACCACCCCACAGAGAAAATCCTGCCCCCTCATTTGAATACAGTATAAGATCATAAAATAAAAAGTGCTTAAGATGAAAAATGGGGTTAAAAAATAAAAGCCCGTGAAATATGTAAAGTAGCTTTACAAAATAAGTGTCACAAAATGAAACTCCATTATTAAACAAGTAAATAAATAAATCTTGAAATAAATAAAATAAGTCTTGAAATAAATAAAAACAAAATTTTAAATAAATAAAAAATAAATCTTGAAATAAATTAAAAATAAATATTGGGAAAGAAAAACCTAAACATTTCTATTTAAATGTTTATTTCTTGGGAACATTTATTTAATAGAAAATTTATTAATAATTTTTAAAAACACTATTTATTCATTTATTTAATGTTGAATGAAATGGCTGTCCATAATGAAAGGTCCAGGAATATTTAAAATAAAAATAATATTTCAAGTATATTTAAACTAAAAATGATCTTTCAAATAAAAAGAGCCTAAAAATATTATAATTGTCTTGTTTTGCTTTCAACAGGTTTTCCCAGTCAGACAGGGGAACAAAGAGTACTGCAGCAAGTACCCATGCAGTTTATGCAGCAGCAGCAGCAACAACAACAACAACAACAACAACACCACCACCAACAACAACAACAACAGATGCAGCACATGCAACAACAGCATTTACAGCAACAGCAAATGCAGCATCAGCAGCAGATGCAACAGCAGATGCAACAGCAACAAATGCAACAGCAACATCAATTGCAACAGCAGCAGCAGCAGCAGCAACAACAACAACAACAACAACAACAACAACAGCAACAACAGCAGCAACAACAACAACAACAGCAGCAACAACAGCAACAACAACAACAACAACAACAACAACAACAGCAGCAACAACAACAGCAGCAGCAGCAGCAACAACAACAACAGCAACAACAACAACAATTACAACAACAACAACAAATTCAGCAGCAGCAGATGATGCAAGCTCTCCAGAATGCTCAAGGGCAGCAAGGGATGACGGGGTCACAAACATCAGGTCAAGGCCAACAACAAATGCATCCTCATCAGCTGCAGCAGCAATCTCAGCAGACACACCTGCAACAGCAGGTATTATATGCATATACTGTACTTGATGGTGTTTGGTAAACACGGTAGATTTTCTGTCTTTATTTTATGTTGCTCTCCATTTTACTTTCTAGCAGCAACAACAGATGATGATGATGATTAAGATGCAACAGGAGCAGGCAAAGAATCGGATGCCCATGCCCCCAGGAGGACAGCTCCCTCCTCGGGGTATGGCTAATCCAGCAGAGGCGCAGAGACATCCTGTTTCACAGCAAAGCAACATGCCTGTAATGATTAGCCTTCCAGGTCATGGAAGTGTTCCACCATCACCTGACAAAGCCAGGGGCATCCCCTTGATGGTGAACCCACAGGTAGAGGGCCAGTAGTAATGTGCATAATCAATCATCTGATGAGTTGTAAACATGTGAATGTGTATTTATTTTTAGAAACGTACACTTATTGAATTTCATTTCACATTTTCCAGCTTGCAGGTGCTGCACGAAGAATGTCCCATCCTGATGTAGGGCAGGGTACCCAGGGCACTGGATCTGATGAGGTCCTTACAGGTGCCCTCTCAAAGCAGGATAGACCTGTTGGCTCAGATATCGGGACACAACCAGGAAATGGGACACAACAGGTTGTGTCTAGCCAGAATTCCAATGCTCATATGATGAAGCAAGGCTCTGGTCAAACACAAATGCCCCAGCATACTGGGGCTAGTCCCCAGCAGCAGTTACCCACTCAGCCTCAACAAGGAGGTCACCTGTCTAGCCTTCATTTTCCTAATGCACCTACAACTTCACAGAGCTCCAGGCCTAAAACCCCCAACAGAGCCAGTCCAAGACCTTATCATCATCCTCTAACTCCAACTAATCGCCCACCCAGTACTGAGCCCTCAGAAATTAACCTTTCTCCGGAAAGGCTAAATGCTTCAATTGCTGGATTGTTTCCCCCTAAAATTAACATTCCTCTCCCACCAAGACAGCCAAACCTTAACAGAGGATTTGACCAACAGGGTCTGAACCCAACAACTCTAAAAGCAATTGGGCAGGCCCCTCCTAGTTTAAATCTAACAAACAACAACAACAATGGCAATGCAGGAGGAAATAACGTTAACAGTCAGATGTCTTCTGGGGCTGGTGTGGGGGGTTTAGGTACTAAACAAGACAAACAACCTGGAGGCCAGAGTAAAAGGGCAAGTCCAAGCAATAGTCGTAGGTCAAGTCCAGCATCTAGCCGCAAGTCAGCCACCCCAAGTCCAGGAAGACAAAAGGGGGCAAAAATTACAGTCAACTGCCTTCCACACCAGCAGCAGCTAGGAAACCCTCAAGGGCAAGCAATGATGCTAAGCCCTTCCTCAGTACCTCACAGTCCAGTATCTATGCCTTCACATCAGAGTGGGGGCATGGAAGCACAACAGACCCAAAGCCCTATTCACGGGATTCACGGTAACCCAACTGATGGTGTCAGGGAAACTCAGGGAATGCTTACAGTTGAGAGACAAACGCCTCAGCCTCAGTCCCAAACATTCAGGGATTTATCAGCTCCCAGAATAACAAGTCCTCGTTTGCCAGCACCCCAACAGTCAAAACCTGATGTGGAAGTGCAGGCAAACACAGCTGATAGACATTCAGCACACAAAGCATCTATAGAGGATCTTGAGGTTTCACCTGCTCTTAGATCAGCTCCGACATCCCTCAACCAGTTACTAGATAACACAAGTGTTTCAAACATGACACGTCGACCAGCTCAAAGTAATACTGTTGTAGGAGGAAAAGACAGCCCTAGGTCTGCTTTGGATCCAGATAGACCAGTTTCCACTAATTCCCAGAGTTTCTCATCTGTTGTTACCACTGTTTCTGTACATGAAACTGAGGTTAAACTTAAACCAACTCCTTGTATTCCTACTAGTAGTCCTGCCATGCAGCTTACCTCAGTCCCCAGCTCACATCTTCCCACTAATGTAAACTCGAGTACCCCACTTGGCCTTAACACAAACTCCATCTCTAGTCTTGTCAATCCGAATTCAAGCATAAATTCAATGCCCAATCTTTGCAGCTCAGTCAGCACTAACACTAATGCAACCCCATGTCTTAGCACCAGTACAGTTGCTTCTGGTCAGAACAGTTCTACCTCAGCTGTTAGTACCAGCTCTGTTGCAAACCCAGCCAATTCAGTTCTTAAACCAAGTCCTAGTCCTAAACCCATGACAAGTGTTCCCTCTGTCATACAGATCCCTGCATCTTCAACCAACATTTCCCCTAATCAGATCAGAGTGTTGTTTGCACCAAACTCCATTACTTCTGCCCCCACTTCACAGGTGTCTGCATCTATGGTATCCACTATGATGGCTGTCCCAAACAAGAACATTAGACCTCAGGACATCAGACAGCAGAGTTCTGGTTCACGACCAGCTCAGTTTATCACAACCACTCCTGTATTTATCAACCCAGTTTTTCAGGTCACTGGATCTTCTGTTGCTCCCAGTACAACAGTGGTATCACAGTCAGTCACCATGGTGGGCTCTATCCAGGTGTCAGCTGCAAACATCCAACTTTCTCCCACTCCAACGTCCACACAATCATCAGGGGCTACAATGACTAGCACTCAGCTCACAAAAAGTGCTGTTGGACAGGCTCATGTAACCAGTAACCAGTCCTCTTCAGTCCCAGTTGGTACTATTGTAACTCCTCAAATTAACCAAGGAAATATCAAAACAGAACATCTGAGAGACACAAGTTCTACTCAGAAATCTGCTCTCCCTGCGTGCCAGCCGCCTGCCCATCAAAGTCAATCAATATCTTCTTTTCAGCCACCTCTGGCTTCTCCTCCTCCCTGTTCTAGTCCTGGAGTTGTTAACATAATCCGAAAGAGCCCTGCTTCTCTATCTCCAGCTTTTCATGTGAAAAGTAAGCTTGTATCAGCACCGCTATCTGTTTCTGGCTCAGTTGACTTCCAGCAAAGCACTGTAGAAAAGCCAATACAAGGGACAGTCCCTCCACAAGTTTTTATACCTCCTGCTAGTTCAGCTGTTCAAAATGAAGCACAAGCCCTCCATACTACTGCTGCTGGATCAAACAGTACTCTGCCTGTAGTTTCTTCTCAAGTCCCTACCCAAGTTACTGTTCGTACTCAAATTGCTGGCCAGGCTCCTGTACTCTCATCAGCTTCAGTCTCAAACCAGTCACAGGCAGTAAATTCTCAAGCACCCATTGTGACTGCCATTGGTGCATCTACTGGGGTCTCTTCCGGTACATCGCTTACTACAGTCTCTCCTGTACAAACTCCTGTACCGTCTGTTGTTCCAATTGTTGCTGCACCAGGACCTACTGAGGCACCCCACATCCCATCCACTCCTACTGTTGTCCCCAGTGTAAGTTCATCAAGCCAACCTGACCCTCCAGCTGCAGAGCCTTCCATGCCACCATCTGCTGAAGCCACTCAAACCACTTTAGGTACATGCACTGTTCTTATGTGTACAGCACTTTGTTGCAGCTGTGGTTGCTTTAAAGGGCTTTATAAATAAAGTATTATTATTATTATTATCAGGGCAACAGATTGTACTCTTAGCATGATCTTTAAGGCTAGGCTAATTGCACTTGCATTAATACACCAAATGACACCGATTATCAGGTTATATTTGGTAAATCTACATTTTACTCAGGAAAGAGAAATAAAAATTATTTATGAAAATGTTTTGTGACTATTAGAGCAGAAACAGGTAGGCATGGCCTTTTTTAAACACTCATTCATGTTTTTTTTTTTTCTTTGTCCATTTCCAGCACCTCTAAAACAAGAAGCTTCACAGGAGTCTGTCACTGCTGAGAAGACGAGTAACATTTTTATTTTAAATTCCATGTGAACTTGAGAAATATTCAGCAACAGATGGTAGATAATTCTGTATGTGTGTGTGTGTTTCAGGTGAAGAATTCTCAACCGGTTCAGAGCAAGGGTGAGATTATTTTTGTCACGGTCATTTTTGTTGTTGCCGTTTGATTTAATTTGGATATAATAGATATTTAGGCTGTCTTTTAGTATAGATTTTTGAAAACATGCCCTGGTCTTAGGTAAAAAAAAAAAAAAAATTCATAGACATTTCTAGCTTCCTTGAACTACAGGGAGTTTGATGGTCAACAGGGGGAATATTTGTAAAAATAAAACTTAGCCCTTGGTACGTATAACTAGCGTGTAATTATTTAAATACTGTATATGAAAGCATGTCAAAACTAAAAATGGATGCTACCGCACAATTAGTCTCTCCATTGATGTTTATGGCCATATCTCTTCATAGGGATTGCCATATTTTGGTGGTAGTAAGAGTACATTTGTCCAGCTCACTTGATAGTTTACTGCTGTTTTTCCACTTCTATCACAGATGGGCAAAGAAAAGAACGACGCCCATCACCTTAGTCCCAAGGTATGTATTATAACATAAATGTGCAGCAAAGTCATAAGCCGTGATCACATCAACATGGATGCTAGCAGGATGAAGATTGGCAGTATCTGTGGTAGATGAGGAAAAACAGCAGTGTCCTGATTGATATATCTTTGAGTAGAGCAGAGTTACGTCTCCTCTTTGTTTCTTCAGTAACACATAATGTCTTCATTCTCTTGTTGTTTATCTGTCTGGTTCTCCCAGGGCTGCTGTGGAGAAGCCCAAGGGGCCAAGCAGGCGCAGCTCCCGAGCAGAGAAAGACGTTGAGGAGGAGCCAGTAGTAGATGGTGGCATTAGGAAGAGACCAGCTAGGCCTGGAACAAGTGCTGCAGTAAAAGGTAATATATTCACTCATATGAGATATCTATCACTACACATATGCCACACACACACACACAAAAAGCACCATAATCTTTTTCACTAATACACTTTTCACCAATACTCTTTCAGAAACTGCAGCGAGTCCCACCCAAGCCAAACGAAGGAAATCTAAATAGGCACAGCAACAGTTTACCTGTGAATTGTACTGTAAATGTTTGTGTTTGGTAGTTTGTTTCCCAATGTGAATCAGTTGATATTTACTTCTCTGGTCTGGATTATAAATTTTCACTGGAGGAAGAAACCATGTACAGATTGTTTTAAACAAAAAATTAAGCTATTTTGTCCATATGTGTGCTTACAGTTTGTGTGAATGTGCTTTTTATATTAAATGCTGGATTAATCATGTGAAGAATAATACTGAAACTCACCATTACTGTATAATTATGCTGTAAAATCAAATAAATTTTTTTACTGCTTTTGTTCTGTGAAAATATGTGTGTGTGTTATTCTAAAGTTGATCTGATGAATTCAGTCTGCTTGAGATCCACAGAGGATTAGTACAGTATTAGCAGGAATTATATGTGGTTAAGTCAAGTAAATGTTGGGCCCTCGTAACTTTTTATTTCTAGCCTAGACATGTGTGAATGCACTATTGTGATCAGTTTTTGTCCGCATGTTTTTCGGCATCTTTCTCATTCTACAGTTTTTGTGCTATTTCAGCAAATATGAAAACATTCGGCTCTTTCAGAACAATCCTGATATGACTTGGTGTAACTTCAGTTTTTTTTAAAATACCTTTTCTGCCATTTTTTTTTCTTCATAGAAAATGAATTGAGCTCATTTTGCATCCTTCAAATCTTTAGATCTGTTTACAACCTTTTACCGCTCATTTCACATTTTGTTCTGGTTCAGTCTTTCAGCTTCCTTGTGCAAATTTTAAACTTTTTCAGCTACTTTCAGCTCTTTTCAACCGTTTTGTGCTCCTTTCAGGATCTTTATGCTAACTACAACATTTTTGTGCTTCTAACTTCTTTCTGCTAATTTTCAATTTATTATGCATCTTTCAGCTGATTTATACAAGTGTCAGCTTTTTCTGCTATTTCAGCAAAGAATTTGCTGTTTTTATGTTTATTTTAATTTTTTCTAGCTTTTTCAGCTAATTCCACTTGTGTTGGACTTTAAACTTTTTTCAGCCTAATTCAACAAAAATCTGCTCTCTACTTCCTTCTGGTAATTTCTAAGCTTCTTTCTGCTTTTTCAGCTACTTTCCAGCTTTTTGTGTGTGTGTGCTGTAATTGGTTCATTTCTGCTGCTTTCAGCCTTCAAAGCAAACATGTTCTTTCTGCTTTCTTATGCAATTTTAAGCTTGTTCTACATTTTCAGGTAGCTTTTTAACATGTCTAAGCTATTTTCAGATAAAATCAATTTTTTGGTGGTAATTGCTTCTTTCAGCCCAATTCTCATTTTGCTTTGCTCTTTTCAGCCTATTTCTGCAAGTTTCAGCTACTGTTTAGCTGTTTCATGCTAATATTAGCTTTTTCAGTAAATTCCACATGTTCTTCTGTTATAAAAATTCACACTACATTTTTTGCAGGGAATGCAATTTCTATAATGTATAGTTTCCATTAAGATGGTGTCTATAACAACACATAGGTTTTGGCTCACGGGACTGTGCAGAGCCCGTTGGACTGCGCGTGCGCAGTTGATAAACGTTGGGACTCCATTCCAGGCTGTCAGAGAGGGTTCCCTGAACCTCGCATCCTGATCACCACGTCCACTGTGACAACTACCTGCTGTAAAATAATTATAATAAGCAAACTATGTCTGGAGACCATGGACGCGGAGACTCACAGGTATTTGCTGGTTGGCATTATTCTATTTTACAGTTTATGAATTCTTCATCTGAAATTACGCTCGAGTCTTATTTAACCAACAAATAGCACATAAAATACTTGAAAAAAATAATGCTACTTTGGAAACTAGTATTTTCTCGTGTTATAGGTATAGTTCCGACGGGTGTTTTCTATTTTACTAAAATGACGTCTTTCTAAGATGCAGTCGAAACTTAACCGAAGCTACCGGCGTTTTTAAAATGTAATAATTAAATCAATTTTTCTCGCAATTTCCAGGTCAGCTGTGGCGCTAAAGGAAGCGGTAGGTCGTCAGAAGGTGATTTTTACAGACGCTGACAGATGCTTGTACCTGTCTGCTGTTAGTTTTTAAGGGCAGAAATGGCGTCCCAGAGACTAAGTCCCGTCTCCTCCACTCTCTTGCGGCTATTGTTCAAAAAGAGGGGCTCAAATGGACATTTACCAGCCCCGGTGCGTTCAGAGGATGAGCTCTTCTGAAAGAGCCTGACGTCGAGTTACTTGTGCATGCCTTTGTGTGCTCATATGTTTGCGCTAATGCAAAAAATAATGGAGCTGAAAGTGGTGGAATTGAGGCTGAGGACTTAGTCTCTGCGCCATTTTCTTTTTTCTGTGTAGCATCCAGGGCTGCGCGTGAGAGCAGCTGTCCGCCGTGATGGAGGCAGAGCAGGAGCTGGTGGCACCTCCCTGCCTCTCCATCTCTGTTTAGGACACCCTTACCTGCATGTGGCTTTAAAGCACGCACACCTCATTATTGGGAGCTTTGTGTCTTGTGTGTTTTTTTTTTTCCTTCTAGTTTTAATCCAGTTACGACCTCCTCCACAAGAGCATCCCTTTTAGGAAAGTTGAGAACACATTTTTCCTCCAGGTACATTGTTTCCTAATTTCTGGGAAAACAGAAGGAAATGGGGCCTCTTAAATGGGATGTTTAATATAATTTACTGTATACATATTTATAAAATCTCTTCTTTCGGCTTTTCCCTCTTCAGGGGTTGTCATCCTCTCCTCTGCATCCTCTGTTCTCACTCCAACTACCTCAGTGTCCTTTCTGACTGCATCCATACGTCTCCTCTGTGGTCTTCCTCTCTGTCTTTTTCCTGGCAGAATATCATAATTATTAAAATTGCCATAATAACAAAAATCCCACAAAGTAATATTCAGGTGAGCCCAACCTTTAAAACAAAATGCCTGCTCTTTTTCTTCACTTGTCCAGAGTCACAAAACAAACGAAGTTTTAAAAAACGACTCATTAGTTCAAGTTCAGGAATTTTAATTGTTACACAAAACATCCATACTAAACAAGACATTAAGACATTAAAATAACAGGACAGAAATCATCACTGTTCGTTGAGAAGTCTGATCGCTACAGGGATGAATGAGCTTTTCAGTCGGTTTGTTCTACATCTGGGCAGCAGATTCCTGCATCCAGATGGAAACAACCTGAACTTACCAAGGAGTGGGTGATCAGGATCTGCCAGAACCAGCCTGGCCTTCACAGACCTCACCTTGTTGAGGTCAGTGAGCTTCTGTAGAGCTATGCCAGCAGTTTTGCTGCACGTCCTCGCAATCTCCAAGAGTTTGTTCCTGTTTTTGCAATGTCAAAAGTCCAAACCATCAGATGAAGGTGAAAGTTAAAAGAGACTGAATAAAACATGAATAAAACATTCTCACAAAAGTCAAATCAACATTAAAACCACAGAGCTTCTGATAAAAATACATCCTCTGGTGGGCCTTCTTACGAAGTGAGTTCACATGGGGCTAAAGGTCAGTTTGTCATTGACAGATATTTAAACTGATGCACCACCACCTGTTTTAATAGTTCTACTTATAAAAACTATTGCTTATAAAATGAAAGCTTTGTAACTTATTTATTTACTGGTAGTAGCTTTATATTATTAAGACAAATACACACTGAACTTTGCAAACTCGTGATTTATTGTGTATATAATTGTGGAAAATTTAGTTATATTCTATCGCCCTTAAACCTGACCACAAGCCAGTGCTGGACTCAGCCAACCCTGGGTGGTTTTAACTCAGCTGGGTTGGGTTTTATACAGTTAAGTTTTCTACCCAAACATTTGTCTAAAATGACTACCGTAATTTAAGCTAAGCTACAAAAATGTTCATTAATCACCCAAAAGCTGGATATTTAGATGATTATAGTTTGTTGATACAGTATTAGCTAGTTGAAGCTAACTTCTCATAGCTTCAGCTAGCTAGAACCAACTAATGACATTTTAGAAGCCCAGACTCTCTGATGCAAAGTAAATCCAACCAGGTTAACTGTATTCTTATAAGTTGTTTTTACCAACTTGTCTTTACACATTACGCCCTAAGACAGAGGTTCATTCAGGTTTGATTTGGTCAACTTCTGGCCTAAAACGACAGACTGTGGAGAATGATACAACTCAACCACTGGGTCAGATTTGGTCAAACCTACCCACTCACTTTAATCCAGCAGTTTTTAATGTGTACTTACTTACATTCTGATAAACTGGTAATTAACTTTTTATTTTTATTTTTTATTTTTAGAAACTACTTTCCCTCGTTAAAACAAATATGTTGCGGTTCTCCTTAGGAGTGACAAGGATGGATAAGATTAGGAATGAGATCATCAGAGGTACAGCACAGATTGAACAACTGGGAGATAAAGTTAGAGAGACCAGACTGAGATGGTTTGGACATGTCCAGAGGAGGGACAGTGCAAAAAAAGCAGCATCACGTATTTATTTTGCTACAATGTCAGAAATCTGTTACAGATAATTAACATTCATATATCTTCTTTATCTCAAACAAAAGTACAAAACAATTAGCCAGAGCCGCTCTAACCTAGATCTTTGCGTTGTGGCAGAAGGATTTTACAACAGATGGTGCCATCAATTATTGAGCCACAAGTCTGCCCTCAATCAGATTAAACAGATTATGGCAACATGAACCAGAATATGTGACTTAAATCAGCATTCAGATCTGTCTATCCAATCTATACATCTATTTATCTGGGTGTTTGTGTGTTTAATATGTGTTGCATTTAAATCTGACCTAAATACACTACGTGTTGGGATCGCCAAATGTTATCCGACTGTATGCCGATGATAGAGTCTCTGCATTGCGAACCAGTACATGTTTCTCTTTAATCCAGTCAACCCACTCCGAGTGTGTGAAGACTGTGAGAGCGGGAGAGAGCAAGCCTGCGGCAACCTCGACATTGTAGCCCCTCCACCCTGCTGAGATCTAATTGAAGAAACAAGTGCTCAGTACAAAGCAGAGCCCCACAGCTCGCTGGGATGTTAATATTTGACTGTTGTGGAAAAAAAAAAAATTCTTGAAGAGGACTCGGGGTGATTTGCGGCGTATAAATGTGAGGAACAGGATTTTAAAATGTGGGGGTGCAAAGGCACCTTTAAAAGCCAGCTTACATTACATTTGAGTCACAGCCGGCTCTGTGGTGAATCATCAGATTCACATGTGTGGCCTGCAGGAAGAAAAGTAACTCAGCAAATTGTAACATGTAATTAGACATGGTTCTTTTTTTTTCTGTTGTTTAAATAAGAGCACCCATGGAAGATTAAAATGCTGAGAGTGGTTAGGTTGAATATTCCCATTTTAGAGTTGCTCAAGGCCAATAGTCTCAGATTTCATTGTTCGAGGAAAAAGGAAGCTTAGGTTGTGCTGGTGTTAGACCACTAATCTGCCAAGAAGACCTTGTTTAGGACTGATTCTATATTCTGTACAGAATAAGACATTTTATTTGGACAACTTGTATGAGCATGTCGGATTTTACGTGTCGACGGTTCAATGTCAAAAGGTTGAGTCAGCCCACAACCCTTTGGTTTTAGCCCTGAAGAACAAATGATACCATTCATTCAACCTTCATTTATACAGGTTAGTCCAGACAGAGACAGTTGTCCATCCTTGTCGCTCCTAAGGAGAACCTGAACATCTTCATTTCTGACACTTCCAACAATGACACCAAGTTTCATTAAAATCCATCCACTGACTTATAAGATATTTGTCTAATAGTCAGATGAGATTGACACCAAATAGTCGTGGCAAAGTTTTGGACAAATGTGTTACTTATTGTATATATATTTTTTTAATTTAACCTTTATTTGTACAGGTCGGTCTCATGGAATCACGAAGACTCATTTTCAAGACAGACAATACTATACTTTCTAAAAAAGCTAAGTCTGGTCCTCTGGACATTCAAAAAGCAAAACAAAACAAAAAAGTAGAAACGTTTCGTCTTTCGTCCGAAAGACTTCCTCAGTCTGTTTTAACAATGCGTTAAAACTGGATGCACTCAGCTAAGCAGATTTTCTTAATGTCACTATTGACTCAACATTTTCTCTCGTATTTTTGTCAAGGAAGCCCTTTTTCTTGAATAATGAGGGGACCGAGAGACAAAAATCTCCAGTAAATGCATTACTGTATTCATTGAGCCACGATGTTGGTGAGAGAGACAAAAGCTACAGTCATATATGAGTAAAGTGCTCTGCACATTACCTTATACAGAGTATAAGGCTGAAAGCTTTTATTTGAAGTACAAAGCAGTATTTCATGTATTTTGAGACTACAGTATTGTATTGCAAATACCATGAGGTGGAGTTGATGGGGAAGGAACCAAGGATCTTAAACATGCCAAGCACATGCTCTTCCACTAAACCACCTCCCCCCATAATGGAAAAGCTCATTGATTTGTCCTTGTTCTGTCTAAAAGCCTTTATCTAATTGTATGTGTACCTGTGAGGGAGTACATTTTGTTTTCTAATGTAGGTCTAGTGTACAATTGCCAAAACAAAGCAAAAGCCACTTAAACCCTGGACAACAACATTTAATTAACTTTTTAAAATAAATTATACCAATTACGTGTTTTTGTTCTAGATTCCTTGAACCAGTTGAGTAAAATGAAATTTAATCTTGTGTTTTCACTGGAAAAATCTCAAGGTTTACCTGCGCTCAGTGTGGATCAGACTCACTGATCCCCTTCCGTCTCTGCCCCCATCAAAAAAAAACAGCAGAATCCATTGTTGGGGGATTAGAGAGAACAGGTTCTGAGCTGCTTGTTCCATTTCCTCCTCAGTAGAGGTGAGGAATGGGTAAATAGGTTGGCGACCAGCCAGCTGTGACACAAACATGATGTAGTGTGTAAGGTATGAATTGACCCTATGCACACCTGTCCTGTAATCTTGTTTAGCCAGGTATTTGGGCTGAAATACACACTTAGGCCTGTCATGATAGCAAATTTTGCTGGACAATTAATTGTCAGAAATTATTGCGATAAACAATAATATTGTTTTAAATTTGACAATAATTAGTAATTATTGTCAAATTTAAGAAGAAATGTTGGTTAATTTTGTGTGTAGTACCTTTTTTTGACCACTGGATGGGAGTATAAGACTGTTTGAACCGAAGGATGGATAGTGAGGGAGCAAGCAGCGTGTCTCTTTATGAAAAATGGGAGGGAGGCCCCTTGACGTGACATAGGCTGTCTCTCTCGTTCTCAAAATGGCGGACGCTCAGTGTGGTTTGAGCTCTTTAGCATCACATTTTTCACACAAACTTTTAATAAAAAAATCAGTAAACAAGTTCTCAGCTTCTTTTTGTAGAGAAAAACAACTTTTTCACAAATGCACGGGTTTCAACCGTGAATTTTGAAGCTTCGACAAGACGGAGGTTTTTTTTTTTCCCGAGGTCAGCCTGTTAGCTTAGCTCGTAGCTTAGCTTCTCAGCTTAGCTGCTTTTAACTATCCAAAAACACGATTTTTGGATGGTTAAAACAGATTTTAAAGAGAAAGGGAGGGGTCAGTGAAGAGCACCGTGGTTGTCGTCCGGTGTCTTCAGTAGAAAGAGGGAGACAGAAATAAACGAGGTTGATAATTTTCTCCTGAGAATAAAGTGGAAGTTGGATGGATGTATTGTAGCTTCAACTGTAATAATGAGGATATTGCTCCAGTCTTTCATGGTGAAAAAATGAGGTGAGTTGAGAAGCAAAGCTCTTGATTTGCTGGTCCATTTCAGCCGTCACCCATGGTTATTGCGTTTTGTGCGTTTTATGATCCTTGTGTCCTGCGGTGTTACTCCCTCATGTGATCAGCTCCTGCCTCTGCCACCTGTTGTCCTTCCCCAGGTGTGTGTGTTTAACCCCTCGTTAGTGTGTTCATCTACAATTAAAACAGAGCAGAAAATGTTTAATTTGCAACATAGACAGGTTTCAATCATGTGTAAATGTTTGTGTGTGCATCTGTGAGGCGGAAGTCGCTTCACATCTATAATCATTCTCACCAACACACACTCTCAAACCATGACTGAATAAGCCAACGACCACAGTGATTACCTGCAAATACAGACACAGATTTACTCAATACGTTACAGACTTATTTTATTTTGTAGAATGAAATTCAATGCTTTTAAATCTGAATCCATGGCCAAGGTGAACACTGTGTCTGATCAGGGAGCGTCTCCTCGTCTGATTTAGAGTCAAATAAATACATTTACTGAATGAGGTGGTCCCAGTCGTCCTCATCTTCTCTGTTCCTGATTGTCTGCTTCCAGCTTCAACCAGTGGCTCTCACCCATTAGTCCCAGGCATGCGCACTCATGTCAACCCACAAAATTGTGCTCCAGCGTCTGGTCTTTGGTGACATGAACACAGTCGTGAATGCATATCCTAACACAGGCCTACAGACGCGTGCCATAAGCAGCTGAACACCGATGCAGGCATCGACTAAAGGAGTGCAGGGTCACGGATCTCTTTTCATCAGGTTCTGAATATTAATGTTTGGGGACAGACAAGAACCGTGACAATCCCTTTATAACCATACCGTTCTCTGGGTGGTGCTCGTTGGTAATTTATGCCGATGTCTACCACTCAATTGATGTAAATGTTATGATTTAAATTGATTCAGTTTGTGCGGAGTGATTAGAAGAGTTCAGTCATAGACTGACTCTGGATGGAGAAACGTTTCAGGAGTGAAATGTGACTAAAGGGTTTCAACAAAGGAAATGTTGTGGTGAGACCAGCTATGTTGTACAGTCTGAAGACAGTGGCCTTGAGAAAAAGACGGGAGAAAGAACTGGAAGCTGCAGAAATGAAGATGTTGAGGTTCTCCTTAAGACCAAATTAACTGTACTTACAAATTATAGCGCCTTTCTATCTGATCAAGACACTCAAAGCACTTTACAACACAATCTTTGCCTCATTCATACAGCGCTTTAGATATGTACAGGGTAATCAGTGCTTCATCACGTTCATACACAAATTGGACACTCATCGGAGGCAATGAGAGGTTCAGCGTCTTGCCCAGGGATGCTTTGGATTGTGTCTGCTGATGGAATCGAACCCCCAACTCTTGCATTGGAGGATGACTGCTCTGACCACTCAGACACAGCAGCGCCAAGGAGTGACAAGGATGGATAAGATCAGGAATGAGCTCATCAGAGGTACAACACAGATTGAAAAACTTGGAGGTAAAGTTAGAGAGGCCAGACTGAGATGGTTTGGACATGTCCAGAGGAAGGACAGTGGTTTGGACATGTCCAGAGGAGGGACAGTGGTTTGGACATGTCTAGAGTAGGGACAGTGGTTTGGACATGTCTAGAGTAGGGACAGTGGGTATATTGGTAGAAGCATGTTAGAAATGCAGCTGCCAGGAAAAAGACAAAGAGGAGATGTATGGATGTAGTTAGAGAGGACATGGAGGTAGTTGGAGCAAGGACAGAGGACACTGAGGACAGAGCGAGATGGAGGAGGATGACTCGCTGTGGTGACCCCTGAAGAGGGAACAGCTGAAAGAAGAAGTATTAGAATGTGGAGGAGGGCAAAAATATCTATTTTTAAAATCTTCATGGAAAAAGCCCAACAGTTGGGTTAGGTTCAACCCATCATAAACAAATCCTGGACAATTAGGGCTGATTCAAAATTAGGTTATAAAATAAAATTTTATGATTTTTTTGTTTTGTTTGTTTTTTTTCTGAATGCCTTAAAAACATTTCCAGAAAGAATACAGTAAAGAGCAAACTGCATCGTGCAGTGAGTTAGCGTAGACATCTCGGGAACCTTGGCTGCCCGGTCTGGGGCCCCAGTCAGCTTAAGAATCAGAAGACGGTTGTTTACAGAAGCAGAGCGTTTCGGGAGGAACGTATCTCCCGGGCTGATCCCAGGAGCTGAACCTAATTAGAAACAACTGGTTGAAATTGACTTCAATGGCTGCACAGAGCTCTCGTTTTATGTTGCTTGGCTGCTTTTTAGCGTCCATCAGCTGCACCTCCAGGCTCATCTCCATCTCATAAGACTCCCCTGGCCGCCTGGTGTTTGTGGATTTCATGGACGGTAAAAAAAACCCCGTCACCTAACTCCCCAACGTTATCTCTGCTCTCGCTCCAACACACACACACACAGATATTTGCACGTGCACAGGTCTCGTCTTGAAACAACAGGCTGCAATCACACACGTCAGGTCAAATCTGTTTCCAATTGGACCTGGACTTTCATGTGTTTAGACCTCGCCCCGTTGCTTTTGAGAAACATTACATCATGGACCTTTGTTTTACTGGAGCTGCACTGTAGGTGCCTCGCACTATTGGAATCTCCGTTCTGGAGTCGACACGGTTGTTGTTTAGGAATGAGATCATGCTGAAGAGCCAGAAGTGCCATGGACAAGTTCTTCAGATCAAACTCTGTCACAGTCCATGTAGTGATTACACGTCTGGCTGTATCGTGGTTTTGGCACAAAGGCACCCAGACATGAACCCCTCAAAGCTTTTTAAGTCAATCTTATCCTGTCATCGGACCATCTGAACACGGAGCTCCTCATTCAACTGGCATTCCCTTTCAGATGAGGCCTGGCAGAGGCTCGCGTTCATATTTAAACCAGGTGATGGAGTTTCACTTCAATCTTTCTCATAATGTAGATTAAATAATCACTGATCTAATCACTGCAGCAGATGGTGTAAGTGTTGGAAAACAGGCTTTATTTTCTAACCAGAGAGCTTCATTAACTGGGTGATAACTGCACTGAAATACTGAATGTTGACAGAGACGCTGAGAAAGGTTCATGTTTTAGGTGGAGATGTGCTGATATTATGAAGGATCATATACAGTATATAGCAGGCCTGTGAAAATCCTCAGACCAGAGACCTGCTGGTTATTTGGCTCATAAAAGAACACAAATCAAGCCTCAAATGAAAATATACATTTCACTCGTGACTACTGGACAAGTCTGATAATCTTGTAACTATAATCCCTGGAATTTTCACCTTATTCCTAATACAGTTCCGGAAAAAAATTAAATAACTCTCTTTAAAAACCTTATGCTGAAGAAGTTGAAGAAGTGAAACGTTAGCTGTGGTGCGACAACATCACAAACGGTCTAACACACACACTGTGGGACAGATAAGTAATGTTGTTAACTTTCAGAAAGTGATATAATGAGTGGACAAGGCAGCACATACTGAGGAGAGACATTTTGTCTCAATATTTAGTTGGGTGACACGTTTTTTATTGAGTATTATCAAGTGCAATGCAAAACAGTTACCAGACAAACATGCACAGACCTATATTTTAAACATCTGGGGAAAAAAAATATAGGCTTTTGATGTTATTTTACGAATCATACAGCACAAAAAAAAAAAACTAAATAAGGATGCACAATATAAAATTGTGGTAATCTACTTGTGGAGAATGGGGCAGGTCCAACTTGCTGGTTGAAAGAGATAAAAAATGTCCTGTGAAGCTCAGATGGACAACCTGATCACTGGCAGCATGTGTCTATGCACCTGATGTCATCTGTGGTGCAGGAAGTAGCAGCATCTACAAAAACCAAAACCAGCAGCGTGTTCAATTAAAATAGCCGTGTTCCATATTTTTTCTAAATAGTTTGCTTTAAAAATGTTTTTGTTCTATGTATAATAGTCTGTCTGTAAAGATGATTTTCTTAGGCTATTTGTTTTGTATGTTAATACTCATTTGATGAAACAAGGAATCTTATATCTTCCTTTCTTTGAAATATGTTTTTAAAATATGTCAAACTGATTTGCTTACAAAAGTAGTAAAAGCTTTTTTTTTTTCTCTTCTTCTTCTTCTTTTTTGGGTTCAGGCCTTCAATTACAGTTGACTGGTCGGGTCCGGTTGGGCTCTGAAAATAAGACTATGGATCAGACTGGGTCTTATTTTTTTTCATGTATATATACATGTATATATAAGTATATATACTGTA
>JARVLU010000103.1:16808215-16820230 GCA_031762415.1 Simpsonichthys santanae | reverse complement strand
GTCAGAACGTCTGCTCATCACCCCGGTTGTCTTTTTTCTTGTTGAATGGCTTCCTTCATCTCCTCTGTCCAGGTGTAAGAAGTGGAGCGTTCCTATTGAGAAGATCTACAACAAGACGCAGAGGGAGAAGTTTGCCTGGGCGATCGACATGGCCGAGAAGGATTACGAGTTTTAATTTAGCCTTTTTTTTTTACTTTTTTATCTTTGATTGTAAGGACGGTTCTTCGCTGATGTCAAACATTTTTCCACCGTTCGCCAACTCACAAGGCAGTGAAGGAGAATGCCAAGACTGCACTTAAGCTGTGAACGCAGGTTAATAATCATGCTGTAAATATTGATGGGTTGTTGTCCTGTACAGAAGAAAACGAACTCTTGAATCCTTTCACCAAGGTGCCACGTGGCATCTTTATATTGTGTACGTAGCTGCAGACTGTAATCCGACGACTAAGAGCAGTCAGTATTATGTTGTGTCAAATGAGATGTTCTGAAATCTGTAAGCCATTTATCAGATTTATAGGAAGATCCTTATATTCTCATAGAATAATAAATTAATGTGTGTGAGGAACAATATGAAATTAATAATGCGATGGGTTTCAGCTGGTTGTTTTAATGTGAAAGACTGATGGCAGTGTGAAGAATGACGCCCCAGCACTATGCTAACACACGTTAGCACACAGAATGTCATCTTTCTGTCCATGCAGTTTGAGTTTGCTGTTTATTTCAGGGATGTACATATTTTTTTGTGTCTTTTTTTTCAGTGATGTCTTTTTTAAAACGTATGCTTTATGCATCTTCAACAAAAAGCGCTTTGTTGCTCACATGCAGTTTGTGTGTGTGTGTTGCCAGTTTTACAATAAACAGGGTGTAATATTGATTTTGGTTATTTGAAACAGCTGATGCATAATGTTTTGTGTGCCAGAGTTGAGAGAGGTTGTTCCCTCTGATGGAGGGATGTGCATTTTGCCAAAAAACATCACATCACTTATACGTGTAGTGTGCTGTTTTTGTATTGCCATGATACAGGACAACTTGTCTTAGACTAATGTCCCAATGTGGATAGCTATTTGAACTTTTCTCATTCACATTTCTGCTTATTTAACCAATTATGACACAATCTTATTGTCATTTGAAAGCTTGTGTTTTTTCAGCTTTGTAGTTTTCAGAATAAAGCATCTACCTTGCCCTACTTGTCTTTTATTTCTTATGTTTCTTTAAAAGATAATAGATAAACATCTTTTCACTGGGTGTACAAAGAGACATTCTATTTCACAGTTAATCAGCAGCTCTTTGGCAAATAGGGTCAAAGGCCAACAAGCATTATTATCAATACCTTTATTTAATTTATTCATATTTTATATCTATAGGTGAGTATTTCAGTGGAAGATGTTTTACTGTTAGTGGAGGGACTTTATTTAGAGTTAGCTCGTGGTTAAGGTTTTTAGAGAAAGGCTTGTGTCCAGTAGAAGCCGGTGGTGGGCGCTGCTGTTCAGGGAAACCAACAACAATTGAGAATCTTCACCAGGAAGCTCCCGGAAGTTGTGCAAAGGCCTTCAAAATAAACGCGCTCTATACAGTAAATGTTGGACACAAATGGCTAACCTGGGTTCTGGAAGCAGTCATGTGTTTTATTGTGAAAATCCTTAGCGGAAGTGTAGTTTCTGACTCCGGCACGGATGTCGGCTGGAGGAGGGGGAGAGGGCGTGGCCTCTGTTGGCTGCGTCTGGAAACTTACGTTACGTAGTCTTGCCACGGTTCTTGCCTGCCTCCTTCTCCCTGCGGACTGCCGGAGCGGAGGGGAGTAAAGGAAACCGCCGGGTCTGTCGTCGTGAGGAGCACAGGGCCTGTCGAGGGTCCGGCGATGATTTAATCACGGAAAACCGGGACTCGAAAAGGAGCAAGAGGAGAAAAGAGACGAGAGGAGGAGAGCGGCCGTTGGAGATGTGCGGTCGGGCCGAGATTGCTGCGGTAGGTGCTTCACAGCTCAGCTGCTCCTTCTACGCCTTGTTTTCCTGGTCAGTTTTCTCCGCATGTGGAGGAGAGAGGAGGGGGAGAAACGGTTAGGAAGGTTCCTGTTACCTGCTCCTTTTTTTTTTTTTCTTGGGAGAAGCCAGCCATGTTCTTTCTTCGGCCTAGCCGAGTGGTAGCACACTCCGGCCCGTTTCCACGCTGTGAGAACAAACACACATTTCTTCCCACTTTAGTCACCGCGGACGATTTCCTAAAATGTTGCATCAAAAACAACAACTTTGCTTTTCTGCAGCACATTACAATACAAGCCGGTTTCCGCTGTAAAATCAAGATGAACATAGCTCCTGCTTCATACATACCTAAAAGTAAACATGCCTTTTTAAAAAAAAAAAAAAAAAAACACAAACACATGGTGTCATTGAAACCTTTTTTTAAACAAATGGGCCCAGATGGCAGCTATGGTTTAGTAAAACTCCTGTACCTAAACATCTGTGTACTTTATGAGTTGTACATGTTAAAATTAAACTGTGTCATTCTGTCCCCATGTTCAAAACATTAAGTGAAAAAGAGAGAAAACATTTGACTAAGGTGGATGTTTCAACACAAGCCTTGCAATTACACAACTTTTCACACTGTAAACTATGTTTTGGGTATGTTAAGGTAATTTCAGTAAATATCAGGATAACTACTTGACATACAGAAGCATTTTTTTTAATACCTAGAGTTAATGTTTAGAATAAAAGTCTATTAAGATTTGAGGATATGAAGATAGAAACGGTTTTGGATGAACTTCTTGTTTTCATATATTGTACAGTAATTTCTGCCGATATGAAGATGTATAATAAGTGTATGTCATAGTTTCTGGTATTATTTAAAGCGTATACAGTACATTATAATTTTCCTGGTAGTGTGCAGACAACAGTGCGATGCTCAGACTTGAAGATTTGTTTCATGGACTCCCTCTCCTCCTCCTGCTGTAGGTGACCCTGTCTAGGCCTGGACTGAGCAGATTGTTCTGAGAGGAAACGAGTAACAAACAGGGGAAGTGAACATGGCTGGGACCTCTGCCTTCTTTTCCAACGGACCCGTTCCGTGGATGGACAACGACACAGAGATGAACAACCTGTACCGAGACCTGGAGCTGGGCACTGTGCTCACGCTGTATTACTCTAAGAAGTCCCAGCGGCCAGAAAGAAGGACTTTTCAAGTAAAACTGGAGACCAGGACTATTATCTGGACCCGCAGCACAGAGAAAATTGAAGGAGAGAGTGAGTAGCTCCCCCACCCCCCACACACACACATACACACACACTAACAAAAATAAGTAGTTACATACTCCAGGTTACTGAGTTCTTATTTAGACATTTACATTTATTTAAAGTTCTAGATCGTAAAATTGTGTTAGACTATGAAATGGACATAAATGATAATAATAAGGCAAAATTGGTGTATTTTTAATGATAAAATGTTTTTATGGGCTGCCAGGCCAGTTTTATACAACACTAAAAAAATGATTTTATGTGCAGAATGTACCGTAGTTCGGTGTTAGTTCCCACGAATAAGAAGCTCTTTCTGGCAGAAGAACATAATCTGGATGAACATAAAACCTGTTCAAGCTTTAAGGAGGTATAACGCTCCAAAACATGTAACCTGTCAATGATAATACAATGTCACGGATGACAACATGCATTAGGAAATCTTGCTGTCATGTATACGGGAATTGTGTTCTTAACTGAAAACTATTTAATTAGAAGACTTGTTTCAGTATGATGGATTTGATTTGTGCCTTTTTCAGAAGTAGAAACACCTCTTTGATTCACTTGCAATTCAGAGGTTTGCAATGCAATTATAAATTATTATGAATGTACATAGATATTGATTATAGATGCATTTCAGTTGTGTCTCTGAAACAACACAAGGAGGCAGCTTATGATCTTCCTCCAGACAGTGTGTGAAACTGAAAAGCAAGAGACTAATTACAAATTTTACAAACTGAAACAATATGGATTATATTAGATGAATTTTGATTTTATATATTTCCATGTCTAATAAAGAATGCACAATAACATTTGCTAAAAAAAGCTATAAATCATAGGCTGAACGATAGTTAGCATAGATGCTAACTATCCATTGCACACACCGTAGAAAAGCTAATGTGATTAGTAATCGTGTTTATCACTAACATTTAAACACAGATCCAGCATTTTAAAGTCATTACTAAAGAGTTGCATTATAACTTCATATTTTACAGACAAGAAAATATGAAAATATATGAAAACATGTTTCTGCTACATGAATCTCCACTCGGGCAAGCAGCAGACCTCTTAAAGCAACAGAACAGATTTAACAAAATCCATGTTTGACATTTGAAAATTGATTCAGGTCCGGTGATCTAAAACAAAATTACAACCCCCCCCACTCTTACTGGAAACCGTTATTTCTATCTAACTGACTGGAAGTCCTCAGGTCTTGGCTCTTGGAGCTCAGATTCAACTCAGGATTCAGTCTCTGACACCAGACTAATGTCCACTTCAGGACACTTTTGATGGGAAATGTTCAGCTTCAAATAGTTTGTGGCCAGTTCCTTTCAGCATTGTGCCTGTTTTTTCTTTGTAGCCCAGTTCCTTCAGTCTGTCTTCTTTTAATTTCATACAACACACTTCTCCACTGGGATCTAGGGAGGCTCTCATAAGATTACAGACAGTACTGTATTTTAAAATGTGATTTGTCAGGCGGTTTTCCATTTGACTGTGTTTTTTGGATCTTTTTAACGTGCATTTTGTGGAACTTTTAGGTTGCATTTTTTTAACGGGACAGTTCATGAAATGTGGTTTTAGAAGATATTCCAAAGTCCATCTAGTGATTTTTTTTTCACCTCAATTTGGTGCAATCAATTCATCCAAAGGCTCTAAAATTACAGCTTTGCAGGAATTATTATTTCCTTCTTAATCTTTTTCTTCACTTGGAATTTTTTTGGTTTAAATGACTAAATTTTTGTAATAGTAACCGTAGAATGCAAACATTCTTTGCAGTTCTACATTAAGAAACATCGTTCTGAAGTCATTTCACTTGAACTTCTTGTGCAAGTGTTCTTTCACAGAACGAAGCGTCTGTCCTGTATTTCTGAAACAATTAGTTTTTGTGTGTTCTGTTTCCACTATAACAACTTATGAAGTGTGTTTTGTAGTCTTGGCATTTTGCACAGTTTTAAAGTTATTCTTAAATGGGTATTTTCAGACCTAACGTTTGAAGAACACCTTTGTTGCTTTTTTTCCCCCTAGAAATGCAGATAACTTCTTAAAGAGTAACCACTTCCCATGTGGGCTTCAAATTAATCTCAACAAATAACAAAATACTGTTTTGTTGCCCTCTTTTAATAGGTATTTACTGTAACATGCTGAGGCCATGCAGGCCTTGAGTGAGTCGTTAAGTCTTCAGCGTTGCGGGTAGCAGGATGCTTGGTGCACAGCTGTGTGCTGCTCCGGATGCAACAAAAAAAGAGCATGCACAGAAGAGAGAGGGAGAAAAATGACAGCATTTTTTTTTTTTTTCAAATACTGTATATCATCTTCTCTGTTGGTTAGAGTTTTGTACACCGAAGATCTGTGAGCTCATTGCTGCCACTTGATACTCATGGAGATGTGAAATTGGCTGAGGTTGGTCATTAATAAACAAAAATAGAGACTCGGGGGTTTTGCTGTAAGCACGTCCTAATTTAAGGTCACATTTACTTGGTAGGTAGAGAACAATGTTCAGTAACTGTTGGGGAGCACATATCTAATTATATTTTATATTGTATTTGTACATTTTCTTATGTAAATATACTTTTTGAGTTTTGTTTGCCGTTCCTACTAAATATCTGCCAGCATTTGCTGTTGGCCCACACACATTATGATGAAAGAAGACATGTGCATGTGGCTTGATAAATAAGCAGGATGTGGTAATTAAGATTACCAGTAATGCATTTGACAAACTGGTTAGATGCATTTGCATGATGTGCCATTAACGTTAACTTATACAAATTCAATCTTTTATTTATTTTTTTTATTTATTTATTTTTTTTGGGAAGACATTATAAAGTCCAAAATCTGGTTTTGACTGTACGTGAGTGTGAAGTTTGCAGCAAAGACTGCTGCAGACCATCATGCTTTTAAAGCTCAGTAAGGCTGCAGAGTATCTTACAAATCATGTGTATGACTTCTGGTGAACTATATTGCCTGATAAGAAGTGTAGTCATCATTCATCAATGTTCCATTAAATGTCCAAGATCACAACATTTTAAAGTGAAACTGACAAGTACACTTGCCCTGTTTGTTCCCGTCGCAGAGCGACGAGGGGACTTGGAAATATCATCCACCTGGTTCAGCTTGTGAGCTAGATAACCTGGGGAAAAATTAAGTGAGGTACCGTAAGAAGTTCACTATTGAAAAACTTTCTAGTTTAATGTACAGTATTTACAGTATTTATGTATGTTATACTGCTTAAAAGTACCGTAGTTTCCTTTAAATGATTGGAGTGGCTGCTTAGGGTGGTCAAGATTAATCTATGGTGGTTCCTGACTCTTGGTGGTGGATAAGATTGTTCCCACCGCTTGCCATTATCCATCACTCTGTGCCATCTCGGACAAGCAAAATATAAAAATAATAATATAAAAAAAAATGTTTTTCCAAACAGTGTAACTCCTTCTCGCTTGAATATCTTTCACTTCTGTGTTCAATTCCAGTCCAGAAAACCCATCATCTTGAAAACTACAAACATGAATTATTCAAGTGGTGGCACAGAGGTTAGAGAAGGTGGGCCTGTTATCAGAAGGTTGCCAGTTCGACTCCCCGGACCAGCATCAAAATGTGGGTGGAAAAGGTCAAACATCCACTCACTCCTGCCTCCACCCTCATTTGTCCCACTCTGGGCCCTTGAACAAGGCCCTTCCCCACCATCTGCTCCCATAAACAGGTCTCTCTTGAAATTGAGTTCTCATGACTCAAAGAAACTGTATAAATAAAGTGTAAAAAAAAATCCCTCAGCATGGCAAGGGGCCATCGTTGCACCGCTGGTTTTTACTGTAAAAATGATGTAATCCACTGAAATAAAGAGTGCTTTTCAAGGCAACAGAATTTGAAACCTTATGCTTTAAAATATGCCAAGCAGGCTACTGCAAAAAATAAAAAAAAACAAAATAAGTTGTGATTTTTAGATGATAGCTGTACATTCGTCTTCAGTCATCTATAGGAAAACAGCTTCCCAGACCAAACAGAAATGTTATACTTACACATTGTTTTGTAGCTCCTTTTTTTAAGTGACCAATTATTATTATTTTTATTTACCTTTTAAAGCGCCCTGTCTTCTGCTGTAGGCACGATTTATCTGGCATTAGAAGTTTGTTTCATACTTTGCAAATGCTTTAAGAAGGTGTGGGAAAATGATGTTAAATTAAAAAGGCTTTCACAAATATAAATTTAAACGATACAAAATTAAAGGTAAAAAAATGAAATCTAAATCATATCTTTATTAAATGACCACCATTTGCCTTCAAAACAGCATCAGTTCTTCTAGCTACACTTGCACAGTTTACATGTAGGAGCTGGTTGTTCTGAGGGACTTGATCAGATTTCCTGTGGTTGTTAGTTGGACCAAATCCTCCAGACTCTTCATTTAATCCCAGAAACACTTAATGAAGTTGAGATTAGAGCTCTGTGAGGGTCAGACCACTAACATCTGTTTCATTAATTAATCTTGACTAAATCCCCAGGTGTATTAGCAAAATTTCAGTCCCAGACACAGAACAAACATTGATTGTGCTTTGCAGACACTTGGTGTGTTACTGCTCTGTAGTTCTCTGGTAAACAAACTGCCTTCTAGTCAATTCAGTTTTTTATATAGCGTGAAATTCACAACAGAAGTCATTGCAGTGCACTGTGAAAAAACATTTAGATAACATTATAAAACACCATTTAGTAAAAGTTATCTAAGGCAGCCAGCAGATTGCAGACTCTTCTTCACATCATCACACTTTTCCATACCAAGCAGCATGCTGGTGACACTGGGAATAAAAGACAAATACAGCCTTCTGCTGCAGACAAACATGAAAATTTATGACTCATCAGTCCAGAGTACCTGATGCTATTTTTTTAGCACCCAGCTATTTACGGTAATTATTTTTTATTTATTTGTTTTATGTTGAAGCTTTGGATTCTTGGCTGCAGTTTGTCTGATCAGTGTCCCTGGACCCTTCAGGTTTCTGAGGAAATGCATTTCCTGCGAAAATAGTGTGAATGCTTATTGGTGAAGAACTTGCTGAAAAAAAGCTGAATTTAGCTAAAAATGCTGGAATGGAAGAACAAGCCTAAGTCAGCAGAAGAAAGTAGAAAGAACAAATATTCGCTGAATTAGGTTTAAATGAGCAGAAATGAGCACAAAATTTAGGAAATTGGCTAAAAAAAAAAGATAAAATTAGCAACAACAACAAAAAAAGAAAATTGTAGCTGAGAAGTTGGAAAGAAGCTTAAAAATCCAGAAGGAACTGGAAGGAGCCAAAATGAACTAAGAAAATTGGAATTATGGTAGCTGAAAAAGCTAAATTTAACATGAAACAGCTAAAAAGTAGCTGAAATAGCAGAAAAAGCTGAAGCTAAAAGAAAAAAGCTGAAAGGAGCATAACAAGCTGAAATTAGCAGAAAGAAGTTACGGTAATTAGTATGAAAGTAGCAAAAATTACCACAAAATTCCGAATTGATCAGAAACAGCTTAAATTTAGCTAAAAATGCTTAAAAAAAACAATCTGAAAGGTAGAACGATCTGAAATTAGCAAAAGAATGCAGAAATAACATATGTTTGCCCTATTAGTCAGAAAGAAGCAAAAATTAGCACAAAAAGTGGAAATTATTTAAAAAAAGAAATTAGCAAAAAAAAAAAAAAAACAGCTGAAAAGTAGCTAAAAAAGCAGAAAGAAGATAAAATTACAAGAAGGAAATGAAGAGCATATTTTTTTTGCTAAATTAGGCTGAAAAAAGTTGAAATTAGTTTAAATGTAATTAGCTCAAAAGCTTGAAAGTAGTATGCAAACTGCTATATAGTAGCTGAAATAATAGAAAAGGCTGAAAATTGCAGATATAAGCTGAAAAGAGCATACCAAGCTGAAATTAGCAGAAAAAAGGTAGAAGCAGCACAAAACAATATTGTAGTAAGCAGAAAAAAATCATAAAGGAGCCCAAAGCAGCTGGAAAAGAAAAAAAGCTGAAATTTACTGACAAGATCTGAAATAATGTAAAAATTTACACAAGGAAGCTGAAAGAAGCCGGACGGACCAGAACAAAATATGAAAGGAGCAGCAAAAGGTTGTAAACAAAATTAAATTACATTTAAAATTAATTAAATTAAATAAATTAATATTTAAAATTAACATATCACTGGGTGAGTGCATCTTCAGCGTGCGCTCTCAGGACATCATTACATGTAATGTTCCCTCAGTGAGGACTGAACTAGGCAAAATTTTCTTCTCCTGCTCCGCTCCTTTTTCCTGGAATATCTCGCAAAAAGATCAGAAGCTCTTGACCTTGACCTCTCCAAGTGGCTTCAAACACAAGTGCTAAGTTCATGGCAAAATCCAAAGCAGACACGTTCCTGTTTTTAGTTTTCTACATCACTTTACAACCTAGTTGTTTTTGTTTCTTTTTTAATATCATTTCTTTCATTTGTTCTTCTCAATTTGTATGCTTTTTATGATTGTCTACTGTTGTCATCACTCTTTGTTAAAATCAGGTCTCTCTTGTAAACGATTCCCCGAGGCTCAATGGGACTGACCTGTATAAATAAAGGTTGAATGAAAAACAGATCTAAAGATTTGAAGGATGTAAAATGAGCTCAATTTATTTTCTTTGAGAAAAAAATAGCACAAAGGCTAAACATTTAAAAAAGCTTAAACTTGCACCTATAGTCAAGGCAGGATTGTCCTGAAAGAGCTGAACTTCTTGATAAAATGATTTGTTGACATAGCTTGAAAACAGCGGGTCGAGAATTGTGCCAAAAAACGTACGGTCGAAAGATAAATGGATCACAATAGTGTGAATGCTTCTTAAGCATTCACACTATAAGCGTGATGCATCTTTCATGCGCCACACTAAAATGCTTTGACCGGCCATTTACCATCATCATCATCGTTGGCCGTTTTGTTTGTCTTCAACAGAACTTAAAGCATGTTGAACCCCCATGTTGTTTAAAACTTTTGCCTGCTAGAGATGATGCTGCGGTGCTGCGCAGTCTTCCTCTTGATGTTTGAAAGCTCAATCATCCAGCTAGATCAATCACAGAAGGGTTTGAGTCATGTCATCTGGACAGTTTCTTTTTGGGAGGATCTAAATAAAGAAACCGTCGTGATTTAACCCTTTGTTCTGATGTTTGACCTGTGAAATGAAACTCTTCTGCAAACTCACCTCAGTTGCTAAGTTTTGCAGAGTTTCTTTTTCAGTTAGTTTTTTCAACCTACATATGAAAATAATTTTTATTAATATGACGGTTCATAATAAACCCAACTGTAAACCAAAAAATATCCATGGCAGTGTTTGAATGTTTTTAGAAACAACGATGCTGTGATGAAATTAACATGTAGTTGCAGAAAATTGATTCAGACCTTTTCTTTCAGTATCATTTGATACTAAGTAAATTTTTGTGAAAGCTTTCTAACCCAACAATATTTTCATTTCTACCTAAAACATTTGCACAGTATTGTGTACAGCAGCAGTTTAATATAATGCTGGCATAGAAACATAAAAAGTCAACTATTTGCGTTCATTTATAAGCTTCAAAACATCTAATCAAGTTTTATGACTGACGGTCTTTGTGATTGATTTTTTTTTTTTCTGTCTGTACTTTTTTTAAATTGTCTTTGGCTGTAGAAGTTCAAGCTCATGTCAAAGCTCAAAAATGCGTTATGACATTTACAGTAGTGTCACAGCTTGATGAAGGGTTCGGCTTGCTTTCTAAAATCCATTAAACGTCATATTATTAGCTTTATTAAAACAAAAATGTTATTTCTGTTTTGTGTGTGTATGATTTATTACATGTCACCAAAACAACAGGTTCAGGAACCATTTTAAAACTTGTTGCTGTGATGTTTGTTCACTGCATAGGGTGACGAGGATTATTATACTGTATATATATATATATATATATATATACTGTATATATATATATACTGTATATTTTTTGCATTCCTTTGTATTTTGATCAGTATTTCTTACTTTAAGTTTGAGTTATTACACACTGCTTTTCACATTTTATTATATCATCTATTCAACAATATAAAGTTTGATTTATTACAGCATGTATTCTTAAAACTAAACAAGAATAGTCTTTGGAATAATATTAAAAATGCTCAGATTTTCGCAGAATAGCATGTAATACCACTATCTACCCTCATGGTTCTTCCCCCTTTTCATATCTAAGATTATAAGATGGCCGCGCTGAAACTAGCTGCAGTTTCACACACTTAGTCCATCTTTCGGACGACTGTACGTACATACTGTATTCCTGTTGTACCTCGGTGCAATGTCAATAAAGATTACTCTGACTCTCTCTGACTCTGAACCAGCTATGAATACATTCCTTGTTCTTTTTTTTAACAATACATAAATTGACAAGGTCTTCAGTGGAGATGCACAATATTGGATTTTTGGCCAATATCTGATATGCCAATATGTTAAAACTTATTTGGCCGGTAACCAATACCGATATTTTATATACGTTCCTTTGTCAGAACATAGTCCTCTGATTTGCTACAAAAATTGTGCAACAGCTGTAAGAGCTGGTGACATATACAGGTAGTCCCCGGTTTCCGGACGAGATCCGTTCCTACGGCCCGGCCGGATACCGATTTAGACTTAAACCGGAACTGCTCGCCGTGGCGGCCGTAAACTTGGATTTTCGGCCGCAAAATCGAAACTAAACGGCGATCGGTAACGTCTTTTTAAACACGTTTTTCAATGTAAAACAACTTCGAACTGCCGTTTTAATGTGTTTTAATGTGTTTCCAAGCAGTTAGCTAACAAAATA
>JARVLU010000103.1:16784713-16795274 GCA_031762415.1 Simpsonichthys santanae | reverse complement strand
CTTGTACAGCCTCATATACCTGAACAGTATCGGATCGGGAAAGTATCGGTATCGGCCGATACACACATTTAAATATCTGTATCGGATCGGATGTGAAAAATGTGGATCGGTGCATCCCTAGTTGTAATCCTTTATCAAATAAAGATAATTTCAAGTTTTACCCTCACACATGCCAATTATCATTCCTTCCTTGTGTTTTACATGGCACATGTGTAAGATTTAAAATGGATAAATCATCTAAACAAAGATTTTTAAGAAATTATTTGGGATTTGAATGCTTTAACATTCTCACTGCTCTTCTCTCTCCTGGACAGTTCCTCACATACCTCTTCTCCAAAGAGAACACCATTTGGGACTCCTCCTTGGACCAAGTATGTCCTGAAAATATGAACAACCCCCTATCCCACTACTGGATCTCCTCTTCACACAACACGTAAGCATAACAGGGCTGAGGGCATCGTTGCTCTGCCATTTGTAATGAGGTCCTGGTAATGCCAACATCTGGCCTCCTTTCTCTTGTCATCCTTTGAACTGACTTCATACATCATAGTGTATCAGTTCACCATTTAGTCAAGAATAAGATTTGTATAATCATTCTACAAGAAAAAGTTTTGTTTTTTCCTGCCATTGAAAAGTGTGAGAGAGGTACAGTAGTTCACATGATAACCTTTTGTTCAACGTGTGAAACAATAACTTGGTGCAGTGAGTTCAATCTTCCCAGGCTGCGTTTCCTTTTGATTGAGTTGTCTTAACTGAACTATTCGCTGCCGTCAACAACAGTCGCATCTCCTGTAACTTAAAGTGCAAATTAGTTTCATACATTAGCAGAGACACCGTGTGTGCATGCTTGTGGTGAACTCCTCAACTTGTAGATCCTTCAGAATGTCAATAGAGAACAGGCTTTGTGTACATACTTTAACGTTAAGTGTTTATTTTTAGCTACCTGACGGGGGACCAGTTTTCCAGTGAGTCGTCCCTGGAGGCATACGCTCGCTGTCTGAGGATGGGATGCCGCTGCATAGAATGTGGGTAAACACACAATGAAGTGATTTAACTTGAACCCACACGCAGTAAATAACTATCTACTTTTAATGTAAAAGAAGTGCCACAGTTCTTGTTTTCATTGTACCCGTTGCACCCTCACTGCCACACATAATAGTGTCTGCTGCAGTTACGTCAAACCCTTGTTGAGCAGGTTTTTATGAATGACTAATTCGACTTACTTTACCGGAGACAACAAAAAAAACAGTAAACCTGATTACATAAATGCGTGCGTGACTGGATTGTCACACTCTGTTGAATGTACATTCCTGCATGCTCACTCATTTTTTTTGTCTGCAGAATGCAAGTTGAGGTGTTTTGTCTTGATGATGATGATGTCTTGTTTTATCTGCAGTGGACTGCTGGGACGGTCCAGATGGAATGCCAGTCATCTACCACGGACACACCCTCACGTCAAAAATCAAGTTTATGGACGTCCTGATCACCATCAAAGAGCATGCATTTGTCACTTCTGAGTGAGTCGCTAACTTCAAACTCTTTCTTGCTACTGGTGATGAGAACAAGGGATAAGAAATAACAACGATGAAAAGACGTCACACAGAAAAATGTGACCTGGCTGCATCTTTATGTCTGTGAGGCAGTGTTATACCTAAACACTGGTCAAAGGTTAAGAGATTGCTGCAACTTTTCAACCACCAGTCTGTTTCTTCTTCAGCTATCCCATCATCCTGTCCATCGAGGACCACTGTAGTATTGTTCAGCAGAGGAATATGGCCACGCAGTTTAAGAAGATGTTTGGGGACATGCTGCTGACCAAACCTGTGGAAATGGCAGCAGATGGTCTGCCCTCACCCAACCAGCTCAAGAAGAAGATTCTCATCAAGGTCAGGGTTTACCTGCAGCCTCAAGAACTCTTTGTTTTGTATTTTTTTAGTTTTCATGAAAAATATAAACTGTGCAATTTGACAGGATAATAATTCAGATTTCATTTAATTGTCTTGTTTAGCATAAGAAGCTTGCAGAGGGTAGTGCTTATGAGGAAGTGTCCACTTCCACAACTTACTCCGAGAATGATATCAGCAACTCCATCAAAAATGGCATCTTATTCCTGCAAGATCCCATTAACCATGTAAGCGTGCTTCATGGGTGCACACATGAATGTTGCCACATAAAAGAATATTCAAACTCCAATGACTTGAAAGTGAATACTCTGTGTTTGTTTTGTTTGATTGTTCTGAGCAAAAATAATGCTGCATCCTGGTCTTTCAGTTTACATTTCCCACCCTTCTCCCCCTCAGGAGTGGTACCCTCACTTCTTCGTTCTGACCAGCAGTACGATCTACTACTCAGAAGAGACCTCCGGTAACCAGGGTAATGACGATGAGGAAGAGCACAGAGAGGTTAGTAACAACATGACGTGTGTTCAGTTTATACACAACCATGAAATAAGTTAGGCTTTTGTTTGAATGTTTGTTCTTTTCAGAGCCTGATGAAGAAATGTAACACGACCCTCTTGCTTTCGTTTCTCCAGGTGTCCAATGCTATGGACCAGCACGTGACAGAAAAATGGTTCCACGGGAAGCTAGGTGCTGGGCGGGATGGTCGACAGATCGCTGAGAGGCTGCTGTCCGATTACTGCCACGAGACTGGAGCTCCTGATGGCTCTTTCCTGGTTCGGGAGAGCGAAACCTTTGTTGGAGACTACACTCTGTCTTTCTGGTAGGTTTATCAATCAGATTGTTCTAAGAACAGACCACACATATTCAGCGGTCTGTTGGGCTGTTAGACCATTTGAAGGAAAAATATTTGGATGACAGGAAAGTTAAATTACCGTAAGTGAGAATATGTTTCTTAAATCCAAAGTTTGTTAGGAGAAAGCCAGGAAAAGTAAAATATCAACACCTATCCTAACTTTAAAATATCAACACTTATCCTAACTTTAAATCATGGTAGTGGAGGGGCTATGAACTGGGCTGAATTGGGCACAGCAACCTTGTATTACCATATTTTCTGCCATGCCCGTTGCACCGCCCTATAAGTCATATCAGTCCAACTATGTCTAAAAAAGTGGAAAAAATCCATAAATATGTCGCTTAACCATACACGTCGCATCTGTTATGAGTCACCGCTGACGTGTCGCTTTTGTTACGCGTCACCGCTTACAACCTGGAAATGTGGGCCGGTGTTGTGCCAAAAATTGATTGGCTGCCAAATGGCGGCCGTGGGAGCGTGCACAGGAGGACTTCAACAAGAATTTACCAAGATTAACACTCAAACAATTATTTGTTTGCTCAAAATTATAGCAAAGATGTGTGTCTGAACATTTACTTAATAAATGCACTTTAATGGCCAAATTAGCTGCATTTTGCTGGGTTGACTTGCTCCAAGCAGCGAGCAGAACCAAGGTGGTGGTGGTGGGGGGGACTCTGTCAAGCCGAGTGTGTCATTAATAGCTGGTGAAGGTTCTCAGTCATCCAGGACATGGTAAATTCGAAAATGTTCAAGACAAAAACAATAAAGTATAAAGTATAATACATAAAGTCCAGTTGTTTTTATGTTTAACTTTTTTGAATTTGTCATTATAGCCACGTTTACCTATTACATGATACAACGGCATGCCTTACTGCTATTACTACTTTGCTGCCATCAAGTGGCGGAAAACGGTACTATAAAAACATTTTTTTTTTCAGTCAGAATGAATGAAAACAGTCATATCTCAGCCAAAAATTGGTTTATAAATATGGGGGGAAAAGCTATAAATACGTTGCTTTGGCCTATAAGTCACAGGGCATGTAAATTATGCCAAAAAAAAAAAACAACAACAAAAAAAAAGCAACCTATAGGTTGAAAAATAAGGTAACTAACTCAACCACAAAGTTCTTTATGGGACTAGTCCAGAGTGTCCACTGCTATTGACACAGCCACTGCTGGATATGGGCACCACCTACCCACAAAGGAAGAAGTGGGTAAATATGTTGGATGGATGAATAAACTTTTAATGTCAAACTCGTAGTGTCAAATTTCAGGTTGTCTGAAAGTGGACAAACACAGCAGCAAATCTTCAGTGGAAAAATGCCTGAAAATAAAAGACAGGCGGTGTTGAAACGTCTCAAAGTCCAGAACTCAAACTAGCTGAAATGCTGAGGCTGTAAAACTCAGTGACATGAAGCAATGTCTATAAAGAGGAGTGGGTCTAATTCATCCACAGACATGTGAGAGTCTGATTAGTTTAAACTGAAGGTCATGGGCTTCACTAAGCTGTTGGATTTTGGGGTGAATTTAATGTTCCTTCTTGCTGTTTACATTTTGGCTTAGTTCTGTAAACGGTGATAGCAGGGATTTTGTATTTTCATTTGAAGGTGTAATTTCCCAACACCAAGACCATGTAAGTGCCAGATGATTATTTGTCCAAATTTCTGAACTGAAAGACTTTAGATCTTGAAGATGAGAAGAAAAGAGTGCTTACTTTTTTTTGACATGAACACCAATTTCACCAACGACCACTTTAAAATTTAATTTGACAAACTGATTGGTGTTTGTTTTAAAACAGGTGTGTTGCGTATTAACTCAAAAGGCTTTCGTGCGTTGTGCGAGATAAGTTTTAGTAAACAGCAAAGTGACACATCAGCAGATCAATGTAAGTCTCTGCACCTTCGGCTGCTGTCAAAGTTTCAGCTGCTATCAGCACCTTTCTGTTTGTGCAAACAATCTGCACGAGTGCAGTTACTTCACCACTAATTAGATGGTGTATGATTTACATCCAGTCTGTTGAACCAGTGCACAGATGGTGCAAGAGTAAAATGTTGGAGGTTAACAAGTGGAAGAGTATTGGAAGTTTTTTTTTTTTGTTCTCAACCTGGACACAACTCTGATCTAATGTTGGTGTCATTCTCTCTCTCGTCATATGTCCCGTTTCCCCCCCCCCCCACACACACACATTTCTGCTCGTCTTTGTTACAGGCGTTCTGGTCGGGTGCAGCACTGTCGTATCCACTCTCGCCAAGAGGCCGGCAGCCCCAAGTTCTACCTGACGGACAACCTGGTGTTCGACTCGCTCTTTGCCCTAATCAGCCACTACCAGCAGGTGGCGCTGCGCTGTAACGAGTTTGAGATGAAGCTGACGGAGCCGGTGCCTCAGACCAACGCCCACGAGAGCAAAGAGTGAGTCCACAAGTCGTCACACTCATTGTAGAGAATCCCAATCATATCTATTATTTAACTTCCAGAACTACAGGAGGTTTTTTCTTCATTTTTTAAAATGAAACTCTGAATACGATTTGTAACTATTACTAGAAACATCAGAAGTCATCTGCTGGGAAAAACATGATTCCCTGCATCGATTTTCTACGTGTTTTCATTAATTATTTATTTATTTTTTTACTTGCTCTAGGTGGTACCATGCCAACCTGTCGAGGAGCCAGGCAGAGAACATGCTGATGAGGGTTCCTCGTGATGGGGCTTTTCTTGTCAGGAAGCGAGCTGAACCCAACTCCTTTGCCATTTCATTCAGGTAACTCACTGATTCATTATGTGATGATCGTTTGTGTCATTTAGATGTTCTGTCTATTTTAATGTTTTGACACAAATCCTAAAAACCTACATGATAAATCAAAGTTAGGCTTCTTGTGATTTTTAATTTTATTTATTTATTTATTTATTTTACAGGGCTGAGGGTAAGATCAAGCACTGTCGAGTTCAGCAAGAAGGTCAGACTGTGGTGCTGGGCACCTCTGAGTTTGACAGCTTAGTAGATCTCATCAGCTACTATGAACATCACCCTCTGTATCGCAAGATGAAGCTGCGCTATCCCATCAACGAGGACACACTGGAGAAGATAGGCACTGCTGTGAGTACCTTACTGGGCGGTTGACACCAGATTCAGTCAGAACCCTCTCATGGCGTGGGGGAAAATTAAGACGGTGTGTGTGCGTGTGTGTGTTCAACAGGAGCCAGATTACGGGTCGCTGTATGAAGGCAGGAATCCTGGCTTTTATGTTGAGGCTAATCAAATGCCAACTTTCAAGGTGATGCTTCAAACTGAAGAGCCCTGCACGTTGTAAACCGCTCGCGCTTGTGACTATTAACAACTGCGCTGCCGTTTCAGTGCACGGTGCGAGCCATGTACGAGTACAGAGCTCAGAGGGACGACGAGCTCTCCTTCACCAAGAACGCCGTCATCACCAACGTAGACAAACAGGAAGGAGGATGGTGAGTGAACAGCACAGGAAGCTGCAGTCCCATTTTAGGCTGATCCATTTAGTCCTGAAGGAGAAAGGCTCGAGCACACGAGAGGAGTGAACTCTGCTGGATGGTGCTGCCGTGTTGGGACAGTTATTTCATCTGTATCGAAGCAAGTTTAAAGTATTTAAAGAATTTCATCTCTGCTCTGAGTCATTGTCTCCTAACTCTTTGACACAGGTGGAAAGGCGACTGTGGAGGAAAGAAGCAGATGTGGTTTCCTGCCAACTATGTGGAGGAGATCAGTCAAGGAGTAGCAGAGCCTGACAGAACTGTGAGGATCAAACCCATTCAATCAGAAACAGCCACTGTAACACGTTCATGTCTTTAAAACAGACACCTGCTCTCTTCAGAGCAATTTCAGGCCATATGTACATTCTCCCAGGAGGCTGTTGTGACGTATCAATAAAAATGTTTGATATCAGAAGCTTTAAAAAATTTATCTTTTTGTCTTGTCAAGCAGGAGATGACAGAAAACAGCCCTCTTGGAGATCTACTGAGAGGAAGTGTGGATGTGCCTTCCTGTCAGATTGGTGAGTAGCTCCTCCACTTCCTGTCCTGATCTGCTGCAGTGCAGCGGGCCTCATCTCAACGGTTCATCTCAAGTGTTTTTAAAGAGCATGTCAGCAACACAGGAGGGAGTCTAGCTTTTACAGGTTTAAAAACAAGGAGTTTCTTTAAAATAAATCATTTGATTTACTGAAAGCAAGTGAAGATGGAAAACTCAAATGTTTGTGTTTTATTACTGTAGCTTTGTGCAGCATTCTCTTTAGGCTGGGCTTTACTCTTTGCCTAAGTCCAGAAATTGAAGCACAAAGCAACTTTTTCAGCATCAGTCAATGATTTAGGAAACAGCCTTAGATGTGGTTCAGCCTTTATGAAAAGTAATCTTGAAAATGTTAAGTGTTAATCCAAAAATAAATAAATACACAACTAGATGCTTAAGATGTCCTTGGGGTTGAAATAAAAGTGGAATTAAAGAATCTGATGTCTCAAAACCTTAATGAAATCTAGCAAAGTTAAATCAGCTCCTCTGGAAAAAATGAAAAAAAAAAAAAAAAAACGTTGAATAATTGCACCAATTTTTATATTTGTTAATCTGTCCAGAGGACAAATTTATTAGATTTTTCTACCTGGATTATTGAGCATGCATCAGGATTGAATAATAAAATGTTTTTGTCTCCATCCATCCATCCATCCATCATCTTTACCTGCTTTTTCCTTTTCGGGTCACGGGGGTCACTGGTGCCCATGTCCGTCAGTCACTGTGTGAGAGGCAGGGGACATCTTGGACAGGTCTCCAGTCCATCACAGGGACGCATAAGAGACAAACAGCCATTCACACTCTCCCTCACACCTAGAGACAATTTAGAGTCACCAATCAGTCTAACATGCATGTTTTTGGTCTGTGTGAGGAAACTGGAGTACCTGGAGAAAACCCACGTATGCACAGAGAGAACATGCAGACTCCACCCGGAACGGTCCCGGGGCGGGATTTGAACCAGCAACCTTCTCGCTGAGAGTCAACAGCTCTACCAACTGCGTAAAAAGTGACAAACCTATAAAGTGTTGTAGCCCCAAATTTATAAAATAACTGAATAAATAAATGCCATTATGTGGACATATTCTGAAGCAGGATTCAGCACATACAAAATGTAAGCATCACCCTCATTTTTCAAATCTAAATTATTATGGACCCTCTGCAGACAGCGATGTTACACAGCCGCTGTTCATTGATTGAATATTTGAACGTGAAACAGCAAAACATAAAACCAACACAGTAGCTGACAGCGAACAGAACAGTCTTCGTTAATTTAAACATTTAAGTTTCATTTCATCACTGTCAAGATCTGTGCTTTGTGTTATTAGTCTTTTGTGTTGTTGTTGCATTTTTATTTGTTTTTTTGATATTACAAAAAAATTCTGTATTTTGTACTTTGTTCTGTTTTCTTAGTCCTCAGTCCTGCCACTCCTGCACCTTTTCCTTTAGCTGAGCTGGCTCCTCTGCTTGTCAATCCCAGTCCAACTTTATATGTCATTGTTGATGTTTCCATTAAAATGCACTTTCAGTAAAGTAAGTATTGAAAAAGCTCAATGTAATTTTTATGTTGAGGGGGCGGAGGTATCAGTAGCTTCGGAATGTACTGTAACTTATAAAGTAAGTTGTAATCTAACAGTTATTTTCCAAATCAAGTAATCAGTATACTAACTAAGTTACTTTTTCAATGTAACTATGCCATCCCTGCATTCCAGATCTGGTTCTTCTAGGCATGTCCTCCATTTTGACATTGACTTGGTTTTGTAAAGCCACCAGTATAACCCCGCCTGTCCGTCCGTGGAAGTACATACGTGTGTAGGTACGCGGAGGTACGCGCATATACCTCCGCAGGGCATGTTCGCGTAAAGATACATTTTTATGATTACGTACGCGGTGTCGCACAATAAACTGCCTGGCGACGGACTGTTTTGTTTGCGACATCAATGTATTAAATTCCCCTTCTTCACCCCCTGATCTGGCCTTTTCTTTTGTTTTGTTTTTTAATCAAAAGGCAAGCGATCTCTTCCTCCTCTGTTGATGCCATGACTGAAATGCTGAGAAATGAAGGAATTTGTCACAAACACATTAAAATCATGTTCAGCGTGACTGTGGGAGGGTCTAGAGATTTCCTGATAGTCCAGTCTGATGTGTAGGCTGCAGGGCCAGCGCTACGTAAAAAAAACAAACAAAAAAAAAAACACACTTTTTATTAACAAGATATAAACACAGAACACCGCTGCGGCTGCAGCTGCCAGCTGCCAGCTCTTGTTCTTTTTTTTTTTTTTTTCCGACCTGTCAATCAATCCAGTAGGCATGCCAGCAAATGACCAATCAGTGACCTTATTTGTCCTGAAGGTAAACGCCCCTTGTCTGTGGAGCTGCTCTGCAGCCGCTCAGGGTGGACGCTCGAGCATGAAGTCTCAACCCTCTGCAGACAGTACGCACAGTTTCCGCGTGGATGACAGGACGCACAAGTATACTGGAGCCTTTGCTTCCATGTCAGTCTTTCAGAATCAGAATCAGCTTTATTGACATTGCACAGAAGCACAACAAAATTAAATTTCAGTACATCCCATCTGAAGGAACGCAAACCAACAACAGACAGGGTAGACAGGGTGTCTGAGGCTGCAGCCTCACTGAGAGGCACTTCCTTTTCTTTATATTAGAAAAAGGGGAACACAAGGGAAGAGGAGGTAAAAAAAAATCACACTGTGTCCTGTGTGTGAGGCTGCAACAAAAAAACAAAGCACAAAAAAGCAACATACTGGTGACATGTGCAGTGGGTGAGGGTGGGTGACCCCATCCTGGGCACGCTCTCCTCTGACGTCCCACCACAGGCCACCCAAGTGAGCGATGGTGCCTTCACATCTCACCGGGGTTGGTGTTTGGAATGAGGGAAATTCATGTCCAGCGGGAGGTAAGTTATCCATGAGCACTGTCCGGACAGCGCCCCCCCACACCCATAGTCCTGACAAAAGATGGTACAGTGTTTATCAGCCAGCACTGTAAGAGTACTACTGACTGCAGCTCCTCGTCCAAGATGGCCTCTTATTGACAACAGCTGTCGGCCATCACCCTGATGAGGACCTCCTTTACATAAGGCTGCAGTCCAGTGTTACTCTTTGCTGGAGAATCAGCCAACAATGTGATCCAGTCTCCTCAGTCCTGGTTCCCTCTATCCTGTCCTGGTTCTGCTCGTGCCTCGCCTTGGTTCTCCTCGATCTTCTCCCCCTCTGGAGCTCTCCTCTGGATTACCCAATTACCACCTCAAACCTGTAAGAGAGAAAACATCATCAGAATCAATATTGCCTGTTTCATCATGATGACCTCCTCAGACCATCTCCTTCCTTCTCCAGTAACTCCAGAGAAACAACCACTGTATATAATAAACACTGTCGCTTTTGCATTTACCTGTCTGTCTCGTTCTGGATCTCATACAACTCTGGGTTCCCCGAGTCATAACAAGCTCGCTAGAGCTTTGAATGCAGGTCCATGTCCTTGGGGAAAGGAGCGAGTAGGGGACAGGGGAGCAGAGCGTCTTGTTCACATAACATCCAGGAGAGTTTGAGATAGCAACCTTCCAAGGGTGATGCCAGGGGAGCCAGATTCAGATAGATACAGATCCAGATATCCTGATGCATGCTCAATAATCCAGGTAGAAAAATCTAAAAAAAGTTATGTCTGGTCCTGGACATTTAAAAAACAAAACAACAACAACAACAAAAAAAATTGTAGAAACGTTTCGTCTTTCGTCCGAAAGACTTCTTCAGTCTGAGATGCTGT
>JARVLU010000103.1:16768872-16784613 GCA_031762415.1 Simpsonichthys santanae | reverse complement strand
TTTTTTGGTGTTTTTTTTTTTTTTTTTTTTTTTTTTTTTTTTTCATTTCATTTTATTTTATTATAAACATATTTTTATTTTTTGCTGTTTTGTATTGTCCTCGCTCACGAATGCCCGTTGTTTTGTTTTTTTTAACCAATGTGACTAACGAGCCCCATCTAGTGGTTACATGGGAAATTACTTTTCTAATATTTTCAAAACCTGTAGCTTCCATCATCTGTGATGGAATAAGACCTGCTGAGTCATAGTTTCCAGATAAAGTTCAGAATATTTGAGCTTTAGTCTCTGCTTTTTGTTTTTTACAAAGATGATTAAATCACAGCTGACCATGCTGAAAGACACTTTTTAAACATTCTATTTAAATGTTGTTGTATCTTTTTTTGGTTCATTGTGAAATAAAGTGGACATCATAAAAAAAACTCAAGGTAAATCAAAGACTCTGTCATCTTTTGCTTTTTTTACCCCACTTCTTCTCAGTTGTTCGTCCTGAGGGGAAGGGCAGCCGACCACACGTCTTCACCCTGGTGTCAAATAGCCCTACACGTCAGGTTCTGGATGTGGCTGCCTCCAGCCAAGAAGAACTGAATCAGTGGGTGCTCAAGATTCGTGAAGTGGCCATGACCTCAGAGGCCAAGGTACGAAGAAATACACAGAACCTTATCACGGTGCACAGTGGGTGTGTTTGAAGGCTTCAGTCGGTGAAGTAATGCGTGTTCGTTGGTTCTGACGTGGTTCTCTTTGTGTCCAGCTGGAGGAGGGGAAGATGATGGAAAGGAGGAAGAAGATTGCACTGGAGTTATCAGATCTAGTTGTCTACTGTAGGCCTGTGCCATTTGATGAAGAGAGTAAGCATCGCACACGGTTACTCCCTACACTTTATTGAACTTGACCTGGGTGTGTTTTAATGAACCCTGAGGAGTCGTCGTCAGCGCCGAATGGTTAAATTTGTCTTTTGCGTTTCGCAGAGATTGGCACAGAGCGGGCATGTTTCCGTGACATGTCGTCTTTCCCTGAGACCAAAGCAGAAAAGTACGTCAACAAAATCAAGGGGAAGAAGTTCCTGCAGTACAACCGGCTGCAGCTGTCCAGGATCTACCCCAGAGGCCAGCGGTTAGACTCCTCCAACTATGACCCACTCCCCATGTGGCTCTGTGGTTCCCAGCTGGTCGCACTAAACTTCCAGACAGCAGGTATGTCACTGTTTCTCAGACCAGAAGAAGCTGCACAAACTGGATCTTCACATTCCTAACTTTTATTTTATTTCTGACTTCTGCGCGCAGACAAGCCCATGCAGATGAACCAGGCTCTGTTCATGCTAAATGGACGGAGCGGCTACATCCTTCAGCCTCCCATTATGAGGGACGACAACTTTGACCCGTTTGACCGACATACACTACGAGGAGTCGATCAGGTCACTCTCGTCATCGAGGTACGTAGAGGAGTGGATGGTGTGAATTGGGTTTAGGAGGTTGCAGTTTGTCAGGAAACATTTCCAGACAGAGTGGAAAAGTTAGAGTGAAAGCTGCTGAGGCAAAATCTGTATGAGGTTATTCCTGCGTCTTGTTTTCCCAACCTTATTATTGCAGTAATTGGAAAAAGCCACATCTGATTTAACACATTTTAACATGTTTTAGTTGTGCAGCGAGCATAACACGTTCTGCTTAAATACATCTAAATGGAAACTAAGAAATTATAAGCTCATTCTGAATTCACTGTACACACTAGTGAAACCAAATTTCAGTTGTGTTAAGTCTCAAAGTAAGACGGACATGATGATCACTACCCTGCAAACCTTACTATTCACCAGATTATTTGTACTTTTAATGTTGTTAAACAAAACAGACAATTTATTTCCCATTATTTTTGAATACACTTGCCTTTACATGCTTCCATGAAGCGTTGCATTTTAAAGAAAGGTTCCAAGCAAATTTAGAAATCCTGGAAAACTTTGAAAATGACATTCACCTTTTCCAGAAAGGGAAAATTTAAGGAACTTTATTACACTGATCTGATCTTTTTAAGATTTTAACATGTACATATACTGTATTAAGACAAATATTTTAGTATCAATGAATCCTTGTTTGGCTTCTATAGTTTACTGATTAGCTATAGTGACTATTTAGTATATCATGTGTACCTCAGTGCACATAATCAGGAGTGATTGCTGTATGTACGTAAACTTACTGTCAGCTCTGAATATGACTGCCCACCACCTACGATGCTAAGTTTTGAGCATTTCAAGGGGCTGAAATATCTCCTGGAATTTCAGGATTTACTGAGGGAATTGTAGAGGCAAAATTTTAAAATAGAGAAGTTTACATTTAAAATGAAACAAGAGGGAGTACCATAAAGTTAATAGTCTGTCCCCTGCTGATAGACTGGGGAATTTGGTGTAAGCTGTGACTGTGTGTTTGAATTAAAATAAAGTTGTAACTTGTCCCGTCTGTATCTTCCAAAGGTCTTGGGCGCACGGCACTTGCCTAAGCATGGCCGAGGCATCGTTTGTCCGCTCATCGAGATCGAGGTGTGTGGAGCGGAGTATGACAACGCCAAGCAGAAAACCGACTCAGAAGGTACGGTTTAGTCGGAACAACAAGTGTCAGAGCCAACACCAGAATACTGTCCTGAACTGTACAAATGTGTTTTTGTTTACTGGATACTTTGTCTTCATGTCATTTCCTTTCTGGTCCTGGAAAAACAGGAAGTTGTCCAAACAACTCAGCCACGTCTTGGAAAACAAAAACATTGCGTTGTGATGACACAATTCTAGCTAGTCAGGTTTTATTCCGACAAGAAAACCTTGTGACAAACGCCCCATTGTTTGGATTATAGTTAGTGATTTTTGATATACGGTTGATTTTGTTTGTCTACTTTGACCTCACACTTAGTGATCTTTATTCTCCAAATGTAACAATATTACTGTTAGTAATGATCAATGAAAGACAAAAAAAAAAAAAGAATCTGTCACAAACTGCTTTATGTATAATAACTAAGCTCTTTTGTCTTCTCCAGCTAATAATGGTCTTAATCCCACATGGCCAAGAAAGCCGTTCCAGTTCACCGTGTGCAACTCTGCCTTTGCTTTCCTGCGGTTCGGGGTTTATGAAATCGACATGTTCAATGACCAAAACTTTCTGGCTCAGGCCACATTCCCCATTCAAGGCCTCAAGCCAGGTACGTGTTTAAAACGCTCAACAGAAAGCGGACTCTAAGCTTTATTTGACCAGACTCGTTTTTTATTTATTTATTTATTTTTATTTTTTTGTTCTAGGCTACCGGTCAGTCTCTCTGAAGAACAGCTTCAATGAAGATTTGGAGTTGGCTTCTCTGTTAGTCCATGTGGATATCATGAGAGGCAGGGTAGGTTACCGTTGTGTCCTGTATTTTCTTTTCCTGCTCGTAAGAAAAGACATGAAGCAGCCTGGGTCGATGCACTCCTGGAGTTATTATGTACAAATTGAAACATTAACTTCACCTTGAAGTTGCACATGAACTTGAAACATGGACTATATGTGCTGTAATTTTGCACTTTGTACAAGAATATGAGTGTTAGTAAAATTAAGGAGAGCCTTATACTACATCCTATAGATGCAGCGATGATAGTGTTTGCCATGTCTGGTTTGGAATGATTTGGGTATTAAAATACAGCGTGTCCAGGTAATGTCTGCAAATCTTGGCTACAGTTGTGTTAAGACGGACATATTTTTCAGAACATTTGAAAAAAAAGCATTTGATGGTGTGGTACAGCTCCTGCACTTCACATGTACCCCATTCAGAACAGGAGAGGCTCTACAGATGTTTTATGTGGGATTGCAGAGTGGATGAGTGATGTTTTTCCTCATCACATGCTTTATTGCTTGATATTTGAATGTGTAATAACCGTATAAATAAATGTTGATATGTATATGGATGCACAGCTGTAGAAAGGAAGTTTGTAAAATGCACCAGTGTTTTAAAAAAAAAAAAGCGTGGAAGTTGTCCCATTGCTAAAACGATCCTGACTTATTTGATCATTACAGTATTAGCATTAACTGAATGAATGATATTCACAGGTCTTTTTACTCATGTTATTTAGCTTCATTTTGATAGTTGGAAAAAGTCCTTGGACTCTCGATGCCTTTGTTGTTTTGGTCTCGTGTCCTTGGTGTCTGGACCCTATGGTCTTCTGAATGCCTCTTCAGCTGCGCTTCAGTTTGAGTCTTGAGCAAGACGTAAACGGCACTGAAGACATCAGCAGAAATGATCAGAGCGGTGGTGCAGTGGAGCAGGTCCGCAGTGACTGTCGAACAGTCGAGCACTTTGTTGTTCAGGACAGGTTTAAGCTGATCTCTGCAAATTTTACAAGACTGTTAGACTCAAGTAACCAGACGTACGTGGACTGTTGAGGCTTTGTAAACTAAAGAAATGTATTTTTCCCACAACGTTTTAGCAGAGGAGGGGTCCGTCTGACTATGAGCTGTGACCATCAGACTCTGGGGGGGGTGGCATTTCGTAAATTAACTTTCCTTTTCTTTCAGGGTGAAAATGGTGAAGTTCTGAGCCCGTTCTTTGCCGTCGGGCCCACAACAGTGTCAGCGTCAACCCAAATAGGGCGAGAGCGTTTTGGGGAGCTGAGCTCCATGTCCTCCACCTCCTCCATGTCTCCTCTGCCCTCATCGCCGGCTCAGGCCTTGGCCTACAGAGGGAGGGAGGGCTCTTTTGAATCTCGCTATCAGTCTCCCATCGATGACTTCAGGGTGACCCAGGAGGCTCTGCTGGAGCACATGGACCCACAGAACAGAAGGTGTGTGTGTGCGCAGGGTAAAAGAGGTGTGTGTGCTCGTGCTTGGAGTTTCGAGGACGTTCGATATTCAAGACGTCCTCCTGTCTTTGTCTTCTCTTCAGGATCCTGCGGCGGACCAGAGTGGGCGGAGAGAACCGCGTCTAAGTCCAAGCCAATCAGGACTCAGTTCTGTCAGCCCCTTATCCCCCCAACCTTTCCCCCCACCCAGCCGCCTTTCCACGTACTGATGATGTCACTGACTGCTGTGATCACTGTTTCCATGGAAACGCCCACCACTGCTTTGGCCTACATTTCAGGCAGCTCTCCCTCCTTCTATTCCTCGAACATCCCCCCTCCCTCATTGAGGAGGGAGGGGCTGAGACACTGGAGGGGCTGGGGTCGCAGAGAGGAAGCTGACGGCTGCGGACAGGAAGAAGAAACACTGAGAAACAAAGAGACTGTACAAAGTTCTGGTCCTGGACTGTGTTTTGTGGGGCGGATTGTGATCTCTTGTTTTTGTTATGCACAACAGCTGCTTGTGGGGGGGGGGGGGGGGGGGGGCAGAAAAGGTCTCAGTTCGAAACTGTTTCCGGTCAAGCTTATTTGCTCTTTTCTTTTTGCTGTATCTGAATATATATATATATATATATTTATTCCTGCTGTGCTGTCGGTCAGAACAGCAGCAGCCAACGTGCTCTCAAAGAGCGCTCATCTCCGTGTTTTTAATTATTGTAATTATTTAAACTTTTAAACATTCATAGCGTGACTTTGTTAGTGTGAAACATGAGGGCTCCTTATGGCTATTTGTAACTTCTCTGCTTTGTGGAGGACATGATGTCTCTTGTTTAGGTCGTACCTTAAATGTGGACGTATTATTTTTGTTTTTCTTAAAGGAGTCAGTAAGAAGTTTTAAAGTCTGTGTCACAAAGGGCAAGAGAGCAAGCAGCATCATGTTTCTGCATATTTTCATCTTTTTATTCCTGTCTTACATTCCAAGAGAAGAAAATCAAATCACTCCATTTTAACTTTTTATTTTAAACAAGCCAGTCTGCAACGTTTAAACTTTTATTTAAATTTTTTTACTGACCTTTCAGGCATCATACAACCTCTGTGTGATGATGCAGGTACAAGGAAACTCAACCTACAACAGGTTGTCTGATCGTGACTGCTTACTGTTCGACTGCTTCGTGTCCTTTTTCCTGTTAATACCAATTTTAACACACAGGTGTCTTTGTGACTTAATAATGATGAGCATCTACGCAGCCGACTCCTTTCACTGCAGTCTGGTAGTTTATGGAGCATAACGTCGGTACAAATTAACTCATAAAAACCAAAACACTTCAGTTTTGTCACCACGTCATTAACAAAGTTGCCCAAAGTCCAAAGCTTTGAGAAATATTGATGCGTTTGTAAATCTGAATCCTTTTAATTTAAACTTAACATTTCAAGCCTCCTCTTCCTTGATGAAGCAGTTTTTGTTTTAACCAGCTCCCAAACGTACTGAACAGACGACAGGTGACCGGGAGCAGAGAAGTCTGTTTTTAGTGCTTATTTCTCTGCAGGGTGGCAGTTTTATGCTTTCGCTGCAGCTGGATTGTATCAGATTAATTGTGGTCAGTATTTCTGTTCAGCACGCACCAAGAGTTGGTCTACAGAAAGACCAGTCTCGTGTTTTTGCTGCTGCTGGAGTTCTGTCACATCGAGCTTCTTCAAACGTGGATTTTAAGTTGCGCTGCTGTCGCAGAACGTGAAAAAGCAGCCGCTCAGAAATGTGTTTGACACGAGTTGGACATAAATGACTTGTTTCAAATGTTTTCGCTGTCATAAATTTATTTTGGAGGACCAGAGTTCGGTTGGGGCACTTTTTCGTCTCTGTGGCTGATAAATGAGGTCTAAGGCCACGCTGAGCTCAGTGAGCAGGGATTTAACCCACGGTGTTATCTGTACAGATAAACTGAAACTTGTTTTTTTTCTTGTGCATGACGACTGCGAGCTCTGTAATCATGCTCCGTGTTTGAATACTGACACAACAATAAGCCATATGGGTTGATTTAAAGTAAAAGCAGGATCTTCAGCATTTTGTTACGTTTTCACCCTCTTCCTGTTACCCCCCCTGTGTGTGGTCTCTGTGGCGCGCCCACTCTAGTGCTGCATCGCTCTTATTGCTGGACTGTTTGCAGATCTTTGTGCCTCCTGTCTGCATCATCAAATTAAAGCCACGTTCACCTGCCCCGCTGAGCACAAAGCACCCACACAGGCGTCATCGTGTTTTGGGACTTGATGCAGCGCAGCGTGAACGTGTAGAGGCCACGTGTGAAAGACGTCCCCGTCTGGGGGAGAATATTTTTCCCCACTAACATGTAAAGAGGTCAGATCCATCCAAAAACATGGACACTTAATTGTAATATTTTTGTTTATTTGCTAGCGATAGCCTCATTTACATTTGCCTTCCTGTAATGTGCCTAAACTCTGAAACTACAAAGAGAAGTACAGTATTAATTTTGCCTTTCATATAAAAACATATTCAAGCCTGGAATAAAAACAAAATAAAAATACTCTATGCTTTATACAACTTGGTCCTATTTTTTGTTGTCAAAATGTTTAAAACATTTTTTACTTCAACGCTGCAGCACAGGTCATGAACGTTACGTTTCCCTTTAAGATGTGAGAAGAGGCTGATTCAAGCTGCAGCTCTGAAAACGAGTCACGTTGAGAACTTCCAGGCAGCACCTTACATTTGTTTCTCTAAACCATCCTGTATGAAGGAAAATCCATCTATCGTTTTGATTAACGGGTTGACCGTTAATGTTTTGCTCTTAATAATGCTGTGCATCACTCACGCCAATGACTTGCAGGCACAAACTCTTTACATTCTGTTTATTCTGCAAATACATCTGTAAAAATTATACACCAAGCTTAAGTGTAAAACTGGTAAAGTTCACCGTGGTTTTACAGTCTTATGTTTTTGCACAGTATGAAAGTTCCAGTAAAAACAAACATGTCCAACGTAAAAGAAGCACTTGATGCTACAACACCGTTTATCTATAAAGTCTGGAGTATTGTCTTTCTGTTGGGGGTTCTTGAGACACTTGCTTTAACAATATTCAACGTCAGATGTCGTTTTTCATTTCTAAGCAAATAATAAAAAGACTGAATGTCCATTTACAGATGTACTGGAAGCAGCCTGCACATGTAACGTAAGCAGCAAACATGATGGAAAACGAGAGCAAAAATTGAAAATGACTGAAAAGAGGTTCCTCTAAGGCGTCAGCAAGCACCCTGCAGCAAAAAATGTGTGCAGTTTTCTGTATATAAGGACTCAACACGCGTTCAAGTGCTGCAGATAAATGTCCAAATGTCAACCCAGCACACCATCAGCCTCCACACCAGCACTTCTGTTTCTACACGAAACTCTCCTGAAGGGAAAATGACAAACCAAAAAAAAAAAAAAAAAGGAGAGCGTGTGGAGTTGTTTGCATTGGGGGCTGGAGGGTGGGGGGCAGCATGCCTACCTCTAAGGGGTGAGAGTAGGAAAAGGGGTGAGTGGTGGAGATGGATTCAGGATCCATTTCCATCCAGTGATCCCATTACAGAGTCCATCTGTTGTCTTGTAGTCAGCCTCCCAGAACAAAGAGCACCTGCGTTGAGCTCCACCATCATACGACGACGGCCTCTCCTGTTCCTGGAACGACAGACACGTCACTCTTCCAACAGGTTTAAATATATACAACTCTGAATCTGTCACATTTTACCCAGTGTTCACCACATTCCTGCCTTTTTATGATAAACGTGTTTGTGGGGTCCACCTGACTTACAACAGTGTTGATGCAGGTTTTTTAAATACCTGCCAAACAAAACTTTGGCTCTGACATGATTTCCTGCTCGTCGTTGTCATGTTTAAATATATTAGGGCTCTGGAGCGTTACCGTCAAGAAAAAAATGAACTGTTTTAATTTTTTCCCCCAATTTTAGACAAAAATGTTTAATTTGACTCGAGGTATGACGGTTACCTTTAGCAGCGTTCAGCGTCTCGTCAGCGTTAGCCTCTCCAGCTTCGGATGTGACACCACACACCGACTGCTCCATTGTCTTCTCCATCCCGCCTCCTGGCCTCGGCTCCAGAGGGGAGGATCCTGGGAGTTCTGCTGCCACGCCTGTTTCAACTGGTTCTGGTCCCGTCGTCTGAGCAGCAGCAGCTTGTTTTGTCGTCCTGGTGGAGAACCAGTGTCGCAGCAGGTCTGCTGTCAAACCACTCCTCTCTGTCAGCTCCTGCACCTGTGGGGGAAAAAAATAAAGGCCGAATCGTTTTAGATTTAGGTGCGGCTTAATTTTGGTTCCAAATTTTTCAACACCAGAAAAAGTGGTGACGTATAGACAAAATTAATTAATTAATTAAAAAATGGGGACTTTTTTTGTTTTGTTAATTTCTTTGTTTGAATTTAGAAAATATTTTTCTGTAGTATTTGTGCACTGCACCCCCTTTCTTTGCAGATACTTATTTACATGTAAACATACTGAATAACATTTTTGCTTTGTAATACTGTATATTCAACTACAATTATAAAAAAAATCAGCAGATAACTTGTTCGTCTTGATGAATTCTTATCTAGTTAAATCTGTTCAGTTTAGTAAAAAATAAAAACATGTTTATATAATTCTACAAATCTGAAAAAGAAAGAAATGGTTGATCTAAGTTGGTGATTTATGCAAACAAGCTGGAAAAACTCCACGCTCTCAGTGAGATACGGTGACTGGGCTCACATTACTGTTAATGAAAATGTTTTGCTGCTCTTTTTACTATTCATTTGTTTCCCAAGTCCTTTAATGCATGACATTTTCAAATAGTGTGCTTGTGGTTTTAAAAGCGATAAAGGAAAAAAAAAAAAAAAAAAAAAAAAAAAAAAAGAGGTGATTTGATGCAATGCAAAAATGTAAAAATAAAAAAAAAAGCTTCCTTCTGATGTGAAGCTTTGAAAAATCAACATAAAAGATATAACATTAACAACAGATGCTTTCACTTAAAAGTGGTGTGGCTTTGTGTATTTTTAGATGAATCTCAATGAACAAGAGGCTCTTCGACGAAACAAAGAAAACCCAAGAGCTGAGGTCTGATGGGTAATTTCTGTGGGAAACTTGAATAAGTTTCATATCAAACAAGACGTTTCCTGTTTGACACCTCGAACAGTGAAAACGCTCCACGTTTTAGTCATGTGGGCGAGCTATAAAACACAAACGTGTGGAGTTCAGATGGAAGGACCATTCTGTTTTTAAAACTATCCACTGTAACCAACTGTTAGGAGGCATCTCAGATGTTTGAAGTACAGGAAGAGCATGTGTGTAAAAAGTTCCACATTAAGCACAGCCGGCAACTCAAACTGGTCAAAGCAAAGCTGCAACTTGATTTACTGAGCAGCCTGTTATCATACGTCACAGAAAATGAGTTAAAATCTTTTTTTTTTTCATCAGAGCTGCAATTTCATTTAGTGTTTCAGAGTCCCCAAAGTGTCTTCTGCTTAAAACAAACAAAATAAATAAATAAATAAAAAATCCCTCAAAACTACAAAATGGGGAGTACCCCTGCAAGAACTAGCCATCCATCCATTTTCTTTACCCACTTCTTCCTTTCAGAGTTGCTGGGGTCACTGGTGCCCATATCCAGCAGTGACTATGCAAGGGACGGGGACATCCTGGACAAGTCTCCAGTCCATCACAGGGACACACAGAGACAAACAACCATTCAGTCTCTCACTCACACCTAGGGACAGTTTAAAGTGACCAATCAGTCTAACATGCATGTTTTTAGTCTGTGGGAGGAAACCGGAGTATCCGGAGAAAACCCACACATGCACGGAGAGAACATGTAAACTCCACCCAGAATTCAATCCAGCGACCGTCTTGCTGAGAGGTGACAGCTCTACAGCTGAGCCAGTTCTGTGCCGTTCTTCCAAGAATTATAATAAAAAATAAATAATTAAAACACACGCCTGTGTATTATTTCTCCAACAAACCGACACAGACCTGTAGTGACTTATGAGTAAAAAGCACCTTTTATCTTTCATATTTCAATAGAACAGTTTGCTGTCATCGGTACCTGTGATTCTTCCAGTTTGCTGTGCGTGTCAAGATGATCCTGCAGGACCTTTGTGTTCTCCTCCTGCAAGTCCTCCTCCAGGGCCATGCTCTGGTACTCCTGCAGCCACTTCAGCAGCCCGTTCTTCTGCACGTACCTGGAGTCCCCAAACCAGCGCACCGCCTCAGGTCTGGGCAGCCCCGTGCCAGAGATCAGTTCGGCGTACTGAGAGGCGGTGGGCCATTGGGTTCGAGCGTAGACTTGTTTGAGCAGATGCAGCTGCTCTGCTGTCTTTTTGCCTCGGACGGTTGCAGGTTTAGGAGAATGGGACGTTTTTAGTGCTGGGGTGGATTGCTGGGATAGTTTAGGCGTGCTGGAAGAGGTGGGGACGACAGAGGAAGGAGGCGTGCTGCTGGACTGAGTCGTCACAGAGGGATCATCCAATCCTTCACCCTCCGTTTTGCCGCTGGCCTCCGTCACCTTCAGCATCTTCAGGTTTATTTTGATTGGGTTTACTTTTGGTTCTCCTGAACCATCATCTCTCTGTCTGTCCTCTCCATCAACCTCCATCTCCTCCTCGTCCTCCCTCTGCGCTTGGTCAATCTCGTCCTTCTTTTTCTCTGCTGCCATTCTCTTTCTCTTCTCAGCAAACCAGCTGTGGATTTCTCTCCTGGTCATCTTGGTCTCAGAGCGCAGCCGGTCCACTTCTTCTCCTGATGGGTCAGCGTTCTGGGCAAAGCTGGCCTCAAGGGCCTTAACCTAAATAAACACATGCTGGAGATGATTAACGTGTGAACAATAAGAACGATCAACATGTACAGATATGATTTTGAAGACGTAATGCACATCTGCATAAGGACTTTCAAAAAAATAACATTTAAGACACACAGAAATCTAATTACCATATTAATCCTGACGTTACATCTGGATTATTTTATGGTACATTTTTACTTTTTGAAACAGATGCAACATGAGTGGAGCTTCAACATGCTCAAAACATATCACTACTTTTTTTTTCTCCATAAAATATGAAGAGCACTGATTTTAGATTGCTGATATTTTAGTCTCTAAAGTTGTTTTTTAAATTTACTGGTAGGTTCATTTCTTCTTCAGCTGAGAAACAACAGCTGTCTTAAAAACCATCAATGGGTTTGAGCTGTGATGGCTTCAGTCCAGTTTAAACCAGAGTTCAAGTCTCACCTGATGGGGGTCTCTCTCCTTGTAGCGGACGGCAGTGAAGTCGGGTGAGGGCACTTTGGGGTATCGGCGGGAAGGTGTGGTGGGAGAAGTAGGAGTCGGTTTTGCAGGTGGGCTTGGGGGAACATTACGGGAGCTTGACTGAGGCGTCTTGGCCCCCGAGCTGCTGCTTCCATCTGACAGATCGACAGGAGCGACACTTTCAGAGTCAGTGCTGCTCACTGGTGCGCTCCCTGCCCCCGATGCAGTGCTGGGCTTACTCGGACCCGCCACGCTGGCGCGTGGGCCTTTGTGGTTACGAAAGTGATAGCGCCGGTCACTGAACCACTTGCGGACCTCTCGCACAGTGAGACCAGTCAGAGCGAGGAGGCGATCCACCTCCTCCTGGTCAGGCCACTGGTTCACCTGGAAACTGTCCTTCAGGGTGTTGAGCTGCACCTGAGACTTCTTCCCCTTGTAGAAGCTGGGGTCCAACAACGTGCTGACAGAAATCCGGGAGCCAGGTGTACTGCCGGGGGGTGCTGCCGGAGGAGGTGAGGAAGACTTCAAGGCAGGAGATGAAGCCTCATCTATTTTAATGGCTGAAGAGTCACTAGAAGAGGGATCAGCTTCATCGGAGCTAGTTGAGTTACTTCTGTTGCTAGCATCAGCACGGTCACTCTTCTGTCCATCGTCGCCTGACTTCTCGTTCATGGCTTTGCTTTCTGTGGTCGTCTTGCTGTCACTCTGCACCCCTCTGGGCTGAGCTTTGTTCACATCAGTTTTCTCAGAAGCGGCGTGGCTGCTGACATTATTATTGCTCTTGTCTGTTGAGTCGGCTTTAGCGCCGCTGTGTTTACAGTTGATACTGTTCACCTTCGTGTCACTGTGATTACTGTTCCCGAGACTAAGGTTGATGGCACCAGCTTCACTACTGCCAGTACCTCCTCCCCCACTTTTGCTGCTGGTGATGACGGTGCTCCCTGCACTGCTGCTGCCCACCGTGCCCACCACCATGCTGGTGCCTTTGTCTGCCAACAGGGGTGCAGCAGGTCGGGCCTGCATGGTGGGTCGAGCTGCTGCCTGGGGCTTGGGCGTGACTGCCAGGGCCACAGGAGTGCCGCTAACCTGGATACCATTGGCCACCACAGGCTGTGTGACTATAACCCCTCCCTGGCTGACAAGAGATCCCTGCAAAAACTGAGGGATCCCCGTGGACCCCAGGGAGGCAGGTAGAACCGTGATGGTGTGCTGAGCTGAGCTGTGGTGACCTCGAGTCTGGTTCTGCAAGCTGGCCGGCGCCGTCTGAATGATGGTGTTGAACATCTTTCTCCTGGCCTCCTCGATCTCCTCGGGGGACCAACTGATCCCTTGTTTCAACCTCTGAGCTGTGAACCATACCTAGATCTGTTCTTTAGGGAACTTGGTGACCACGGTCAGGTAGCAGAGCTCAGCCTTTGTGGGTACGGGAACTTACTGAAGGAGGTCTTCAGGAAAGAAGAGGAGTCCATGGAGGCACTGTAAGTAGGGATGATGCTCAGAGGGATCATCACCTTGGGAAGATTTTGAGAGGATGAAGGTGAAGAAGAAGAGATAATATTTGAAGAGACTGTGATTGGTGAAGAGTGATGAAGGTTTTTGTTTTGCGCGACAGAAACAACTTGTGTGATGGGTGTCTTTAACAGTGGTAATGTCGTTGTGCTGTTAACAATTTGAATCACTGACGGCAGTGTGACCTTTGCTGTTCCGTTGTGAACAATTGTAGGAACGTGGGCGACCATCATCTTAGCAGCTTCTTTTCTTTCAGGCTCTGATTTCAGAGACACGTTGTGAATCTGAGGACGGCTCATCAGAGACGGAGTGAGACACAACAATCCGCTTGGATTCCGACTTGCCCTTCAGCGTCCTCATGATCGGGATTTTGGTGATAGAAATCTCACTGTCCTTGCACATCTCTGTCCCTACCACCACATTCTGCTCCACCACCATCCTCCTGTCCCTTCTCCTCAGGTGTAGAGTGGTGGTCAACGTGCTGGGGTGAACCCTGGCATTGTGCAGGGCCAGCCCCTCAAACTTGGGCGCCGAAACTCCACAGCTTCTGCAAACGAATCTCGGGTCCACCCTTAATTCTGGGTGCACGGTGTAGACGTGATCCAAAAACAAGTTGAGGTCACGAGTATCAAAATTACATGACTTGCAGGTGTAAGTACCAGCATCACTTTCTGGAATGGAAGACTCAAAGGGGACTAGAGGGCTGAGCCTGTCGCTTAAGGAAATCCTGGGTGGACGAAATGGAACGGCAGAGTCGCGCTCAACCTCCTCAACTGAGCGCATAGTCTTACTAGGGATCATGCAAGGCGTAGTCGACTTTCTTTTGCTGGCCATGGTGTGTGAAGAGCTGGTCAAATGGATGGGAAGCTAAACAGTACAAAAAGGTTATCTTGATTATAAAACAGGCATGGAGGGAGAAGGATGGCAGGACTTGTCCATTGGTCCAAGTGGTTGTCTAAGAGGGTTTCTAGTGGAATCCTAAAAAAAAAGAGAGGAAATTTTAACATATTTACGATCAGTCAGTCAATTTCCCTGTAACGTAATTTAGTTACGACATCTATTTTAACTAACACATAGGGGACAGAAAAAAAAAAAAAAAAAAAACATGCAGAGACAAAAAAAAAAAACTTATTTCAGTGTTGCAAAAACTTCTCTCTTCTTAGCAAAAAAGCTGAAACAGATAAAAACATTAGCCACGGAGGAATGATCACCTTTCAAACAGAAGCCCCTCAGATTTAGAACTGCTCATAAACAATTCATGACTTAAAGATAAATAAAAAATAAAAAAATCTTCTCATCCACCCTGTCTCCTGGAACTTAGAGCTCTCTCTTTTTGGATGCCATTCAAACCAGTTCAGTCTGCTTCTTCACTACAGGCTTTTTGGGAGCGCTCCTGTCCTACCCCCTTTTTTCCCCCTCCCCCATACAACTCCGTCTCACTTCCTCTCTTTCAGACACACACCCACAGAGACAGAACACTGTATTTTCTCCGCAATCCACAGTTTATGTAGACTTTTATAAAGACTGCAACATGAATTCCCACTCATGATATCATATCGTTTAAGACGGCGTGCACTTTGACAGTGAGGGATGTGGGAGGTTCAGAAGGCGTTTCTTGGAAAGATGCGCTCTTCTTCGCCCAACAGCGGCAGCATCAACAAAAACACACTTGCGTAAGAACGCACATTTTAAAAAAGGCTCGATGCGTCTCCAGTCTCTTTGTCTTGATGCAAAATGGCGAAGCTTCCTGCGGAGGGCTTTGCTCCTCCTTCCTTCCCCACAGAGCAGAGGCAGGGATGCAGGATTGAAGGACAGCTCTAGGGCAATTACTCCTCCAGTTGCCTCTGCCCCGACATGAAACCTCACACACAGAGCGGCAAAGCTCTCCAAGCTGCACCAGCTGAGAGGTGTTCAACAAAATATTGCAAAATCTCAGAAGAGGTGCTGCCCATCACCAGGTCAAAGGCCATTTAGCACCATATGCTGAACTAGATCCACCATTGTGTGAACTATTCCTTTGGCTCACCAAAGCATCTTCAAGACTATGTTAAAACTATTTATTCTTAATACTTATTTACACATGAGGTCATTGCAGTGCCATCATGTTCTTAGTTCACATCTTAGATCTTAGTAATGTTTTATTTTGCATTTTATTGTTGGATGTAACTGAGACCCTGTGTAC
>JARVLU010000103.1:16687567-16701109 GCA_031762415.1 Simpsonichthys santanae | reverse complement strand
CACACACACACACACACACACACACACACACACACACACACACACACACACACACACACACACACACACACGGCCACTTAATGGTATTTGGTGTTGGACTTTGCATCATCATGGCAGACCAGTGGTTAGATGTGTCTCCTCACAACAAGAAGGTCCCAGGATTGTCTTCCAGCCTGGTGCATTTCTATATGGAGTTTGCATGTTCTTCTCATGCACACACGGGTTCTCTCTCAGTACTCCGGTTTCTTCTCACTGACCAAACGCATGCCTGTTAGGTTAAGTGAGGACTCTAAATTGTCCCTAAGTGTGAGTGAGAGTGTGAATGATAATTTATCTTTATGTCCATATGATGGACTTCTGACCTGTCCAGGGTGTACCCAGCCTCTTGCACAGAGACTGCTGGAGATGGACACCAGCTCCCCTGTGACCTGGAAAGGAGAAACGGGTAAAAGAAAATGGACTGTTCGATGGACTTTGCATTTCATTCTGTTTGTTCTTAGTGAGCAATGTATTTTGTAAATACAGTAATGTTAAAAGGAAGGAGTGGGTAAAGATAAAGGATGGATGGATGTTAAAAAAAAAAAGCAGAACCAAGTCTTTTAGAATTCCTTAAAAAAGTCTTAGCCACATGGTAAAAAATGAGTGGCCACGGTAGCTTGTTTAGAGCCCTGGTTGCATCAGGAAGAGCATTTATAGTAAAACAGCTGCCAAAACGTTTACTTTGTACAAAAGTTTGTTAGCTGTCGTGATCCCTGCAGGAGGAATGACCTTATTTTGATCAAAGCTGAGTTGTTTCTGAAGCTTGAAGTATAAAGAAGGTGCTACATGTAGCTGTTTGTTACAGGTTTTGCATTGTTAGACTTAGGCCTGATATATTTGAAGAAAAAAATGTTTATTTTACTTTCTTTTTATGAGAACCTTTACTTTTAAAACCGTTACTCAAAATTAGCCTTGTATCATTAGTAGTCCCAATGTCTCAAACACCAGTGTTAATTGTTGCTGGAAGTACTTGTTTGCATTTTTCTTCTTCTGCACTGATTTTCAGTATGCACAAACCTGTAAGGATTATACATAATGATAAATATTGATATGTACAGTTTTGCTCACATTAACATTTGTAATTTTGCATATATGTGAAATTATGTGAAAAACACTGAGAGGAAATTCATCATTTAAACTAAATAGGGGTGCTGCAGTAAGTGTATCCAGAACCTAGACAAATGTAAAAACTGTATCTGTGTTTTTGTGTCTCGTGTCCAGGAATACAAGGTGCTGACAGCTGGTGAGGAGACATGCATGTGTGTGACTGGGTGTGTCTTGAGTGTTGATGGATGGGCTGGCAGGGCAAGGCCACGGATAAGAGTGCAAACAAACTGGGTAATAAATGAGAGCGATAGGGAAGCAGTGATGGGACTCTCTTCCAAGCTTCTGATGCATGCCGACCGGCACTGGCAGACATTTGTATTGGAGAAAGGAGGAAGCTGACATGGTTAAAAAATAAAAAGACTGTGTTCATCTTAAAGTGGGGAAAATAGCTCTCTTTTTCTTTAACAGTTTCATTCCCTGTTTTTTTTTTTTTTTTTTTTTTCCCCCTCCACTTTTTCTGTCTCGCACACAGGGAAACTCACTTGCACTGTAGACATCAGCTCTGCAGGGGAGTAATCAGGGTGAGGCAGGGTGCTAATGTAGGCCATAATGAGTTCAGCTCTCAGTGACACATCAACACACCACTGGTTGTGTTGAGTAAGTGCAGTATTCGAGCTGCTTGTACCACACATACAGTTCCAACCTGGTGTCCTGTGCTTATTTAGTTCTCCCCAGTGTTTTTTCACTTACCGGTACTTGGTTTATGCTGCTGCCTCTCCCACACTCACCTGGTCCTCATTGTCTTTCCCCAGGTGTATGCCATTGTCCATAGTTAGTGTCTCTTTAAAAACATGTCAGTTTGTCACTCCGTTGTCCGTGGATTGTGATTCCCCAGCTGTCATGCTCATTCTCCTCTGCTTCTCCCCGTCCTTGGTTTTTGTAAGTTTACGCTGCCACATCAGCTCTTTGATTTTTTTAAAATTTATTTTAAGTTTGATAAATAAGTTATTTATTTTACCCTTGAATTTCCCCAAGTTCTGCCTGCATCTGTACCGTTCATGACAAGAGGATTAAATTAATTATGAATGTTCTAGGGAGATGGATTTGAAAAGTTATCCCCTTCTTATTGTGGCGCTCTGTAAAGCATCTTTGACAGCTGTGGTTGTTGTCTCCTAAAGTGATCACTGTATTTGCTGCAGATTGACCTTGCTCAGCATAACAATTATATCTATACATTTTTGCAAAACAATTTTTTTTGTTGCAAACGCACCCGTTCATTAAAACAAGTTTTCTGTGAGTAACAGATTTTACAAACACTTCACTATACTGTAGTCTAAAAATTATGTTAGTAAATCCATGTGTACATGACATAAAAATGTTGAAGACATAATTGAAGATACTGTAGTTCTGTTTGGACTGCATTCTTGAAAATATTGTTTTGACAGTCGCCGTAAATAATGATTGACCTTTGTAATGGAGTATTTCTTCATAAATATATGGTTCCTAAAATATTTACTGATGAAATTCATTGCTAACAACAGCAGCAACAACAAAAAAGAAAACCTGTGCTGCAAAACGGATGCTCCAGGATAAACTTTGTGTCTTTTTGTGTTTGCAGTTGGTTTGTTATTGTGTGTCGGCTAAATCTGGACGCGTAATCCTTCACTGCCCTGACGGCCAGTGTTCTCTGTGCCACCCAGATACCATAGGTACAGCCTGGCAAGACAATGGGGCAAGCTGCATGTCCCTAATTTAATTATTATTTTCTTTAGTTTGTGTTTGTGTGCGTGAGTGTGTGAGAGAGAGACTGGATCCAGTATGCAGCTACAGCTGGTGGTTGAGGAATTTGGGCCTGCACCTGCATGGGGATAATTAATGTGGATGGAGGGGTACCTACATAAATCAATGCCTCTTGCAGCCTCAACAGTACTTTGCTGTTTAGGGTCAAAATTTCCTCACTCTGCACTGGATTAATCACACCCTCAAGCAGAGAAGAAGTAAAGGTGGTACAGACGCAAAGTGCATTTGTGTGTAGGTGTGTTTGTGAGATTTTTTTTGGAGGGGTGGGTGAGGGTGGGGGGTGGGGGGGTCTCCACCTTTATGCGTCTCCTCACCAAGAGGCTATTTATTCACATCCACACCCACATGTTCAGCATTGTAATCTCTTAGAGGACAAACAAAAAAAGCTGCAAAATGTCATGATTTTCTCCATCGTATAATTAGCATCACCCTCGTGTGTACAGTGATGAATAGGGGAACCTTTTGTTTGCATTTGTCATGCTGCATTGTCACAGATGTGAGATGCAGAAGTGCAGGAGGTCAACATATGCAGGCGTGGACATTAGTGCAGGCCCGCGACGAGATGCTTCTCTGTCCACTACTTTCCATATATTTGGACTCTTTATAAGCCATCCACATGTTCTGTATATCACCGCTTATCTCCACCTCTTCCTGCTATCTCTGACTGTAGGCCTGCTGTTCTAGTCAAGTCTGCTACAGATATACAACCTACTCTGTCCACTCCTATCTCCCAGACTGATAGCCCCTGATTGATCTCATCACCCTCCCTTATCTATTATTCATGCTACCGTTCATGTCCTAATGGAGGAAGGGCAAAAAGAGGTAAGGAGACACTACCTGTTTGCTGTATGGACAGCTGGGACACATGCTTATGCAGTTTTATTTGTCCATTTATTTATTTTTAAATTTATTATCCAATTTCCAAACATGTGTACACAGATCTTCTGATCTGTAAAATGGAATGAAATGGCTTTGAGATGGACGCCCCCGTGGGGCTACAGAGACGGGCACAGGGACGGAGAGAGACGTGGTACTCACGGCTGTTTTGGGAAGGAAATTAATGGTGCATTTTTTGTTTTTATAATGTGATTTAATGATGCAATTCCTCTAATAAAAATAACATTTTTTTTAACATTTATACATTCATTTACACATCCCCTCCTTCACAGACGGGAACCCAGTGGGCCACTACAAACATCTCAGTCCTCTCATCCACTCAAAGTGCTGCAGGCCTTTTTTATTGCACTGTGATGGATGATTTCAGTTTGGCATTTTTCAACACTGTGCAGCATTCAAATACGCCACCCCCACCCCCCCACCCCCACACACACACACACATCTGAGTACATAAGGAGTCCATCCTATATATGCAAAGCCTACATCTAATGCATATTGAGTGTTTTGTAAAGGATCATTTGATTGTCTTGTAAATGATTCTTTGCCTCTCAGCTCCTAATTTAGTCACATTCTATCTCATTAAAGAAGTGATGAGAGCCAAGAACGAAGGCATTCTCTGAGAAATGAATCTTTATTTGACTTTAAATGGTTTGCAAAACTTAAGGATATTCCAAAGTACTCTAGAGCTACAGTGTTTTCAAAGTGACCTGCTCTTCCTCCAACTTTCTGCAGCCCCTCTCATCCCTCATCCCCCCCACCCCTCCCTTGTCTCTCCACCTCTGTAGTTAATGTGCAAGTGTATCTGGTTTCCTGAAGCGTTTAGCACCTTAGCCACAAAAACCTGGACAGGAAGCCTACTCTATTCGCAATGTATCAGTTGCTCTGAACAACACTCCGTTTACCTCCACATCCCTTCAATCCGCGGCTGGCTCAGCAGTCGCATCCCATACTTTCAAACGGCGGTGTTCGAGATCAAATTTGCAAATGCACAGGAGGCCATTACCAACAAAGGTTTTGCACAATAAATTTACTGTAACCTAGCAAATTTTATCAGTGCCAGCATGGTAAAATACATTAACAAGTCCACATGTGTGTACCGTACACACACACACACACACACACTCAGACAGAATCTGACCTTGGCACCAGGGGTTCATCCTCCAGCCAAGCTGGCAAGTCAAATGGTTGTAGCAGCCAAGACAGCAGCCCCAGCCTCTGCAAGGCTGCTGTCATCCATTACGCAGAAATAATAAACATATACATAAAAGCAGGCATTAAGTAAAAAAGAGAAATACACCAATGGAATACAGAAAACTTACTTTTATCTTTTGTTTATGGGGGTAAAAATTGCAGGTGTTCTGATAACGGCTTTTCCTGCAGAAATGTGTGAGTGTGTGTGTACATGATGCACATGATGCGTACATTCAGATGTCTTTGCATTCAGAAAGGTGTGTGTGAGAAAGCAGGAATGGATGCCTGAGGTGATGCCTTTGAAAGGCACTTTAGAAATTAAAGCAGTGCTACTGTTCTGTAATGGGGCTTAAATGATCCAGAAAACACAAGATATATTGAGCATTTAATGAAACACACAGCGCACTCCTTAATTACGCTCGCAGCTTTTCCAGAGCGTCTGCTAAATCTGCTTTATGCTTACCATGTTCTTTATGTGCTCTTGTGTCAAGTTTTTGGGTGATTGAATATGGAAATGTTTATGTTTTTGAAGGCGTTTTATTTTCTTAGCAAAATAGTAAGAAAACTAATTATTTATTTTTTTCAAATTCTAATCTAAACAAATTAAATTTAAATTAAGTTCAATTCAGTTTATATAGCGCCAAGCAAAATGATAAGAAAGCTAACCTTTTCTTTCAAATTATAATCTAAACAAAAAAATACAATTCAGTTTATTCATAGAACGCCAGGTCACAACAAAATTCATCTCAGGGCACTGAACAGAAACATTCATATACTGTATATAACAATTAATAACATTATTTATCTGAGGAGCAGACTGCTCTGAGTTTAACTCCATCGTAGACTCTCAACTTGAGCAAACATGAAGGTGACAGTGGAAAGAAAAACTACCTCATGGGGAAGAGCAGAACCAGGCTCAGGACAAGAGACCATCTGCTTCGACCCGCTGGGTTTGAGAGGAACAGATACACAATGGCAGGTCAAGAATCAAATGTTAAGATAGAAATAGTATCAAATGAAAACTGTTCACTTTTAACAATTCATTTAAGGAAATTAGGTCAATTTGTCCTCCAGCAGTCTAAGTCTATAGCAGCACAACGAGCTAACCCTAACTATAGGATTTATCAAAAAGGAAATTCTTAAGCCCAGTCTTAAAACTGGACAGTGTGTCAGCCTCACAGACAGAAACTGGAAGTTGGTTCCTCAAGAGATGAGCCTCCCATTCTGCTCTTGGAAACTATAGGAACCACAAGTAAGCCTGCAGTCTGAGAGCAAAGCACTCTGTTAGGAAAATATGGAACAAAAAGATCTCTAATATAAGATGGAGCTAGGTTGTTGAGAGTTTTGTAGGTTAGAAATACAACAAAAATACACTTTGTACTTACTGTACTAGAACAGCTAAGAAGTCTGTAACATATTATATAAACTAAAGTTTTGAAATAACTGTAATCTTTTTTTTTATAACATGTAAAATGAATTCTTTCTATAAAGGATTCAAGGATTTTTTTTTTTTTTTTTTAATTGTCATACCAGCTCACATTTTCATGTTTATGGTACAAAATTCCGACTCAGACCCCAGATCAAGAAGCCTAACAATTAAATAAATAAATACAAATGAGTATAAATAAAGAAAATACATTAATTGTAGGTACAAATGTAAAAAAGCAAAGAAGCCCATGAGGTGGTGACTGGCATCACAGCAACATGCTGCTTTGTAGCTGTCTCGCTTGTTTGGACTTTTCTCATTTTTGTTATTAGTGAATTGTAATAGTGGTTAAACATGGTGAGGTTGGAATTCAAGTATTTTTCAACTCAGTGATAATCTTATGGCTCAGCTGTTTCTGATTTTGGTGGATGGTGGACTTACTGGACACATTTTGTTCAAACAAAAGACTTTCAGTAACTGAATTGCGCAGAAACTTATTTTTATTATGGTTCCTAGTGAAATTGTGTGTGTATTGTCTGTCTTGCACAGCAAAGGGTAATTTGACATCTCAACAGAGTTTCATGCAGAAACCCACTTTATCTAGGAGTTCTTCTGTGGAGAACAGAGACGCAGTCACTTTCCTCCTCATTGTCTGTGAATGTCCTTTGTGGTTTGGCCATACATTAATAATGTAAAGGTAATGATCTCTAGACCAAAGGCCCTGTTCTGTCTTGTCTCCCCCTCACACTTTCTCTCTGACCCTCCCCCATGTCTGCCTGTGGACGGGCCACAGGAAGAAATGGAGGATCAAGCAGGAAAAGAGGACGATGGCTGGCTGAAAAAGGTCAGGCAGAGAATCAGAGAAATTCCTGGCCAGGTCGTCAAACGGCCGAGGACACGGTTCTGCTTCATTGATTACTGGAGGAAAAGTGGAAGGGAGCAAAGCATCGTTCTGTGAAAACAGTTCTGTCTTTCCTTTCTCTTTTTCCTTGGCTTTTTAAGTTTGAAATGATGGATGGGTAACTTGCACTGTGGCCTCCCATATCCTCTCTCGTCGTCGTCTTCTTCCTTACACACACCCACACACACAGATTGGACAGTGTTGGTGTGTGATCGATGGTAGGATGGCAGTGTGGCTTTAATGACAAACATCCAGAACAACTGTCACAGTTTATTTGTTTCACATATTTATTCAAACCTGTCTTATACCAACATCTAAATATAAAACATGTTTTAGATATGTAAAAAAAAAAAAAAAAAATTGTAAAAAAAATAATTTAACACTTATTTTTCTTTCAAAGCGTCATGTTTTACATGAATTTAAAAAAATATTTACAATGTTAAAAGCTTCCGAAACAGGGCATGAATTAGTTCAAAGTATTTGCCTTGTTCCATAGATCTAAAGTCAGCGTGTTTGGTGTCCGGAGTGTGCTTGTTGTCAGAAATCAGGTTTTGATGAATGTCACACAAGACAGGTGTGATGGACAGTGGGCCCTGTACACAACATTACACAATGTTAATCATCCCCACATTGTTCTGGGGTGGGGGTGGCAACGATGAGAGCGAAATGAGGAGTAGGACTCAGATGAAGAAAAAAGGGGGAAGAAGGGGAAGTGGAGGCAATGAAGGTGGGCTGGAAAGCCACAAATAACTACCATCAATCATCAAGCAGTCACCGTTTTTACGTGTTAAAATTGCCTCTTATTGGCAGTAACCAGGGATTTGCGCGTGCGTGCGTGTATGTGTGTTTGCCCACCGCAGACTTCGCTCTCTTTCTCACTTTCCTCACCTCTCCTTAAACTGACGCACAAACAACAACAGTTAAGAAATCACCCCCGTCAGCAGGAAGCTGGCAGGTGTGTTAACTCCCCGAGTACCAAATTAGGATGTGCAAAGATTGCAGAAATGCCTCGGCTCTCATATCTCCTGTTTTAATCACAAACACACAAAACATTTGCGCGAGTCTGGATGGAGATGCGCATTAGGCTTCAGCCAAGGATTTGCTGTAGACTGCAAGGCCTCTGGATCACACTCGGTCTTTGAAATGTGTGATCTGTGACTGGGAGGACGCGCTTAACCCGCTCATTTGTAGAAACTTCTTTCTGGCATCCTATGAGTTATTTGTTGCTGAAATGCCTAATGAACCATCTGAGAATAGCTTAAATGATGCAAACACTTGAACAAAGTTCTGTGTCCATTTGTCTCATTGCGGTATTTATTTAAAAAAAAAACTATACACTTACCAAGTTCATACCTTGTTCTATAGAAAGTCACATTGTCCTTGTTTATGTTGGCATACTTTATTTAGATGTGAGAGCGCGTGTGCATGTGCCAAAAAACACTTGTCCCCCTCTTCTCTCCTCTGCAGCCTGAAAGATTATGGAGAAGCAACACTAGGGGGCGCTCCAGGTTTACCCAGTATGCACTGGAGTGTTCTGCTCCTGCATCTCCAGGTGTTTGTGGGACTTTATGAGCATGTGTGTGCATGAAGATGTGACAGTGTTGAGTCCTGGCCACGTCCTGCCACAAACCATCTTTATCATTAACCGCGCGCCTCTGTTCATTACAGCGAAGGGTCAGAGCTCAGGTTTCTTAGTTACAAAGTATCGCGTGATAACAGAGTTAATGGATGAAGGTTTTTAAGGAGTTAGGTTCATCACTTCATATTTAGTCACTTAATGTCGTTGAATATGAACATAGCTGCTGAGTAGACATATGGGACCGAACTAATTGAATGTTTGAACAACGCATTATACTTTTAGTCCTATTTAAATAGTTAAATGACAACGTAGCTCTAGTGGATCATCCACCCTGTGTTTTTTTTTAGATGTGCACAAACTTCTTAATTAATAAAGTTTGGTATAATAATTAAAGCAACTCTGATCTTATTAGCTTGTCTCATAAAATTAACATAGAGAAATATAACTATTCAGAAATGCATATTCACATTTGGTTTTCATGTTTGTTGTAGAATTTAATTAATCGTCTTACACATGCTGTTTTATACAAATGTTTTCACTATATTATATTTCTGCTGATATTTTAATCCACACTGAAAATTAGATGCATATCTTTAAAAAAAGGTTCACAGCAAAATAGCAACACATTGATGGGTTGCACATTTGTCTCAGTTTGAGGTCAAACAGAATGGCGAACAAGAAAAAAACAAGTTGCCCAGGGCCTTAAAAAAAGACAAAATAAAAAACAGTGGTGTGATGTGAAGCAGTACAAACACTTGCTTACTCCATATATTTTTGTTGCATTCTGACATTTGTGCGTAATAAAGATTAATAAAGATGTGCCCAACATTATTGAGTATAAATTCTCTCACAAGTTTCATACAAATGCAAATTATTTATCTTGTTTTCCACATTCCTTTGGTCTTAAAAGGAAAAAAAAAAAGAACCAAAAATATGGAAAACAGGACTCGCAGTGTATGTTTTTAATTTAGACCTTTAACTTTTTTATGCATTCTTTTTATACTTTAAAAAATTGAAACTTATTAATTAAATCTATTTATGAAACCAAATATTTGTATTTTATATTGGCAAATTTTCCACCTCCCGTTTTTTTTCTCCGTCAGCTGAGAAGTTGTTTAATCGTTGAACAAGTCAGCCTCAGCCCTCCAGATGTGTGGCTGCCTGAAAGCACCGGGAGAGACAGCGCTGATACTCGGGCTCCAAATGAGGAAGACAAGTAATCCGAAACACGGGTGTGTAGCAGTACAGCGTGCATCTGTTCATTGTCATCTTGTAGGGATGTTGACAGATGATACACCTGACTCTTCTCTTCTGCCCTCTCCTCCTCTTCATCGTAACTGTCAGAGTGACTGTGGAAAGAGCTCCCCACCGCTCTGCAGAAAACGGCAGAAAAGGAAAACAGAAACACAGCTCCGTTATTGAATATGTGACTAACACATTGAGAATCGCTCGGGGAAATCAGATTAAAAAATGAATTATTTATAAGGACATGGAATGCTGGTCTGACAGGGTGCAGCGAGCGGAAGAATGCACCTACAATATACCCCAAACAACATTACAAGTTGGATCATGACACTTCCTGCTGTAGTTATTCATTTTTATAATCTTCACAAATGTTCCACCTTTATATTCTGATATTGAAATACGACTCTCGGTGAAATTGCATAGTAAAAGTGTTTTATTATTTTTGTTTAAATAATATTACTTATATTTTTTCCACTCCTGCTTTCATACACGCCATCTAAAAGACAGTTATATACACAGTGATGTATTTTCATGGAGGTTATAAAGCTGGATATTAAATCAGTGAAACATATTATTTTTCTTTCTGTTTCACCTCTCTGTCGCAGAAGACATGGCTTGTATTTTGTAAGAAAACATTCATGGAATAGGAAAGACTGAATACTTTTATGCCACGCCTGACAACATATTAGCTTTTTAAGGATTTATTTTACAAACAATAAAACAATTGTTTCGTTAACTAAGTAAACATGAAAAGCTGCAGTTATCCTGAAAAAACTGCTTGCTTTTTTTTTTTTTTTTTTTTTGGCCTATTTTATATACAGTATTTTTATGTATCTCATAATATTTTCATTTTAGATGGGTTAGCATAACAGTTTGTTGCTCTCATTAAGTTCTTGAAAACAAATCTGAACCACTAATTTGTCATTTAGCCATTATATCATCAACTGGACCAGTTCAGCTGCTTCATTTGCATTTTTCCCTCCGAACTGTTTTGGTTTCAGACCTGACGTAGATGCTTCTCTGCTGGACGGTCTTCCTGGCTCAGTCCCTTTCCGTCTCTCTCTTTCTGTTCTCAGCCGAGCGGCCGATGTGCTGACAAGAGGGAAGTGTTTTGGTGAGATCTGCCAGAGTCACCTCTGTCTAAGTACGGTAATTACTCTTTTGATCTGATCCTGAGCTCTGGCTCGACAGTCACATATTTTCCTCTTCAACTACTACAATGAACTACCACTTCAACGACCACCTTTCTTTCTCCAGTTGTCTAGTTGCTGCTCATACTCATTCAAACTCACCCCCGTGGCCTCCAGTGACAGGTGTGGTACTTGAGTCATGCAGGCCGACACAGGTGAATGCAGGACGAGGAGGTGATGTCAGCATCTCCAGTCCTTTTGACACCCCCTCTTCCCACTCTCTTCTGAGCCAAATTAAACATTTGGCAGCCCGCAGGGGGAACGCCAGGGAGTTTCCACTCTGAGCACATAGAGGTTAGATACAGAAATAATTCACATCTGGAAATAACCCTTCTTTTTTGTTTGCTCATCAGCGCTTATCTGACTTCGCCTTGCCTTTTCACTCCTTGTCACGGCTTTAATCAACATCATTGAAGTGATTTGCTTGCCAGCCCCTGGATGTGCGCTCATACACATGGTCAGTAAATACTGTACAAGTTTTTATCCGTTTAGTTCTTAAAGATGAGAAATGAGTTGTATTCAGTTTGCCAAGTTCAAATTTTTATTTTATTTTATTTTTATTTATTTATTTATTATTATTATTATTATTATTTATTTATTATTATTTTTATTTTATTTATTATTATTTTATTTTTTTTTTTTTTTCAAAAAATGTTTTAAAACAAAATGGACTAAAATTCTGTCACCCACTTAGGACAGGAGTGTCCAAATATTTTCCTATGTGGGCCAAAACTATCAAGGCGAAAGGACTTGTGGGCTACAATTATATTAATTTAACTCATAGTGAACAACGTTTTGGAGAAAGGACGAAAATTTACTAATTTTAGTGAAGATTTAAATAGTTGTAGATCCAAAACATTAAAAGCTTCATAAACACTAAGGGTTTTTTTTTTTTTTTTTTTTTTTTTTTTTAATTAAAAAGGATTTGATTCATTTTAATTTTTGGGTCTATGTTAGTTGTTTTCTTGTGTTTATAAAGTTCATTCCAGTCTGTTCTCATCAACATAAGAGTAGTTTGAGTAAGTGTCCTTTTAAAAGAAGGTCGATCAGTCTTTTGGACCATGGACGGCCCAAAAGACTGATTGAAGCTCTGAAAACTCGTCCAGCTGTCAGTCGCTACAACAGATTCATAGAAGGTTTGATAAAGTTGATCAACTCGTATGTAGATGATACCACTTCAGTGTTTCCCCTAGTTAACTTGCCATGGCGGGGTGCTCATCTCATCCATAGTTTTTGTTGATGGGGAGGGACAGAGACATGTCTGATCGAAGTTTGTACCAACAATTTTGAGCAAGGGCGGGGGGCGTTCAGCATGAGGGAAGAGGCACCTTTAGCTTTTTAGTTAGAGAGCCTGTATTTCGTGCTGCTAGCTTAGTGCTATGTCAGTGCCGGGTGTGGGGTGTTCTGTTTGGTAGGCGGGGTGCTCAGTTCTGTTGACGGGGTGGGGCACCCGCTTGTATAATGGTAGGGGAAACACTGTACAGTACAGTATATATACAGTATATAGTTATATATATATATATATATATATATATACACAGTATAGTTATTATTATTATTATTATTATTAAAGCAGTGGTGATGGGTGCTGTTTTCTGTTGTGCTGAGCAGCTGGCAAATCAAACTTGATGCATTGGCCCAAGATGCTTTCAATAGAACATTAACATGCACTGTGCGATGATGACGATGCTCTGAACTCATTAACATTTAATATAAAGTTAGATTTTAGATCCAAAAGTTCCAGAGAGCAGAGGTTGGGGGTAATAGTGTAACCTTACTGCTATCATTCATTCATTCAACCTTTATTTAGGCAGGTTAATCCCATTGAGCTTCGAGGACTCATTTACAAGAGAGACCTGGTTTCAACAAAGAATGATAACAACAAAGGACAACAGCAACAATAGACAATCATAAGAGACATACAGATTTTTTTAACAAGTTAAAATAAGATGTCAAAGTAAAACAGACAGATTATAAGGCAGATGTAGAAAATCAAAAACACAAACATGTCTGCATTGGTTCTTGCCAGGAGTCCAACAGATTCTTAAAGCCATTTAGAGAAGTCAATGTCAGGAGCTTCAGATCTTTTTGTAAGATATTTCAGGAAACAGGAGCAGAGTAGGAGAAGGCCCTTTTGCCTAGTTCAGTCGTCACTGAGGGAACACTGCAGGTAATAATGTCCTGAGAGCGCACGCTGTAGCTGCACTCATGCAGAGACATGTAGGAG
>JARVLU010000103.1:16664589-16676377 GCA_031762415.1 Simpsonichthys santanae | reverse complement strand
CTCTGCCCCAGAACAGAAACCACAGCAAAGATTGTGTTACAAGTCAAACACAAAATGGAAATTGTTTCTTCTCAGTGAGTTTTTAATGCTTTCAAACCAGCAAGTAATGGGAGGTTGTAATCAAATAATTTCACTGAGGTTTGGGTTTCCAAACTGTTTTCCACTGACTCTATCGCAGACCACAGTCTGGGGGAGGGGGGGGGGGGGTGTCTAAAGAGGAAAACAAAAAGAGGAGTGAAAAGATGAGAAATGGAAGGAAAAATAATACATAAGGAGAGAAAAGACGAGCTATTAAGAGTGTAAAACTATTTTTGACCATTGCAGGTTATTTTCCACCCTCTAATTACTTATGTTAATGTGTCTAAACTTTTCCCATCAAATCTAAAATACAGGATGGTCCCCTACTTTCACGTATTTCTCTCTTCTGTACGTGGCTGATCATGTTTCACAATTTCCAGCATGTCATTTTGTGTGACTTTCTCCAGTGAACAATCACCGGCTTCTTGTGTTCCTTTATATTGTCGTGTGTAGACGATTATGAAAATATTGAATGCGGAAAACAGGTTTGTGCAAGCTTTAACAAAGATATACGTATACACTTATTTCAGGAGTTTAAAACGGCAAATAGATATTTAGTCTTTTAAAGCTGCCATTGCGTTTATTTCCGCCTGGAAGTGTCCGCCGGCAGATCATCAACTGCTTCGGTGAATGAATAAACATTTGCAAGAAATGAAACGAGCACACTAATTAATGACAGGCTGAACGGATGGACTGAGAGAATTCTCTCCCTTCCTTTCTTTCTCAGTGGAGGATTCACTGCCAGGTTGAGTGAACATTGACAGAGTAACACTTATTCTCTCCATCACACCAATGGAAATCAATTGGGTGGTAATTGCAGTCTTTGACCCCTCTCCCGTCTCCACCACATCCCATCTCCTCTCCGTCCATACATCCTCCCCACTCCAACCATAAAGATGAGTCCGAGGCAGTCAATTCATTTTATACACCAGGCATTTTCCATAAAACTGAGCAACACCAATGTGATATATTTCAACCGTCCTGATAAAATCTGAGAGGCAGATGAAAGACAAACTGGGGGAATAAAGGGGAAAGGAGAGTGTGGAAAGCGTTAGCAATGCACAAAAACAGGATGAAGATGGAGAACAGTTTAGAGAAGCTTCTCTCTGCAGCTCCCATCTGCGCCCAGGTCTGTGTGAACATTTTGGGTTGGAGATGGCTGGTCAGATGGGTAATGAGTGACCCTTCCCTCCCTGGCATGGTTCTGCCGTCACACCAGTATTAATCTTCCTACATCATCCCTTCTCAGAACTGACAGTAAGCCTCTTGGGGCAGCACACACATCCACAGGCTCTATGGCACACACACATACACACACACAGCAGCATTGATGCATAAGCGAGGTGGCAATGATGAATGAAGATGTTCTTAAGATCTGTTTAATAAGTTTTAGGCAGAGCCTCTGTGGGAGCACATAGAAAGGAGATGACATACGGTATCTGCAGAACTTGGGAAGTTTCCTATTTAACTGCATTTTTACTGCAAAAAACACAAACTACTTCTTCATCCAGTTAAATATAATGTCAAAAGTACACGGGAAAAAAATCACTTCTAAATTGGTAAATGTAGTTGATTAAGTAAATCTGAAAATGCTTCTTAAAATAGCAAGAGCTGCTGCGTGTGTTTTTGTTGGACAACTGTAACTTGCATTAATCTTTATTTTTTCTTCAGTGCTCGAAGGAACAAAACATTTCAGCGGGCTGCATTCAGTTTCATTTAATTTAAGCATTTCAAAGACCACAACGCTGACTGAAGTAGAGAAACTAAAATGATTTGAAGAAGAGCGTACGCAGGCGTCACTGAGGTCACACCTGTTGATTTGAACGTGTGTGTGTTTGGGTGGTGGAAGGAGCTGGTAGCTCGAACATTTAGTCAGCTTGTGGCTCAATCATTCAGATATAGTGACATTTCAGAACATCTAATATGTTGCATGTATAGAATTAACACAAATCTGACTGAAGCCAGATTACTGGCACTCTATTTATTGATATTCATGTTGACGTGTTAATGTTGGGCCTTTTGTTTCTAACATGCGCTTCATGTAATCTTAATTTCTTCATGTGTCAGGTGCTTTGTAGATCATGTCTTTATCCTCTTCTCTGCTTGAATCTTCTCACTCACTACCTGCAGTGGTTTATTTCATGTGTTTTATCTTCCTCCCTGTGATTGTCTTGCCGTGAAGAGCCCGGTCAGTGAAGCTTGGGTTTCGTGTTGTCTGACAGCTGCTGCTGCGTGCCTTTTTTCCACGCTCCCTCCCACTCTCCCCCCTCTCCTCCTCTCTTTTAAACACGCGTCCTCATTTCTAAACTATCTATCATGCTGGCAGGGCCAGTGGGGCCTTTAAACTGTGGGATTGGCACTTTCTCAGCTGCTGAGCTGGAAAAGGGGTCTGCTTGCAGACAGAGACATAAGCAGTGGGTCAGCCTGCTGCAGGCAGGAGAAACAGGAGGTGCAGTCATTCCGGGTGCAGGTGGACTGACGGTACTTTTCCACCCTGCGAATGCGCATATGTTTGTGTTTTCTCTGAAGTGTGCGCCATGAAGCTTTTCTGCTAACAGAGCTCCTGCGGTGATCAGGATCTTACCATGGCACGGCCTCAACAAGCAAAATCCAGAGTTGTTTTAGGAAGTTAATTGGAAAGAAAGTGGATGGGTTTGAGACGGGACTGTGAAACAGAGTGTGCACATTCCACGGAGGTTGTCGGCAACGAGTTGACAAACTCCGTCTCACTTGGGAGTGAGACGTGTCTGAAAAGATGGTAACATGCTGACAACATCTGTGTGCATGTGCACCGAGATGCCACGTTTGACAAACATGGAAACATAACAATGCGCTGCTGTCATCGGGTCTTGTCCCTGGCAGGGGGTTGGAAGCGAGCGCGAAGTGTGACTTTCTCAGACGAGCAGAGAACCCGCGATGACGCCTCATATCAATGTGCGCCAGATAACGCGCGACACGCGTGTCGTCACACACGCATGTCCTCACACACTTGCACATTGCTCACCAGAGCCTTGGCAGTGTTTCCCCTAACATAATCCAAGGAGGGCGCCCTGCCCTGTCAACAAAACCGAGCGCCCCGCCCACCAACACCCAAAGTTCTGCTGCTTCCGACAGGGAGCGCAATTTGCATCCACAGGATGAGTGACCACTCAAAACCCCCCAAACATCCCCATTAAATAAGTGTAAAAGACATTGAAATGCAATAAAATAAAATAGATTTACTCTCCCGACATTTGGAAAGATAAATGGTTATTCTTCACTTGTCACTTTTGCCTGAGCTATTATTAAGGTGTCTCAACTCGCCCCCCTAAAAAAAACCCCCAAAACAACAAGAAAAAACACATCATGCAACAAAAATGCAAGTTTAAACCAGATCTGTTTTTTTTTTTTTTACTGATCCACAAAAACATGAGAACTGACATTTGATGTTGAACAAAAGCAAAACCAATCAAGATTTTTGACTCCCAAAGAAGCCGTCGTTAAATGATTTTAAAGTAGCACCGTTTGAAGGAGAATCATCTGTGCACAAACCCACCAACAAAAAGTAAAATGGATAAAAATGACATAAAAGTGGGTTTAGTTAAGCTAAAATCTTATTTCAGTGATGTAATCTGTGAACTTTGTAAAGTAAATGTGCTTAAAGAATGCTGGACTGGGCAAACATGTAACGACCTCTCCTGGTCTGTCAGTAGAGGGCGATCTATCCTCAGCAGTACAACCTCTGTGTCTGTAAGTGTGTGTGTATTTGTCCCAGTGTGAATAATTTCACAGCAGTGGTTGTTTTCATATCCTCTAATTAGAATAAAACACACTGTCTTTGAATGTCTTTGTCTGTTTTATAAACCTTTTCTAAATTATGTTTTGTAAAAGAACAGACTGATCACCTTATTATGGAAAATGTATAACCTTGCCTCTTACTGCTTCTTAAGACCTAGAGATTAACTATTAAAAACAATAAATGAATAAATAAAATCATCTTATTACTGCAGCTGTACTTCAAAGGTGCTTTGAAAAAATTTGCTTTTGCAAAATATACGTAGATATGACTAGACATTCCTTTTCTAAACTCTTAATAAAGTCATGTTTTTTTTTAATGAACCACTATTTAGCTTTTTATAAACAGCATCTATTTCATTTATCACATATTACACTGAGGTTGTCGCTGCACATTTTGTTTAATGTGGAAAACGTGAGATGTAAATGTACAAGTCACTATTACTCAAAAAAACATCAATGGTGGTAAAGTGAGGCTGTTTACTATAGATCACCGTTATTCACAGTTTTATTTCTTAATTCAGGTTTAATTTGTTAATAAAAATATTTTTATTTGGATTCTGCAATTTGACCTTTCTCTCTGTTTGATAACAGTTTCTAAATGACTCACAGAGAAGCCAAAGCAGGTGCAGCTCAGGCATTTGACCTCTGACCTCACAATTACAACCTTGTTATTACTGTTAATGTTTTTGTTTTATACTTGTATTTACCTCCAACTAGACTGAAGTGACGTCACTTTGAGAAGGTGTCCAGACTGCACCGTTGTCTAAAAAGATACTGGGTACTAAATACATTTTGAAGCTATATTTAGTTTTAAAACTTGTTATGGTTATAGACGCATTTTTGCCAGAGTAGTACCAAATTATTGTTTTATTAAACCAGCTTATGTGCAGGCTTTTTCAAGAGGAATGGTTCAACGTGGTGTGAGTCATACTTTCTCCTAGTTTACTGTCTGCAAAATTCAGTGAATACTCAAGAATCAGCATGACTTTAATATCTGTTAATTCAAAGCAGAGTTTCCTGTGCAATAAATAACGTAGTCCATATTGTGATCATTAAACACCTCTATGATGATTTTATTAGACTTTATTAGCAGCAAATCATAGGACCTCTAACCTTTTTTTAATAATGAAATTCTGTTAAATGATATATCTTTACATGCAGATGTGTAGAGCGTGAATGTCTCTAAAGCTGTGGTGATTTTGTTTAACATCAGCTAAGGTTTGCAGCTTATTTATGTTTAAAATATACAACAGGTTTTAATAGAAACAATGTTTTCCATGTCGGCTGCATCCGTGCGTGCGTGCGGGCATGCATGTGTGTGTGTGTGTATGTGTGTGTTTGTGTGTGTGTGTGGTGAGGGGTCTGAGGTGCACTGAGGAATTCAGGATGACAGAGAGGTGAGATAAGAGTGTGGTAGGAGCATGTTCAGATTGCCTTCAATTAGTGCCGTCCAGCAAAGACAAGGCGAACAATGGTATATAGATTGGTGCTTCGATGGACTGGAGACTGCACAAGATGGAGTGTGTGTGTGTGGGTGGGTGCAAGAGAGGGAGAGAAAGTGAGGTTAATGACAGGCTACTCACAGACAGATAATCTGTCTCCCTCTTTCTCTTTCCTTTTCTCTTTGGGTGTAATCAGTTTCTTTCCACTCGTCTCCCTGCAGTCGTGATAATTATTATAACAATTAGCTTCCTTTCCTGTCTGCCTTGATGAAGTGTCCCACTGAAGCCTGAACTGCACCGTGTCTGCCCCGTTCAGTTCCCATCCATCCTCTCAGCCAGGTGTTTTTCTCCTGCGTCTCGTTCTTTCACACTAAAACAGCATGAAACAGCATTTCTTTTTCATTCTTAAACTTTGTCTGGTTTTAATACAGCACAAGTCATTAAAATGTTGAAAGTGACTTGCACTGATTTAAAACACAAAATAAGATCAAAACTAAACTTACATGTTACATAAGCTCTAACTCGTCCTGATATGCCAATAAATTGAAATCTGTAAAAGTATGCTGGAGTTTACTCCTGATACACTGTATTAGTAATCAAAGCCTTTAACCTCGGCTCTCATTGCAGTTGAAACGTTTTATTTATTATATGTCACTTCAAAATACTTTTATTAATTGCATAACATTAAAGCTGTTGTATACAATGTGTTTTATGGGACAACTGGCCCATTTACTGCACATGATGAACAGAATGATCCTTTATAAATAAATAAAATAGAACTCAGGATTGTGCACTAATGTAAAGGTGGGGCATTTACCCAAATCAACCATGTTCTGTTTAGATTTTGCTTCTATATTTTCATTTTTTACACTAACAATAAATGCGTTTTTATTTATTATTATTTTTTTAAGCGTTTGTAACTTTTAGTTTACATCTACTTAAACACTTAGAAGGAACAAAAATCTTACCATCTGGTCAAATTAAGCAGTAATGGGATAAGTAAAGTTAAGGCCTGTTTTATCCAAGGGATGCTAAAAAGCTATAGGTTAAAGCAATATTCAGAACTCCAAACAGTGTCAGGATCTGTTTTTTGTTTGTTTTGTTTATTTTGTTCTTTCTGATTAGCTTCATGTGAAGTTTTGTGCTCTTTTGGTTTCGTTACTTGTGTTCCTCTGTGCCATCATACATGCCTCCTCAGTGTCAACCTGCCACGCCCACTCTTACCTGTTCCCAGTCTGCGTTCAGCTCAGGCTTTTCCACTTTCTAATCAGCCCAGTCCTATACTGTATATTCATTCATCAGCAGATCATTACAGGTTTTTATAGCACAGGCTGGGCTCCTTGTTTTCATCGGTCTACTCTAAGTACTCTCCGTGTGCTTCCCACACTTTTAAATGGAATGTTAAATGTACTTCTACAGCACCTTTTTTATCTTTTTATCTAATCAAGATACTCAAAGCGCCTCACAACACACAATGTCCTCATTTACCTCCACACACACGTTCATGCAGCACTGAACAAATCATTCTATAGAGACTAATCAGTGTTTTATCATGTGCAATCTTTTCACACAATCCCAGGAAATTTTTGAGTTACTCTGTTGTAAAAATTACCAACAGACAGCCTCACAACACTCAGTAGAGCATGTTAGACTTAATTCATTAAATTATGCTGCAAAGGAGTCTATATAAGTTCAGAATATGTCATAAACAATCATATATGTCTCAGTGTCTTTTGAATTTGTCTGATAGTCGTGCTAACAAACTTTTTGGCAGAGGTTTCAAGCAACAAGTTCTATTTTCAGTGTACTGTATTAAAATTGGTACAGTGGACTTGGTTATTAGAAATTGTTCAGTGAGATACAAATACCTTCAAAACATTTTTATAACCATTAATGTAAATTTGATTAAAATTAAAAGAAAAAAATACTGTTGGTCGTAAGCTGAATGTGGTGTGTTTGATTTTGTGTCTCTTGCTCTTGTGTGAAACCAGGTTGAATCTCTGTGCTGCCAATCACACAGGGGCTTTGAGGAGGAGGGGGGCTGGTATGCAGATACTACTTGCTGTCAACAGACCATAGGAAAATGGATGCCTTAGAAAGCCATAACTATGATAAATTTACTCTTTCAATTCTCCAAGTTCCCCCCTCCCTCTTTTTTCTCTCTCTCTCTCACTAACGCATTATGATAGACATGCATGCAATTTCACACACAATACTCCCTTCCCCTCCAAGAAACCCCATATACCACCTCTGCTAGTCCCCCCTTTCTTCCAGTGGCAGTCAGTGCACATGTGACTAATGTATGCGGTAAAGCTGCTCGCTACCACGCAGCTCACAAGCCCACTGCCACCCGAATCGGCCCATCCATCTCCTCGTCCATTCCAGAGACCACATTCAAATAAATTTGTCACTATATGTTCATGAAATATTGATATCAGCAGAGAGGGAGATGAAGAGTGAAACTTTGGGTAAGAGGAAGATCAAAAGGTTGGGAGTACCAGAAGAAGAAACCGCCAAGTATGAACAGGAAAACTGATTTTTTTTTTTTTTTTTTTTAAAGTAGATGCCAACAGGGGCTTAAATAACAACATAACATGAAAATGTTTGAAGACACGTGTATCCCTGTGAGCCACAAACTTCAGAGTCAGACATCTTAGAAGGACATTCAAAACAGTCACTCAAGGAATAATGGAAGAACTATAGTTATTTTCATCATGCTTCAGTTTTGTTTGACATTTTTTATTTTACTTGGACTTAGTTCAGAATGGTGCAGTTTATAGAGCTGTTTGCCTCTCAGCAAGATGGTTGACGGATTGAATCCCGGCCGGTGACCTTTCTGGGTGGAGTTTGCATGTTCTCTCTGTGCATGTGTGTTTTCTTGTGCTACTCCAGTTTCCTCCCACAGACCAAAAACATGCATGTTAGACTGACTGGTAACTGTCTGTAGATGTGAGTCAGAGAGGGAATGATTGTTTGTCTCGTTTGTTTCTATGTGTCCCTGTGACAGACTGGAGACCAGGGCGTCCCCCACCTCTCGCACAGTGATAGCTAGAGATAGGCACCAGTGACCCCTGTGACCCAGAAATGAAGAATCAGGGAAAGCTAATGATTTTTTTTTTTAATTCCTTCAACCTTTATTTAAACAGATAAGTCACATTGTGCCTCGAAGACTCATTTACAAGTGAGATCTGTCGGACAGACGAAAAAGAGGTGAAAAAATGACACAGGGATTTAAAGACAAACAGAAATGCTCTTATTTGAGGGTCTAGCTAACTGCTATTCAGAGGAGGCTCAGACCAGAATAAATTTATACTATCGTATTTAAATCAAGCCAAACGTTGTTATAGCAGTTTAAAGAATTGCTTCATTGAAAACATTCACTGCATTACATTATTCATTTGGAAGTATGCATTTTTTTTAACAGTAAAACCCATTCATGCTTTGGACCCGGAAAATGAACTGTGTTAAAATCTTACTTCCATAACTACAGTATTTGCCAAATGTTAATGCAGCGTAAAAATCTTTAACATGTTTGAATCTCAATTAAATGTTTGATGTTGGTGTTGTTTTACGTGGCATACATTTTCTCATAAAGTGACCTTTATCCAAACAGTGAGTAGCTTGACCCCTTCAGAAAAAAATAAAAAAATAAAAAAATCCAGTTCCAGATTCACTAAGCTAATATTACTTTGATTCTTGAACTCTCTTTTAATACTTGATGCACATAATTTCAGTAACACTGACGTTGGAACTTCCAGTAGATAGCATGACTCGAAGACGTTCTTGATGAGGTTATATTTCTTTAGGAACAATTACGTCATCATCTGGTTTGGAGAAACACAGTTAAAGCTGTAGAATAATCTATTATTTAATTTTGTTTATCTTTGTTAGTTGACACATTTGAATGACACAGTTAAATATAAATAAAATAAATAATTAATATAAATGACTCAAAGCTTTTCTCCATCCATCCACCACTTGGACCAGCTCCTCCAGGGGAATCACAAGGTGTTTCCAGGCCAGCTGAGAAACATAGTCCCTCCAGTTTGTCCTGGGTTTTCCTCTGGGTCTCCTCCCAGTGTGACGTGTCCGAACACCTCACCAGGGAGGTGTCCAGGAGGCATCCTAACCAGATGCCCGAGCCACCTCAACTGGTTCCTCTCAACGGTGAGAAGCAATGGCTCTGATCTGAGTCCCTCCTGGATGAGTGAGCTTCTCACCCTATATCTAAAGGCTCCCACAGACTCGTGCGGTCCTCTGTCAGTGTGGAAACTGTGCGCACTGTCCGCAGAGGGTTGAGACTTCATACTCGAGCGTCCACCCTGAGCAACTCCACAGGCAAGGGGTGTTTACTTTCGGGACAAATTGAGTTCACCAATTGGTCATTTGCTGACACGCCTACTGGATTGATTGGCAGATCGCAAAAAAAAAAAAAAAAAAAGTGAGAGCTGACAGCAAGCTGCAGTGGTGTTCTGTGTTTATCCATCCATCTATCCATTATCTTTTACCCGCTTCTTCCATTTTGGGTCACGGGGTTTCGCCGGTGCCCTTGTCCGGCAATCACTGCAAAGGGCGGGGTACACCCTGGACAGGTCTCCAGTCCATCACAGGGCCACACAAAGGCAAACGAGACAAACAACCATTCACTCTCTCACTCACACCTAGGGACAATTTAGAGTTACAATCAGCCTAACATGCATGTTTTTGGTCTGTGGGAGGAAACCGGAGAACCTGGAGAAAACCCACGCATGCACAGAGAGAACATGCAAACTCAGAAAGGCCCCCGAACCGGGGACCTGTTCGCTGAGAGGCAACAGCTCTACCAGTTGCACCACTGTACTGCCCGTTCTGTGTTTATATGTTGTTAATAAAAAGTTCTAACCCCCCCAACAGGGAGTGTTGGCCCTGCAGCTCACACATCAGATCAGCCCACCAGGAAATCTCCAGACCCTCCCACAGCCACACTGGGCCTGATTTTAATTATCTCATGACAAATTCCTTAATTTCTCACAATTTCAATCATGGCTTCAACGGAAGAGGAGAAAGAGATTGCTTGCCTCTTGGGGGAAAAAACAAAAGAAAAGGCCATAAAACCAGAGCACGGATGAAGAAGGGGAATTTAATACATTGGTGTCGCATGCAAAATAGTCCGTCGCCGGGCAGTTTATTGTGCAACACTGAGTATGTGGTCGTAAAAATTGATCTTTGTATGGACAAGCCCTGTGGGCGTCCGCTTTGACTCTAATCCGGTACATGCAGACCTCCGCAGACTGACGTCCATACGAGTATGTGGGAGCCTTAAGGGAGAGCCCAGACACCCTGTGGAGTAAACTAATTTCAGTTGCTTGTATCTGCAATCTCTTTTTTTTTTGGTCACATCACAAAGCTCATGACCATAGATGAGGGTAGAAACGTAGATTGACCGGTAAATTGAGAGCTTTGCCTTTTGACTCAACTATTTCTTCACCATTACAGACAGGTTCAGTGCCCGCTTCACTGCAGATGCCACCCTATCAATCTCTCACTCCATTTTTCCCTCATTCGTGCCTACACTTGAGGCAGGACTCCCTCCCTGACCCAGAGGTGGCTCTCTACCCTTTTCTGGCTCAAGACCATGACCTCAGATTTGGGGGAACTGATCCTCATCCCTACCCACTCCATAAAGGGTGGGTAGTCTAGCAAAAGCTGTAAATCACGACCTGATGAAGCCAATAGGACCACGTCATCTGCAAAAAGCAGAGACACAGTCCCAAGGCCACCAAAATGGATCCCCTCAATACCTTGACTGCACCTAGAAATTTTCTCCATAAAAGTTATGAACAGAATTGGTGATAAAGGACAACCTTGATGGAGTCCAACTCTCACCAGGAACAAGCCCAACTTAAACCCGGCAATGCGAACCAAGGTCTGACATTGGTCATGCAGGGAGCTAACAGCCCATATCAAAGGGTACTCCATACTCCCGGAGTACCCCCCACAGGGTTCCTCAAGGGACACGGTCGAACGCCTTCTCCAAGTCCACAAACCACATGTAGACTGGTTGGGAAAACTCCCACGCACCCTCCAGGACATTGCTGAGGGTGTAGAGCTGGTCCAGTGTTCCACAACCAGAACGAAAATCACAATCCAAGGTTCGACTATCTGACAGACCCTCCTCTCCAGACCACTGAATAGACCTTACCAGGAAGACTTAAGAGCGTAACCCCCCTGTAGTTGGAACACACTCTGCGGTCCCCCTTTTTGAATAGGGTGACTACCACCCCAGTCCGTCAATCCAAGGGTACTGCCCCTGTTGTCCACGCAATAGAGACTGGAGAGCCTAACCCAAAGTCTCCAGGTTCTGCTTCCCCAGAGGAAGTCATGCTGGTGGGACTGAGGAGGTCTTCAAAGTACTCTGCCCACCAGTGGTGGAGAAAGTACTCAAACACTGTACTTAAGTAAAAGTGCAAATAAACAGACAAAAATGTACTCTAGTAAAAGTAGAAGTACCA
>JARVLU010000103.1:16472922-16485044 GCA_031762415.1 Simpsonichthys santanae | reverse complement strand
TGTGCGTACATATTCACGTTGTAACTTGGCAACTTGTTCAATGTCAATAAAGTTTCTCTGACTCTGACTCTGATTATATGAAGCTGTAAATCCTATAAATGGCCCATTTACATAGTAGAAAGTGTGAGCTGGACTGTGCCAAGACATTTATATTAAACGGTCTCCCAGTGAAAAATGAGGAACTGATTTAAGTGTTTAGTTGACAATAAGTGACCCGTAGAACAGCAGGTGTTGATGCAGACTTACTTGATTCACTAATGGTTTGTGCAGATTTTTAGTGCACAAATATGGATTTTGTGCATCAGTCCTCACAAAGTGAACATTGCTTATTTGACCTGGCTGTCCAACACATATTATCTCTCTGTGCACGTGGTGTGTTGTGCATGTGTTCAGAGGACAACTCTGACATATTTGTGTAAATACGCACCAGAGTCTTATTCTCAAAGATCAGCACTGTTTGAAACATGCATTTAGCATGAAATGTTTACCTTTCCCTGAAAGAAGGTAGCATTTGCACTTCTGAATAAGAAAATGTGTAAGTTTAGCAATCTGCTTCACAAAGAGCATTAACATTCCCTGGCATACCATACCACTTTATTTATAAAGCACTTACCGGTAAAACAGCAACAAGGCCAACTTACGTGCTGTACAGCAGAAACAAACAAGTAATGCACACAGCAAAAAATACATAGATCCAAATGGAAAAAGATGATAACTACTGGTAACTGGTTAGCTAACATTGTTGAATACAGACAGGTTAAAAACAAAATCACACAGTGTCAAAAGCCAGGGAATAAAAGTTTTTTTTTTTTTTTTTTTTTTAAGCAAGACTTAAAAACTGTGAGGGAGGGAGCCTGCCTCACATGTAGTGGTAACTCGTTCTACAGTCTTGGACCTGAACAGAGACGGTTCTGTCACCTCTGAGCTTAAGACGGTTCCTGGAACCAATAAAAGCATCTGGTCTGCTGACCTCAGAGAATGCAGTGGGACATATGGCTGCAGCAGATCAGTGAGATAAGAGGGGGCAGAACTGTTCAGAGATTTAAAAACATACAGAGGTATTTTGAACTGAAATTGAAAGTGAACCAGGAGCCAGTGCAGGAAGACCAGAACTGGAATAATGTGCTCTCTTTTGCCTGGACCAGCTGAAAATTGAGCAGTGGCATTTTGGACCAGTTGTAATTGTGCAATGGAGGTCTGACTGATTCCAAACAGAAGTGCATTGCAGTAATCGAGCTTGGATGTTATGAACGTGTGTATTACAGTCTCAAGGTTAGTTTTGGACAGTCGCCTCAACTGAAACAAACAAAAACAGGATTTAACAATCGTGTTTACATGAATGTTAAGTTTCATGGAAGGGTCCGTTATCACTCCCAGATTAGATACTCTTTGTTTCTCTAATGGGGCTAGAGAGGAAATGTCGCTGCAGTGGTTCGCGCCAGTAGGAGGGAACAACATGACTTCAGTCTTCTTCTCATTAAAACTTAAGAAATGTAAAGCCATCCAGTCCCTGATGTCAGCCAAGCAGTCAAAAAGAGGTTGAATAGAGTGTGCACCACTGTGCTTCAGAGGGAAGTAAATCTGAAAGTCATCAGTGTAAAAATTAAAAGGTATGCCATGTTCACAACAACAACAAAAAAAGCACCTAGTAGCAGCAGGTATAAAGAAAAGAGGCCTAAGGATGGACCCCTGCAGTACCCCCCGACCGAAGAGTTGTTGATGTTGAACTAAAATATTTGATATTGACACACAAGGTTCTGTCAGAGAGGTGGGATCTAAACCATTTGAGGGCTGACCCTGTGATGCCCACCCACTGCTCCAGTCTAGAAATGAGGATCTCATTGTTGATGGTGTCAAAAGCAGATGTAAGATTCAATAGGACAAGAAGCACAAAATCACCTGCATCTGTGGCTAGGAAAATGTAATTAAAGACCTTCAACAGAGCAGTCTCAGTGGTGTGGAGAGATTTGAATCCAGATTGGAACCCCTCTAAAATAAAGTGATCCTCCAAGAAACATTTCAACTGAGACTCAACTATTTTTTCTAGTAGTTTTGAAACAAATGGGAGTCTGGAGACAGGCCAGAAGTTGGACACCACTGAGGGGTCAAGGCTAGTTTTTTCAGCAGGGGTTGAACAGCAGCATGTTTGAAACTTTTTGGCACCACACCTGAGGATTCGACTGCTAGTAGAGAGAATTAAGGAGTCCTAAATAGGAAAGACCTCCTTTAGAAGTCGAGGGGGGACAACATCAAAGGGAGAACCAGATGGTTTCATACTGCACATTAGCTACTCCAAAAAAGACAGTGAGTTGGGCTCAAAGTGGTCAAACACAGCTACACAGTGAGATGAGATGGATGATCATGAGCTGGTGGAGAAATGAGTGCCCAGGTGTGCACAATGTTTTCTAAAAAGAAATGCCAGGAAAAGTATTGTTAATCTTCTTTTCCACTCATGAGCGTTCAACATGACTCCATCTGAAAATAAATTTCTTTAGGAATGTGTAACAGCTCACTGGACCAGAATACCAAACTTTGTGAGTAATATTTTAACAGACTGCTGCACATCAGGAGTTCCAGAAATTAAGAAAGGGAACTAAAATAATTATTTTGAAAGGCAAAACCCATCCTCGCCACTGTGGATCGACCCTCCTTACAAGCAGAGTACAAGCGTAGTCAAGAGAGAACATTTACTAAAAATAACAGATCATAAAATGTTACAAATTGATTTTTTAAAAATGCTGTCATGTATGTAAATCCTCCGATACAGTTCATTTGGTTTTAGGAAGTGTCTCTAAACCTCGATCTCAGTGTGAAAAAAAAAAGAACAGTACTCTTTCATTTTGCTACTTTTGTTGCTGATCATATTTAAACTGTGCAGCGAAGACAACTGCAATCTGATGCAAAACGAGTGCAATCTGCTCACACCTGCTGAACCTGAAGTTTGGAGATGAACTCCATTTGCTTTGTGAATCAGACGCTGAGGTGGAGCAGATAAGCGATGGAAGAGGAAAGATGGAGCAGACAACACCTGCAGCACAGCTATAGTGACTTTGACGATACATACCTTTGTATCTGGCTTTAAAGCTCTCAATGTAGCAGGCTGCGTCGTCCTCCTCCACTCCCATCTGCTCCCCCAGAGATTTTGCTCCCATTCCATAGATGATGCCATAACAGATCTGTCAACACGTGTACACCCAGGTGAGCTTACGAGTTAAAATCCATGAGCTACTGTTCCTTTTTGTTCCTGCCTAGAAGGACCTGTTTTGCCTGTTGTCTGAGGCAGTCCTGCACGGTCTCCGGCTCCACACTCTTCCACTCTGCTGCGATGCAGCGAAACACGTCAGCTCCTCCATTCAGCACCTTATGAACACACACAGTCTGTAATGTCTCCTTGTTGATAGAACGAAAGTTGGCGTCTCACTACACCGACCTGCAGGAGGCGCTGATCCTTTGAGAGGTGAGCCAGCACTCTCAGCTCCAGCTGGGAATAATCAGCTGCTAAAATCATTCCGCCTAAGTTTTAATACAGACAAACATGACTGATAACGAAACGCAACGGGCAAAAAATAAATATCAGCTATAAAAACCAAGTCATGGAGTAAACCTGAAAAGGAAATGATAGCATGTCTCATGCTGACAGAGAAGGCTGGGCCTTGTTCTGCAGGTCCGGCCATAACTGTTGGAGCCACAGAGCATCTCTTCTTTCTGTAACAACAATGTAACATCTTAAGTGTTAAAAAATCTATTCTAGACAATTTTCCAAACTTACATTTAGCAAAGTAACTTACATTTAGCAAAGTAACTTACATTTAGCAAAGTAACTTACATTTAGCAAAGTCAGTGTCAAACATGAACTGCTGCTATATTCATTCATAAACATCTACTCAGTCACTACAGACTCATGTTCAGGCTGCTTTTTAATATACCGTATTATTTTACATTATTAATCCAACAATGTTCAGTCAGGTCATCTGGATGGTTTCCTTTTTTTTTGGTGCTGAGACGTTTCTCCCTCCATCTGGAAGGCTTCATCAGTTTGAGGAAACACCAAACAAAACTGATTCTCCACCAGCAGCTTACTCGAAAGTGGAAAAAAACAGTTATGTTGGTGTTAAGATGGTCTCTGGGGCACGCCCTCTCCTGGGGGTGAAAAAATAAACTGTCCAGATGACCTGACTGAACATTGTTGGATTTTATACCTGGATTACTGAGCATGGACTTTGGTGTTACATTGGATGTTTTAGCGTACAGTATATTCATTCAACCTTTATTTATACATGTTAATCCCATTGAGCCTCAAGGACTCATTTACAAGAGAGACCTGGTTTCAACAAAGAATGATGACAACAATGGACAACAGCAACAACAATAGACAATCGTAAAAGAGGCATATCGATTTTTTTCCACAATTTCAGTCCACCTCATGTACCACATGTGGTGTGAATGGTGATAAAGAAACCTTGAATGTTGAAATAGCTTAGCACTGTCTTTCTTTAGTAAACCACTTTTTCAGCTCTAGAGCTTCATCATGTTTTCTGCACTGTAGCAGCTGGATTTTTTTTATTTATCTTGTTAAAAAAAAAAAAAAAAAACTACAGATAAGATGGCACAGAAACAAATGTTTCACTCCGAACCCGAGGGTAAAAATCAAAGAAGTAATAAGCACAAAGAAAATGTTAGACAGGCTCGTATTTTTCCACTCTCGCTGTCTTCACCTGAGGATACTAAGGAGTAATTAGCAGCTCTAAATCGATATTTAGTGATTCATGCTTGTTTACTTCTCTCGACTGTCATCAAACATGTGCTTGGACACTCGTGTATCAGAGTCGTTGAGTCTAGACATCCAGTCACAGTGTTAACCCCCGTCCATGACCAGAGGGCAAAGGCTACACGCCACAGACCCACCCAAGCTCACCGCAGTGGCAACACAACATGCAGCTGTAACGGAAAAACACACTCAAACACCAAAGATTATTATTTTTATATATATATTTCTAGTGATTTGATTCCAGAAGCATTGTGCGGAAAAGTCGAGACGTTTGCCCTGAGGTGACCGCTGAGCTTCGGTCTGTGAGTCAACATCTACAGGTGGCAAAGACTAAATAAAAAAAAATGTACCAATGGTGATGATGATTGACAGATTTTCCTTGCTGCCTGATGCTGAGCTCATTGACATTGGAAACGTGTGAAAGAGAAGCGATTGTGATTTCACTCTTGTCCTCGCCATCTTTAGGCTTATCCTAACAGCAGGACGGATGTCTCCATGAGAATACGTGACCTTTTTCTCTGCTGATGTCTCGTCTTTGGGTTCCTTGTCTCATTCCGGTCTAATATTGATTCATAATCTCATTGATGTAATTCATCTTGTTTCTACATCACCCCCTCCTGGATTTGTCTCGCTTTTAATTTTGGGAACATTTCTTGTGAGAACAGGAAAGCCCCCTCAGATAAAGTGGAGCAGTCTGTCCATCCAGTCCTCCCAGTCTCTCTCTTTTGCTGCTTTGTCCAGCCGAGATGTGTGAACACACTGGGTGGACTAGAAGCAGAGCAGTTGGACATAGTATGTGTGTGCTTGCATGAATATGTGTGCATATATTTATCTCTGTACTGTATTTGTCTTAAAAATCAAATGAGACAAGACTTTGACAAACATATGTGTGGAGTGGGGTTGTTTATGACATTACAGGTCAAAGGACTTGGTTACTGGTGAGAAGTCTCACAAATTCTGGAGCTTGTGGGGATATTGAATGGCTCATTAGGTGTGTGTATGTGTGTGTTTGCGTGTGTGTGTCAGCTGAGGCAGGCTTGCAGGGCTGCACAGGAAATCTAGACTTGGCCTGAGATCTACCCAATCAAAGAATCTGTTAAATCAAAGTTGTGCAGTTGGCTGCTGGCGTATATTTTTAGCGCAGATTAAATATGTACAATATGTGTGTCTGCACTGCCGGACTGTGTAGTCCCAAGATTTTTTTTTTTGTTTGCAGAAGGAAATACCTTGACAGGTTTCTGGAACACCCGCCTGGGTAGTCCTCAGTCTCTCACTTTCCTCCTATTTTTTTTTTCTCCAACTCTTTTAGTTCTCCGGTGTAGTTTTCAATGTTTTTTTTACACTCACGCCCTTCCTCTGCCTTAGAGCAACACTCTCCCTCCCAAAAACTTGCGTTGTACGACTGCCATTTGGTCATGGAGTCAAAACCTAACATCTGGAAGAGAAAGTGAGAAATGAATGTACAATTCAGGGAGATATTGCCACGTTATGCTCAAAGTTTTCTTAATTGTTTTGCAAAAGTACACTTAGACCCTATTCACACGAGATTAGTTTAAACTAGGGACCACATGCTATTTGTAATAATTACGGAGATTGTCTGTCTTGTTAATCCCGTGAGAATCGGCCATGTCAGTAATTTGTAAAGTAAAATTCCCCCGCAAATTACCTACAATATTTTTGCTGAACTCTGAGGTCCTGCGATAATACTAATACAATGCGAATAGACATCTCTGTGATTTGAACAGAAATGGGTGGGATCCGATACGTATTAGGCAGTTTTTGTTTCCTGGGCGCTTTTTATTTGCTTTTGGCAATGGAGGATGGATTGGAGTGCATAAATAACCTTTTGTGTCCCGGGCCAGCAAAAGCGGATGAAACAAACAAAAAGCAGATGTTACGCAATATGCAGTGCATTAACATCATATCCGGAAGATGTCCTTAAATTTCAGCTAAATCTCAGGCTTTGGTTATCCCATGTGAATGTACCGCATAAAAAGTAGACGTTGGGGAGTAATTTATTTATTACATGTGGTATCTAGACCTATAGGTAAAACTAATTCCGTGTGAATAGGGCTTTAGGTGAGGCAGAGTGATAATGTTTTTACCTGTGTCTGTGTGTGCATGTGTGCGTATACAGTTAATAAAGTAACTCTTAAACCAGAGGACATATTTGAATAAAGGTATCAGAAAGAAATCATTGGATGTATACCTACAAGTGATTATCTTTAGGGGTCATCCTAATTAGGGATGGTCAGCGGCTAATCGACATTAACTAAATCAAAATTGCCTGTGTCTGCCAGTTTTAAATATATTAGTGTGGCAGTAGCTGAGAGATGGTCTCAACCCATTCTTTGAGAGCTCCGCTTTGCAAAACATACTAGTCTAAAACTTTAGTATTAATTGTTGTACTGAACACTATCTGTTAGCAAAATATATCTTAAACCACTGAATATGTTCCAGAATTGCGCTGCTCAAGGTGGCTGCATGTTGGAGCTCTCTCACATTCATTCTGAGATTTTGCTTTTGACAACTTTAATTACTAATTTTTCTGAATGTAAATCTTTTTTTTTAATTATTTATTTATTTATTTTTTTTTTGGATGATTACTTTCTCTGGTATCAGATGCTGTGCCGCTGGAAGAATTTTTACTGAAACTTTTTTTTTTACTTTTGGACATTTGTTATGATGCGTAACTATAACAGCAAGGTGGTTTTCTGGGAGCTGCTGATTAACATCTCAAAAACCTCAACTACAGCCCTAAATCCCAAAAATGTTGAAAAGGAGGTGCGGTGGATGCATTACCGTACACCTGGAGGGTGTGCTTGAGTGCCTGACCACCGAGATCCTGGAGGTAGAGCAGGCTGCTGGGAGAAATGGCAATTGCTTGGAGAGGAGTTCTGCCTGGCATTCAGGATCTGAACAACTCTATCTAGAACAACTCAATGAAACCAAGATGAGCTACAACAACAATTAGTTTCCCTTTGGGGTTAATAAAGTATTTTTGAATTGAATGCTTTTAATGAAACACATCACATTATCCAACACATAACAGGTTTCAACTCTTACAGGCATCAAGCTAAATTTAGTGTGGTAGTAGCTGATAGTCATCCCAATGCTTTCAGTGGTTATTTTTATTTCAGCTGCTCCCTTCTCCAGGGGTTGCCACAGAAGACTTGACAATTGTTTTTAGACTGGATGCCCTTCCCGATGCAACCACAGACCACCGAGCTATCACAGCCCTCTGTGTGGAGCAGAGAGCTGCCATCTAGGGTGCCTGGGGGAACAGATGGGGTTAAGGTTCTTGCTTAACGGCCCAGAGTGGGGCAAATGAGGGTGGAGGCAGGTGTGGGTGTTTCACTTTTCCCACCCACATTTTGATGTTGTCGGTATGGGGAGTCGAACAGACAACATTCCAATTACAGGACCACCTTCTCTAACCTCTCGCCACCACTCCCATCCGTGCTAATATTATTATTTCTCATAATATTGCACAAGATGGAGCAAAACGTCACTTACATTAAACCAAAATGGCTATAACGCCATCTCTTCCCAGCAAAAGGTGATTTCAAATTAAAACTCTGGCATGAGCAGCAGGGAACATTTGTCTCATTGATCCATGTTCCAGAATTGTCTCTAGAATATTTCTGGACAATCGCTGTAATAGATGTTCCAGGTATTTGCTTCCTAACAGTCAGTCCCTGCAGGACTGGCTGTAACATGTGCACAGAAACAACTTGTTCACTTTTTTTCATACATATTTCCCTTTTCTTACACAGTTAAAATATTTTTAAAGTACTAATTAAATTAAACTCCCACCTGAAAACGTTTTCCTTATCTCTTAAATTGGGAAAAGACTTTCTGGTTATGTATAATCATGATACTCTGAGTTACTTGTCCTTTCTCAGTGATTAAAAATGATGAATGTCCAAGACGACTGCACAACTTTCTTATTTCTGAAATCTGCTTGTATGCCCAAATAAAGATGATCTCTCCACGACCGTCGTGCCTAACGTCTCCTTTACCCCTCCTCACACCATTTATCTTCTTCTTTCACTTTTCCTCCAACTTCTGTTCTTCCTCTTTCTCACACAATCACAACTGTTGACAGTTTAACAGCAAAGAGAAATACTCACATTTTTCTGTGACAGATGCGCCGATGTCCCGTAATGATGAAAGGTGGCATTCCACCGAGCTCGCGGGCAGGAGGCAGGAAGTGCAGCCCAGGGCCAGAGGAAACAGGAAGCAACCAAGGATGAGCTTTACAAGTCACTTACGGTTAGTCATTAGGGGACATGGGAAGTCATCAGAAGATGAGGTTAGGGAGGAGAAACAAAAACAGAATATAAAGGGAAAGAGACAAAAAAAAAAAAATAATTCAGATTGAAAAATGTGGGCAAAATGATGATGGGGCGTGTGTGGTGACAAGCAGCCTAACAGGAGGAAGAGAGAGGAAGGAGCTGAGTGTGAGTGTGTCACTAGGTTTGTGTTGAAAAGGTCAAAGTCGGGCCTCGGATTTGAAATTGAAATGAAATGGTGCTCTGGCACCATTCCCACACCCCCCAGCTCATAGTGGAAAGCATAACATCACCTGCACACACACTTTGCCCTTATTTCCCACCGTTTCATAAGTTACATGTTTGTGTTTCTTATGGAAGTGTGCTGAGTAAATATCAGTTGTTACAACAGCGTCGTAGACTGTGTGTGGGTCAGGAGAATGTTTAGTTTTTCTTTGATGCGTTCAGTTGTACCAATTTATTATAGTGACAGTACGTTCTGTTTATTTTCATACAGCGGGGCTTTAAACGTCACATCTGAAGACATTCAGGTTTTCATTTTTCACTTTTATGAGCCTGAAGCTGAAGGGGCAGATAGCATAAGAATCTTTTCTTCTTCTGCCTCCTTTCATTTTAAATTTGTTTTTCTTTTACTTCTATATGTTCGTTTTGTAAATACTCTGTTTGTGTGTTTCAAATTTGAAATGAATAAATAAATTAATTAATTACTTAATTAATAAAGCTGACTCTTCACTCAAACATCTATAACTATTTATTAGAACTTAAGATCTTTACATTTACTGTGTGCTCATTTCTGGGAGGTGAAAAAACAAGGATCAACTGAGTGAGAGCTTCATTAAAAAGTTCCAAAGTTACAACATGAAACCATGATGTCAGTCCGGGGAGTTGAACTGGAGAATGTCCAGTCACAGGCCCTCCTTCACCTGAGAAACTGTCAAGAAAAGCTCGTATGAGCTGGATGTTAACAAGGCAGTCGGTTTAGCAGCTGTTCTTTTTTATTTTTGTTCTCCAGTTCCTACTTGGTTTAAAGATTCAAATATTTCTCAATAATTATCAAATCTGTAAAGTACTTTTAAATTAATTTCCTGTTCAGACTTCACAGTGAGTCATCCTCTTCCATCTGTCCTCTGCATCCTCTGTCCTAACTACCTCCATGTCCTCTCCAACTGCATCCATATTTCTCCTCAGTCTTTGTCCTGGCATCTGCACTTCTAACATTCTTCTACCAATATACCCACTGTCCCTCCTCTGGACATGTCCAAACCATCTCAGTCTGGCCATAACTTTATCTCCCAGTTGTTCAACATGTGCTGTACCTCTGATGATCTCATTCCTAATTGTATCCGTCCTTGTCATTCCTAAGGAGAACCTCAACATCTTCATTTCTGATGCTTCCAGTTCTTTCTCCTGTCTTTTTGTCAATGCCACTGTCTCCAGACCATTACAACAAAGAGACAATAAAAACTGTTTTAGGTGGAAAAGTCATGAAATAGTGTCAAACTCAAGGCTTCATGTCTGATAATGCATATTTTGGGTAAGATAAAACCTCTATTCATCTGATTTAACAAGCTGAAGTCAGTAACAGAGTGTTTAGTTGAAACACGGTGACCTTGATGTTGCTGCGCAGAAGAAAACCCTGAAAATCTGCAAAATATATTTCTGGAAGATGTCCACGACAGTGCAAACTGGGTTCAAAGGCATTTTTCATTTGCTTTGTACTAAACTTGGTACTCTGGTAACTGAAAGGCTGTCAAAAATTTCTAATGATGCATTCATTCAAGCAGAGTTGCGTAACTTGGTCAAACTGAGGAGAATTTAAACAAGCAGATTTTATGGATCTGACCAGAAGTCGTCATTCGCAGTTACCAGTTTTCTGTTCTTTGATTTCTCAGCAGCTGGTTTGATGCTGTGATCTGGTGAGTGACTTTGGATGACCCAAAAAAAAAAAAAAGGGGACAAAGATGCTGCTAAGACATGGATAGACAGGGTTAAAAAAGAAAACTTATCAACGGCTACCTGCCAGGTGAGTGTTCCAGGTGCAGAATAAATGGTTGAAAGGTGCCCTACCTCTTCGCCGCTGTGAAAATAACCAGCCTAAGCTGAATATCAACTGTCCCGGCACCCTCCGCTGCTGCAAGGCCACTTTTCTACCCCGTTTAACTCAGCTGCTTCTGCAGGCACGCCCTCAATTGCTCCCAGTTTCTCTTGCAGTAGAAAACAACCATGTTCCAAACAGAAGAAGGCGACTGTGTCAATTAAATGGTATGTGCTGCACACCGCAAATCACACACACATGTCGTGCACTCGTATCTACCACATCTCCCCTCCTGCTCTCTTTGTGTCTGGATACTGGATGGAGCCATAGAGTTTTATGGCCCGTGCGTGTTGTGACAGTGTGAAAGGCACAGGAAGGAAAGGCCACACTTCCTCTGATGCTCCTGCCGCTGTGGACCAGAGGAGATAAGGACACACACACACACACACACACACACACACACACACATGAACAAACAATCACAACACAGATGCATGCTGCCTGCATTAACACCCCTCCCTCTCCACCTCCCCTGCAGATCAACTTCCATGTGGTTTGGCCTCGTCTCCCTGCATAGCCCCACCTCCACAATTATTTGCACTCCATGGTCCAACTCAAGTTGTTTAGATGGGCAACTTTAGATGAACACTGATGGTTGTTGGACACAAAGAAGCAAAACTGTCAATTTAATGCTGTTTGCGTCATTTATCAAATATATAATTATAAATGAAAAGTAAAGAAGTTTGTGAAAACTGGACATCTTGTGCTTTCCAGATTGAGACTGAGCATGATGTGTGTGGAACTGGAGCTTTCTGCATGTACGGTGTGTGTGGGGTGTGTGTGTGTCCGCTGACGTAAGCCCCTCTATCTGATGATGCCCTTCTAATCCCCACAGTGATGTGTCATGAATATGGAGTTTAAGTCTCAAATCCCCTGAGATACACTGGCTATAGATAGCCTCTCTCTCTCTCTCTCTCTCTCTCTCTCTCTCTCTCTCTCTCTCTCTCTCTCTCTCTCTCTCGCT
>JARVLU010000103.1:16333413-16348258 GCA_031762415.1 Simpsonichthys santanae | reverse complement strand
TTTTATCAGCATTTAGGACAAGTTTGAGACGGAACAAATCTGATTGGATGATGTCAAAAGCGGATTGTAAAAGCTGGTACATATATACAGTATATATATATACATATATATATATATATACTGTATATATATATTTATATACAAGTATTTATATATACATGTATATACTGTATATATACAGTACATATTTATGAGTGCATACATTCTACGTGTTAAAAATTACTCTCAATAAAAGCCAGATTTCTTTTGAGGATCTATCTAATAGCTTGTTTGTTTGATATCTGCCAGTAATGAACGTAAACTTACTGCAATGTATTTTAAATTGAAGGCTTTGTTGTTTTCCCATTGCCATAGTTTCCTACTGTAGATGAAGCCTGAGGCAGCTTTAAAAAAAAAAAAAAAAAAAGATCAACTTTGTGCAGCCAGAGACCACAGGATGACCACCATATGAGAAAATGATTGAAATGAAAGTTGAGCGCAGCAGGGGTTACAATCTTCAGTAAATGGAATCATAGAGGAACGTCAACAGGTTTGCTTTGAGACACTTTTGAATAATTTAAAAAAAAATTGGATGCTATTCTAGAGGTACGACAGGAAGAAGGCTCCAGATACGTCAAATTTAAATAAATGACATGCTGCACGTGTAAAAAAAAGTATACGACAGTGGATGCTTATTGAATCTTAAAATGTCTCATATCGTCATAAACCCTATAGAGTTTAAAATCTGAAACGACACTTCATCACCCCCACACTGTTTTAATGAACATTATATAGTATTCTCAAATATGTTGAATTCTCACCATGAAACGATATGCACAGAAAGTGAGCTGTGTTTGTGTTCAGGAGCTTCTGTTCCAGCAGCTCAACATTTAGTCCACTTCTCAGATGAATCTACAGAAGTCCAAGCATACAGTCTTCTTTCTTTGAATTACTGTAATCAGATTTCTAGTGTGATCTTAATGAAATGAGAGTGAAGAGATTGTACATGAGACGGTATTATATTTGACTCATTATATAAATGCAGCCATTTATTAATGATCAACAATTTAACGTCACAAATTACATTTATTCTCTGATTAATTTTTAATGGCATAAAATATATTGACAGAATATATAAATGACTTTATGCGTCCATAAATGTCACGTAGATTTAAACTTAGACAACAGAAGCTTTAAGGTCTTAAAACTTGTTTCTGTAGGCATTTATATCTTAGTTACTTTTTACTGGCAAAGTTTAATATTTGTTGATTTAAAAAAGCATTTGACACAACTGATCACACTATTTTACTTGATAAATTGAAACAATATGGTATTAGAGATCCTGCTTTGCAATGGATATGTAGTTATTTGAGTGATAGAAAACAGTTTGTACAGTTGGATGACGTAAGATCTAGTCTATGTAGAATTTTTATTTGATGCACACTTTTACACAACAAATTTTACTTTGACGGTGGTGTCTTCCACAGCAGTACATACAATTTGATTTAAAAAGGGTTTAAATTACATTTAAATGAAATAGACCAAGGATGAAGAGAACTGAATGTTATTTTTAATGTAATGTGAAATAAAAATAAATAAAAATGTTGTAATAATGTAATTAGACCAACGAGCCTCACCACTGCACTAACCCATGACCTTAGTGGGGAGTCCAACTTTTCTTGCTGTCTACTTTCTTCACCCAATAGTATCGATCTCATCAATGTGTAAAATAAAACTAGATTATGTGATGTGTTTTCTCTCATTGTTGTGAGTTGAAGCAGCAAAACCAGTTATAGAAGTGGTCATGTATTTTTGGGACCAGAGATGTGGAACTTTAAGTCTCATCTACTTTCCTGCACATAGTCATGAAGTCACATGGATTTTCTTTAATGTGAAATAACTATTTGCAGCTAAACATGTAAGAAAAAAAGAGTATAGTGTACTTGTTTAATTTGACAAACACACTAAGAATGTGATGATATGCCAGGCTGGGATGTGGTTCTTGAAATGTTTGTAGTAGTTTACATGTTCAGACAGATGGAGGATCAAATTAGACTAATATCCTGTGTGTCATGGTTTAGAAATTAGATGGTACATGGTGAAATTATTAGTACTGGCAGTGCAGAGCAATTTACTTCAATCTACTAGAGTGTGGGAGAGAAGACAAGGGCAGTCAGTCTAAGTGAATTATTTGTTTTTGGAAAGTCTGCCCAGGGGCAACATAATTTCACTTTATAAGAAATGAAAGCAAGTCAAGCAGGGGGAAACAAAAGATGACTGGGAAATGTTAGGGCAAGAACAAATAGAAATACTGTAATAATAATAATAATAATAATTTTGAAAGTACCAAATAAAAAATATTGGAAGCAGCTTCATTTGTGGAAGAATTTTTATTACAGAGATAAAATGGCTTCGTTCCATCTAAAATCTGGTTAGTGATTTTGTCTGTAGGTTATTATTATTTATGGAAAGGAAATAAAGCGATAGAAATAAACTTTCTTAGATTAGGCATAGAAGAGTTTGAACTATCTTTGATTTAACTCAATTTGTTCAGTCAATAACTCCACCTTTTAATATCAGGAGGTTGTTATAGACCAGGGGTCTGCAACCTTTACGATCAAAAGACACATTTCTGCCCCTTTGTTCACCACATTAAGTGTGTCTGGAGCCGCAATACCTGCTACAATTGAGATTCTCAAATGGTGGCTCACGGACCACTTTAAGTTTGTTGGAGGGCACTTTCCTGGACAGTAGGGATGATTTTATTAAACTAAAAATATTTAATGATTTTTAACATTTTTTGATATTTTACACTTAAAAGAAACTAAAAGACAAGATTCTTGTAAAGAAGGAAAAAAAAAAATATATATAGTTTTTGCCCAGTTTCTAAAAATTAAAAAAACTATGCAGGCCTATGGGATTTTTATTTATTTATTGTAGAATAAATTACGTATCCTACTTTGAAGAAATAAAGCGTAAAGTGAAAGTGAGTATGCTCTACTCCTTGTAATATTTATAGTATTCACATATTTGCTAAATTAATTACAGGAAAACCGCTACAAGTAGCCCTTTTATTGGTTGTTATAACAACCAATACAATTCAGTTTTATTTCAGTTTTGGTGCTTGAAAGAGGCGCTGCAGAGGGACCAAAAAGCTGCATGTGGCTCCAGAGCCGCAGGTTGCAGACCCCTGTTATAGACAGATCAGCATTAAAACCGGGGAATTCTAGAACATATTTCATTAAGATTTATTAGTTTGCTGGTAAACTGGGAATTGAAACCAATAAATGCATAGACTGGACCATCAAATACTTATTCTGGCCTTATCAGTACACCAGAAGCTAAGCTCAAACAGAGGTACCACATCTCAACTTGCAGTACCAAAATAAAATTACTAAGGACATTATGAGGGTCTGTAATTATTTTTGATCAAAACTTGTACAAATTTGTCAAAGCATGTTTTGGGGCCGAGATGGTGTAGAGGCAGGGCAGACGGCTCAGGACCGGAAGGTCCCGGGTTTGATCCCCGGTCACTGCATACCCCGTTGTGTCCCTGGGCAAGACACTCAACCCCGAGTTGCTCCCGGTAGGACTGGCTGGCACCTTGCATGGCAGCCTACCGCTACCGGTGTATGAATGTGTATGAATGGGTGGATGGCTGGTACTGTGAAACGCTTTGGGGCCCCTCATAGGGGTCTGGAAAGTGCTATGAGCTCCATGTTTTCTCTAAACTCTGTTAAAAAAACTGACCTGTTTTGTGAGACAAATCAGGCTGTTTAGCTGGAACAGGGGATCAAATTTATAATTTTGTAATAAATTTCAAGATGATCGAAGTATCACAGTGGAGCTGTAAAAGCCAGGGATCCAAATACGGGCTTAGTTTAGTTTGAACTAATACGACTTAATCCCTGATTTGATGTGATGCATCACATTAACACTCTCAAGAATCAGAAACTAGATTAGACATTTTACTGAAATGTAAGTACAATTGGTTATATGATGTAAATCTGTTTGACACATTCAATACATTTTATTAGACAAAACGTATTGTAGTATGGCACCATCCATTCGTCTGTGGAAAAGTTCTAATCCAAGCTCTAAAATCAAAACCCTTTTATTAAAGTGTCAAACCCTTCACTCCCTACATTGTCCCAATCTGTCCTTCCATAAGACATTCCACCTGAAGTTGTCCTTAGTGTATCTCTACAATTATTAAGGCTAGAAAACTATGCAGACAGTGGCTCCACATTGGATCTTATTTTTATTAAGATCACTTCCATCAACTAAATCTGAGAGGTATTCATGAAGTCTCCTTTGATTTTACAATGGTTTGGTTTGGCTATCATCAGCAGGTACCTTTATTCAGACTGCAACTAATACCTGCATTTTGATGTTCTTATGTATTCTTTAATTTACCTGTTTGATTTACACCATGGACAACGTCAATATCAATTAAATTCATCCCATAAACATCCAAAATAAAAAAAAATTGAAAAGCTCGTACTCAGGTCTGACTTCAGTTTAGAGTGATTACTTTCATGATTTCTGGACTGTGGGAGAAATCTAAAGGATCCAGAAATAAATCCGGCATGAATGGATATTCAAACATTATAATTTATTTCCCAAAATGCTTCTATAAAAGATCTAAAACAATGAACATTGGGGAAAGTTCCCTATTGTAAACTGCATAGTTTCATTAAAACAAGTGAACAAGGCCAGGCTGATTCTGGCAGATCCTGATCATCCACTACATGGTGAGTGCAGGTTGCTTCCATCCGGACGCAGGTGGCGGTATCTGCTGCCCTGATGTAGGATGAACAGACTGAAAAACTCATTCATCTCTGTAGCAATCAGACTTCTCAATGAACAATGGTGATTTCTGTACTGTGATGTATCCATGTCTTATCTAGTATAGATATATATGTGCCTACTGACTGTGAATCAAATTGCCCCTTAGGGATAATAAAGATGATTGAACTTGAAATTACATTGGCTGTTTAAGAAAAAAAAATGCCACCTGGGTCCGATAATACACACAAATGAAGCTCCATTGCGATGCATTCAGTGCCTGCCAGAATGTATATTGCTGCTGCAGACAGTTCAGTTCCGGCACACATATATCTCCATTCTGCTCTGGCCTGGCAGAGCACAGATGTTTTGGCAGATGGTGTTCAGCAGGGACATCTTGTTAATGGGAATCAGCCATCTGTCTGCATTCAGGGCAACTCTCTCAGCTATTTCTAAATCTGTGGGGTTAATGCAATAGAACAGGTGTGCAGGGACACACACATTAGGAGCATAATATGTAAAACAGAAAATGCAGTATCAGATTAAAAAACATGTGTTTTCTGTTGAAAGATGTACAAAAACAAGTTTAGCCTCAGATCAAAGTTGGAAGAGTTACTAAAAATATTAGAGAATAAAAATATAATAATTTTAGCCAATGCACTAATCTTTTTTACATACCAGTTCTTTAATTTTATTTGAAAATCAATTCACTAAAACAAGACATAACAGTTTTTTATTCATAAACACAAACTTGATATAAATTGAAAGGTTATCTGTCTTGTAGAATAAAGACAGTTCTGCAACATTACAACATTTCAGATAAGAAACAAAAATTGTGAATTCACTCTGTCAGTGCCAGTTCATCCTGGGTATTTTTTGGTAGTTCTTTATGCTTAAGATGAAGTTTAGTTCCCGTTGTGGTCATCATATTTTAATTTTGTTTTTTATTAAGTTCTGATAATGGTCAGTTTGGCCATCTGGACCGTTTCAGTTTTGTGGAAAGCTGTTTTGCCCTCTATCCGGAGGACTTCATCAGTCTGAGGAGTCCCAAATAAACCGTTGGACCAACCATCAAGGAACTGTCCGGATGACCTGACTGACCATTATTATATTTTGTATCTGGATGATTGAGCATGAACTTTGATGTCTTGAACCACTTTGGCTGTGGCTACCTGCCTGGGAGGAGTCGACTTGGACAGGGCAGCCCCCAGACACCATCTTATTACCAGCAAACTGGTTGGTCCACTAAAGGAGTGTACTTCTTAGGGGGGAAAACAGTTTACTTGGGACTCCTTAGCTTAGGATCTCGGAACGACCTCCATTACTGCAGGTTTTTTTTACTCCAGATGTTGGAATCTTCCTCTCTTAAAGTGTCATGTCTGGTCAGAGGAGCTGAACTGCTTGAAAATTTGTCATAGTTAACTTTTTATTTACTTTGAAGATGTCTCGGTTTCTGTTTAACCTCTTTGATCTTTTTCTGTTGAGCCATATAGGGAAGGGAGGTACATAGCCTACGTCCTATAAGAAGCTCAGCAGGAGATTTACCATGTTCTAGTGGTGAGGTTTGGTTACTCCGATAAGGGTCAGATCTGCTGTCTTGAGCCTTCTTGAGTAACTGCTTGACAAGGTGAACTTCTTTCTTAGCTTTTCCATTTAACTGGGGATGCAAAGGACTTGAAGTCAAATGTCGAAAACCATACCCTTTTGCAAAACTGGAACTCTTCAATCATAACGGGGTCCATTGTCACTGAAGATAAACTGAGGAATTCCATATCTTGCAAATATTTATTTCATGTGTCTGATAAGACCTGTAGTAGACATGCTGGGAAGCAGCACCATCTCTGTGTAGTTTGAAAGGAAGTCAATCACCAGCAGATGTTTTTTCCATCCATGTGAAACACGTCTGTCCCAACTTTCTGTCAAGGTTCATCTGCTACATCTGCTACTGCCATCGGCTATTTTCTGTTTTTTCTCTTTTACTTTTAGAGAAACATTGCTTTGCAAAGTGATTTTGTTCTTTACACTTGTTGTAGACTTTTCCATATGCTGGTCATTGTTTGGGTTTATATCTGATTCCACATCTTTTACAGTTGAAAGTCTCCTGGTCTTTGCACCTTTTATCCTGTAATGCTCTGGTTTTCTGTATCCTTGTAGACATAATTGCTACTGCTGCACTGTCTTCTCTTGTTTCACCAAATGTTTTAGCACGCTGCAAATCAAGTTCACTAGCATGATATATCTTTACAGCATCAGCTAGTGTTAGCTCTGTCTCTCGCAGCAAACTTTCTCACACTTTTTTGTCCTTAATCCCAAACACAACCCGTTCACGGATCATTGAATCATGCAGCACTCCAAAGTTACAAGTCCTGTGGCTTGTAACATGTGAGTGAAATATTTAGTGTTCAAAAGTCTCAATTTTCTTGGGTGAACAATGTTCATCAAACGTTTGCACAACTGTGTCAAGCATATCTTTCTCTTTATCATTGCTGTACAAAAACATGTTGTAGACCTCTAATGCCAGTGATCCTGCAACAGTAAGAAATAATACAGTCTTCCTTGGATCTGGTTTGCCATCCAGGCTAAGGGCTTGCAGATGCAGCATAGTATATGCATATGTATGTATATACTGTATATATACATACATATGTGTGTGTGTATTAGGGGTGTTATAGTACACATGGGTGTATTGTATTGAACCGTTTCGGTACGGCATGTTTGGTTCGGTCCGTGTCCATACAGTTTTGGTTATTTTTTCGCTCATTAAATTTTATTAACGAGACATTATGCGCCGCAGGACTGAAGTTCCTAAGTGTGTTTCAGCACGGTGCTATAGTCTTGCAGCACGCGTAGCATTAACATTCTAGCATCTCGTTGCGGTCTACTGTTTGGGTCTACTTTCTTGTTAAAAGAGAAGCGTAAATCCAAAGCTGTTTGTCAATGTTGTTTAATAAATAAAATAAATAAACATATAAGTTACCAACATTTTGTCAATGTTTAGTGCATCATTCATTTTGCTTTCATTTATCATAAAAGCAAGTGATGTACTGCTTTATATACACGATACAACAAAGAAATGATCTTGTGCTTTTGGTGAATTATTCTTACAGTTAACAGATGAGGTTATGTTGTAGACGTGGCGTTTGGGATACGAGGGAATTTATCATTTATGAAACATCTTTAGAAACAAGGTTGTGCAGTAACTGAAGCAAGTACTGAGAGGAATACATTAAAGAATCCAAACGAAACAATACTTTTTAAAATTTATACACAATTTTGTCAAATAATAGCCCCTAGGAAGTGTTTATTTATTTATTTATTTATTTATATTTCAAACTCTTGGTAATATCAAGTTCTGGGCCATGTTGGCTTAGTGGTTAGTGCTGTAGTCTTGTAATCCTGAGGCAGCAGGTTTGAGCCAAAGTTTCATCAGAGAGGGCATCTGGTATAAACAATTGCCAAATCTTTCATGCGAGTTTGCTCAATGTGACGAATCCTGCAGAAGGGAGCAGCTGCAAACAAGAACTGCTCAGATTTGTTTTCTGTTTTAACTCTTGTTCAGATTATCAGAGAAATTAACAGTCCAAGACAGTCTAATGATGTCTAACATGTTGTGACATAAAATATGGAAAATGTTAAAGAATATAATACATTTATTCAAACCCAGTCAAGTATCATAAACTCATCCTGACCCATACTATTATGACGATAAATTCCAAATATGTAAAAGCAAAATCTAAATTACATACAATTAATCCTCCCTAACCTTTTTGTGCAATTATTACTTCCAAAAATAGATTTGCACTGATTTGTTAAATAATTATGGTTTGTAATGATAAAAAAAAAAACTCAACTGAATCCTGCAATATATTTATTTATCTTTAAATTTTACTCACAAACAAATGACTTTTCTCAATACTGTAGATGTAATCAACTCTTTTATACAATCTTTTATTGTTTTAAACAAAAATAATAGCTGTAAGCTTTTTCACAGTGTACCTGAAACTTCACTAACAACAATCAATTATTTAATTGCAGTGTAAAATTACATATTTACAACTTACATGATTAAACATTTCCATGTATAAACATAAATATTTGTACAATACGTCACATTCAGCCTTGAAAGTGTATTGAGAATTAGGTGTGAGTGGGTTTGCTAAAGTATTTATACTGTATTTATATATGGCAACAAAATAAAGTGCATTGCAACTATTTATTTTTCTTTGCAAAGGCTATTTGACTTTGTTTGTACAAGTAAACAATTGTAGTGGCATCTTGACTAATTGTTAAACAATTAAATGACTGCATAAGACAACAATACATAAAAGAAATTGTCAAATACTTTATAGAAATATTTTGAGGTTGGAGCATCCAAAGCTTGAATGTAAACCATTGTAAATGTTGCATAAAAGTGCTGACTCAGAATCTCACATCTGAAACAAAACTGACAGACTTGATGTTTTGATGCTGCATTTCCACAGTTAAGATTCAGTTCTGAGAGAAACACAATGAACAAAAAGCATTGATGAGACGCCTTTGATGCACTGACGAAAACAGCACATTTTACAATGCGGGTGAGAATGATGACTACATGCAGCTCGAGGTGCTTCATAAATACTTCTGCTACATCAGCACTTTGATTTCTCTGTAATTAAGCTTGTAGCTGAGAGGGCCGAATTGCACTTGGACGAGCAGTTTTCTTTTCTGCTTGAAGCTTTAATGACGAATGCTTAATTTTTCAGATTTAAATTGAAAAATGAATGCACGCTCACCCAATTTTAAAACCAGTGAAGTAGCTAGACGACGTGGTGGACATGAAATGACACTGCATGTGTTTAAAGGTGAGTTAACTCTACTGCCAGCTTTATCATCCAAGCTGAGAGTGAACATTCTGCTGGCCCCATGTTGGTATATGCTCGGGCCTGGACACAAGCAGACGTTTGGTGCAACAAAGTCATCCTTCTCCTTTGGCAGATTAGCACTGAGTTGAAGCTGAGCCTACTGTTTTTGTTAAGGAAAAATTGGTGGACTTTGCTGGTCAGGAGGGAACCTCAACATGCTACAGGCAGTCGAGATGCACATGTCTTGTTGAAAGAGCTGACCAGGGTGTTGTCTCAGGATGGGGAAGACATCACAGGCTGTAACACTGTTCCATCAGTTTCTCTTAAATCACTATCAGTTGCTCATCATCAGTCCATGTCTCCCAGTTATAGTACAAACTCAAAAGCCGCCATCTCCTCTCTAGTTTTAACGGCAGCCATAGGAAGAGAAAGTCCATCTGATGCCATTTTATTGAGACATGGCACGGATGACAGGAAGTTCTGTAATGCTTGGCACACAATACTTGACTCCATTGTGTGGTCTGTCTTGGGTGAACACAACATTCTTGACATGCGTACCTGCTTTCATATACTCTTTGGTTCCAGCATTTGTGTTGTCTCACATGTTGGGCAATTTCACAATAGACTCTGGAAAACCCACAGTGTGACCCATATCAAGCTCTGTCAAGAGATGGTAATACTGTCTCATGCAAAGCATTTTAGAGTCTGGATACCTTCACTCGTTGTTTTGTCTGTCTAGATGCTCCAGCAACTAGCTGATAACAATTTCTCTCCACCCACAATGCCATCACTTGTGGTCTCGTTCTTCCATTAATGTTAGCGCCTTTCATACACATCCATGGTCTGCATAGAAACTAAATTACATTCAGTTTGTCCTTTAACTTCTGGGTAGTTTTTTTTTTTTTTTTTTGTCAGTAAGTGCATTTTACAATAAATTAGGGGATAGAAATACCCTTAATAAAAGCTGCACAAAACATACAGTTAAACTGTAAAATCCTGAATTTCTCACTTGCGATGTTGTGACTCAAGAAAGTAATTGCTGCAGTGGAAACAGAGCAAAATAAGATGGTCAATTCTGTCTTTACATTAGGGTTGTGTACACAGAATGTTGTTGATAATATCTGGACAAACAATATAACCAGGAATTTATTTGGACATTATTAGGGACATTACAATGCTCTCAACAATTTAGCTCCCTCTAATACTACATATCTTCTTGTTCCATATTTTGCTAACAGAGTATTTTTCTCTCACACTGCAGGTTTACTATTTGTTCCTAGAGTTTCCAAAAGCATAATGGGAGAGAGATCTTTCAGTTATCAGGCTCCCCTGTTGTGGAACCAACTTCCAGTTTCTGTCTGTGAGACTGACACATTGTCCAGTTTTAAGACTGGGCTGAAGACTTTCCTTTTAACTAAATCCTATAGTTAGGATTGGCTTGGGTTTTCCCAGCTATCCCTTAGTTATGCTGCATTTTTTCCACTATACTACTTTCTTTACTTACTCTGCTCAACCTGTTTTGTATTTGTAATTGTTTTTTCAGTCCTTGACATGTGTTTTTCTTTTGTCTTTCAGGTACACCTGCACCTACACCTGGACCTGCCATTCTGTGTTTGTTTGTCTCTTTTTCCAGATTTCTTCCTTTTAAAATGGAGTTTTTCCTTTCCACTGTTACCATTGTGCTTGCTCAGGATGGGAGACTGCGGCGAAGTGAAGATTCAACATGTCTGCTGCTTCCTTAGATAGAGAACTTTACTAATTGGCTTTTCTGTGTATGTGAATGTTCTTGTAAAGTGCCCTGAGACAACTTTGTTGTGAATTTGCGCTATATAAACAAACTGAATTGAATTGACATTATAGTCTTAAAAAAATAAGTTTTCATTGGCATTTTGGTGTGAATTGTGTTGTCCCTTCATCCACACAATCAATTTACACAAAACATGAAAATATCTGCTATGGAATAAATAGATGGAATCTACTCAAACTTCTGTTTTTACAAGGAACACAAATACTTGAGGCCAAATAGCACTGTCTGAGCCATTTCATGGCAAAGTTAAAAAAGTTATGTAAAAAGCAACAAAAAGCATGCTTAGTTCTTCAAAACATGGTAAGAAGAAACATTTTCTTAAGTAAATGGTCTGAAGCTAAAACATAAAAAACTCCATCCTGATTTCAAAACACTGCAAGAGATGTTTTCATTCTATGTACTCATTCTGACTGATATAAATATCTGAATATCTTTTGACATTTTTTACAAATTCATATCTACACACATGCAGAGGTATGCACACAATATACAACATATTCAATGAGTGTATGACCCAGCTGGGAGTGGCTCATGACACAGAATAAACACCTACAGTTTGTCATTTTTGAATAAAAGAGTAGAAAACAAAGACATCAGATCCTGAAGTCCACAGCTGGGTTTTGACCACAAAGTAAAAAGAAACAAACAAACAAACAAACAAACAAACAAACAAAAACAATAAAAAAAACATCTCCAGCGGACAGCCCAAAACCAAGTTTTTGATATGCTTGATTTTCTCATCGTTAATCTGCATATTGGTAGAAAAATATGAATGTCCAAAACAGCATTTTTGCTTTGACAGTGATTCTTATGACTGTAACCTTTGGTTGCTGAGTGGTTGGCATAAAGATCATCTTGCATTTCACTGATAGGTTTTTACAATACTTTTCTCATCTCAGAAAAGTTCCAGTCAGAACATAACTTCCAGGAAAAGGACATCAGATGAGAGAGAACAACCGTTGTGTTGCCTTTATATACTATCATACCACAACTTTCACAACTTGTATACTTCTTTTAATTTCATCTAAGAGGTTACATAAAGACAGTAAAGTTAAAGTTGTTGGAAACGTACAGGAGACTAAAAGATAAAGATGACCCCACTGTCCCATCATTATTGTGAATGTCTGCTACAAAGGCCTGTTTATCTCTGCAAAAGTGGCTTCTTTTCATGGCAAGGTTTTCCCATGTAGCTCCATGTGTCAGCTGAAATAAACTCAGACTGGAGACAGCCTGAGGCTTCTTTCATTTCATCTCACAGCTCAGTGTTCAAAGATCAACACTTGATCTTCACAATGGGCTGGGATTAGAAGAGCACTCCAAGAATAATGCTGTTTGACCTCATGGGACTACAGATGTTCAGTTGCATATATTCTTTTGTCAAAATTTGTTTTTGGATAACTTTCACAATTAATTAATCAAAATAACACTTCCAAATTTGGGTTTAGTAAGAGAAAATTGCCAAAGAAGGTAAAAATAACAAAGCATTCATGCTCTGTGAAAACAACCTGGAAGTTCAAAGTATAAGGAGGTGAAAAAGCAAACGCCCTGCCGATTTAAAGTTGATGCACCTGATTATTTATGCCAAATATTAATGCAGAAAGCAAGGTCCATGTTATACAGATGAGACAGTTTTACTGTGTAGAAGAGGTGGCATCATATTATGGAGAGTTAACTACTTTGTAAAATAACTTAGTCATCCATATCTTCTTGGCTGCATCTGCGTACAGATCCCATTTCTGACCTATTCATTTTGGTGTTCCACAGGGCTCTGTTTTAGGGCTAGTTTTGTTTCTGTTCTATCTGCTCCCTCTTGGTCCGATACTTTCATCTTTTACGGTTATTTCCTATCATTGCTATGCTGATGATGTCTCTTTTCTTCCTAATAAAGTCTCAAAACTGCACATTTTACTTAACTGTCTGGATTCAATTAAAAGCTGGATGACTGAAAGTTTTCTCCAGCTAAATAGAGAAAAAACAAAACTGAAGAAATTATCTTTGCTCCAGGAAAAAACAAAAAAACAAAAACTACTGTAATGATAAAGCAGATCCTTGTGCATCTTGGTTATTTTACTAAATCTTCAGTTAGAAACATCTCTGGTTCGTCCCTGTTTCTACCATCTGCAAAATATTGCCAAGCTTATCCATATTGTTTCTCATCCAGAATTGGAAAGAATTCATGCTTTTGTTTTGTCTCACCTAGATTTTTTGCAATACTCTGTATATGTTTAACCAAAACCTTGATCCATAGACCGGTTGTAGTATTTACAGAATGTTGCTGCTAGACTCCTGACTGGATTTTCAAAATTCTGTCACATCACTCAATTTCTAATGCAAAGTCATTGGCTCCCAGTTCATTATCGAGTGGATTTCAAGATTTTGGTTTTGTCTTGACGAGCTCTGCATAGACAGACACCAATATACATTTCAGCACTTTTACATCCCTACACACCCCCGATCAGGGCTTTGATGTCCTGTGATCAAGACCTGCTGATTGTCCCCCAGACAAAACTGAAAACTAAAGGAGACAGAGCCTTTTCTTCTGTGGCTCCAAGACTATGGAACTCCTTTCCTCAAACTCTGATCAGTGGACTCAGTGGCTTCCTTTAAAAGCCAGCTAAAAACTCATATTTTTAAATCTGCTTTTGCTTAAATTCATTTGTGCTTTTATTATTTTGTTTGTTGAACCACTTTGTCATTTTTATCTTGAGAAGAGAAGGGCTATGCAATTTATTATTATTTTTTTTTTTTTACTTATTTACTATAGCTTTTGTATTGTTCTTTAATCTAAGTATTGCTGCTGCTGAATGACTGGGCTTGTAGTGAAAATTAGCATAAAAGCATTGTAAAAGAGAGAGAAAATATCTAATACTAAAGTTAAATTCACTGTTTAGTTGTACGCTGTACTTTACAATGTGTAAAAATGTTGAACATTGTCTTGGCTGAAAAGTCTTTATACTGCATTTGAAAAAAGAAAAAGTAGAAATATCTGATGACTAAAACTGATCCAGGTTAAACACCAGAGGGTGTTCCGTGGGCGTGGTGTGACTTTATTTTTTTTATATCATCATGGTAACACACGATGATCTCATATAATCTGCATTAGAGTACATACTGAGTTTAATTTAAAATTAAGAAGGTAAGAAGCATCATGATTTCTATCTTATATCTCAGACCAAAAATCAAATACAGGTAGTCCTCGGGTAACGACAGTCTCGAGGTACGATGTTTCGAGGTGACGACGCACCTCCTTATTTTGAGTTACGCGATTTTACACGGTTTTATGTTGGTTTACGTTGTAAAACCGCGGTGCAGCGGCGGAAGAATACAGTATTGTATTTCATTATTAAACATACTGTACTGTACAGTATTTTATGTGTTTTTTGATAATTATGTAGGGTACTGCATTAGGATAGGCTAAGTGCTTGGTAAA
>JARVLU010000103.1:16309577-16319775 GCA_031762415.1 Simpsonichthys santanae | reverse complement strand
TGCTGATCTGTTTCATGTTGCTGTGTTCATTCATGCTCATCTGCTCACACAGACTCATGTTCGTGCTGCTGTTCAGCGTATTGTTTTTATTGTTTTTATGCTACTAGTGCTTAGTGTGTTTTTAGTTCATGTTTTTCTTAGTTCATATTTTAGATCTAATTACTGTTTTTCTTTTACATTTTAATACTTTTGTTGGATGTAACTGGGACACTGTGTACATAATTTCATTCCACTACATGTACCACATGTGGATTGAATGACAAATAAAGAACCTTGAATCCTTGACAAAAGCTTTTCAGTCTGAGACGTTGCATCAAACTCACAGTTTGTTGGTGACAGCCAAAATGTTGTTGCAGCTCCTCAGACTGATGACGTTTTTTGTATAAAAGACAAACTGTTTCAACAAAAAGAACTCATCTGCTGGACTTAACCTTGTTAGAATTATCTACATGGATTGTGGAGGATGCATCAGGATAGACTGATAAATGTTTTTTGTAAGGGAACATCTTCTAAAAGCTAAAATGTATTCATAAAGATGTTTAGCCAATATGCTACTTCCTATCTGTGAATAGGACAGCTGTGCAAGCAGCTGTTGTTAATGTCTGAGTGAAGCAGGTCAAGTGAATTTAATCTATAGAATGATAAAAGATGCCTGAAGGTTTTGTTTCTTTCCTTTGATTCTTTTATCTCCAAAGAAAATGATCAGGTCATGTGAGGGAACATCTGCTGTATTTCACGAGGACAAATCTAAACTGTGAGCTGAATTGGTTGAGGAGGTCTTTTATGAAAAGGCAGTCATTTAAGGCTTTTATGCTTCAAGACAGGTTAACAATAGCTATACAAAGGCAACAACAGTCATCAAAAACATAAACACTAAGCCATTCATCCATTTTTTTTTTCCTGCTTATCCCAGATATGGTTGCTAGGCAACTGATCCAGGAGGGAATCCCAGACATGCCTCTTTCAGTGACACTCTTCAGCTCCTCCTGGGGGATCCAAAGGTGTTCCCTGACCAGTAAGAATATTTAAATCTTCCAGTGAGTTTTATGTCTTCCTCAGCGTCTTCTCCATGGAAAAACTCCCAACAAAAGACACCCTCAAGGCATCAAATGTCCAAACCACCTCAGTTGACTCTTTTTATTGGTACAGAGGAGCAGGACTCTACTCAAAGCTCCTCCAAGGTAACTGAGCTCCTCACCTGTTCTCTCAGTTTGGGCCTGACCTTTTTATGGAAGAAGCCCCTCTTGTATCTCATTGTTCTGGTCTAGATCTATAGTTCATGACCATAGATGAGGTTTTAAAAAGAAGAACAACTAGTAAGTTGTAAGGTTTGCCTTTCAGCTCAGCTCCTTCATCACAACAGACTGGAGCACTGTCCTCATTCCTGCAGATGAGGCCCTCATCTGTCACTCCATTTCCTACTGCATCATGAACCAGACTTATGCACCTTCCTGTCTGGGACAGAGTCTCACCCCTGGCAAGGAGTGAGGCGAGCAAGCCATGTTTTTTCAATGACTTAAAGACAAAGTGTCTGCTTTACGCTCAGCTCCAAACAGACCTTCGGTGTGTGATGTCGGTCTGAAGACCCAAAAAGAACCACATCAGCTTCAAAAAGCTGAGATGGGACCCTGAAGGTCCCAAACCAGACATCCAGCTCTCTACAAAGACAGAAAGAGGATCAAACCATACTGATTCATGCTCAATGATTCAGGTAGAAAAATATAAAATAGTTAAGTCAGGTCCTCTGGGTGGGTTCAAAAGAGGATCAGATCACACCCTGACAGTTCCTCAGGTGTGAGGGTCACAGAAACCTCATGGCCAAATTTGGCTGTTTTCTTATCTGGCCCCCAAGATGATGTTTAAAATGCTAGATATATATTTTTTTTATCACCTCTCATTTTTCTTTAAAATCAAGCATACCTTATTTAGTAAAGACTTCTCATGAGAGCTGGCTGTCTTTCTCAGTAATCATCCGTCCCAGCATGCTCTTCTCCTGGTTGTTGCTCAGTTGTTGTTTCATCATACTATTAGCTTACTCGTGTTTGTTTTTCCAGGTAATTTTTGGTTTTTTATGCATTCACTAAAACTTTTTCTCTATGAGTCAATTGCTGCCTCATTAGCCTTTTTTTTTTTTTTGTTTTGTTTTGTTCCAATTAATACAAGTTTTACTTTAATTTTTGCTCATTGTTTTGGTTTGCACTTTGGTTTCTCTAACCACAGCCAGAAAACACAAGTTTGTAACTAAGCATCAATGTTTCTGTCCATTTCTGGACATTGGGTGGGTGGGGGAGGGGGACGACGACCCACTTTTGACTAATAATCCTACCTTTTGTATTTGCAATTATTTATATCCTTAACATTGTTATTTTCTCTTTTCTCCAATAGAAATTACACCTGGACCTGTCATTCTGTGTCCATTTGTTCCTCCTTCCTGTTCCTCTCAAACCCAACTGGTCGAAGCAGATGGTCACTCCTCCTGAACCTGGTTCTGATGGAGGTTTCTTCCTGTTAAAATTTAGTTTTTCCTTTCCACTGTTGCCTTTGTGCTTGCTCAGGATGGGAGACTGTGACAACATGAACTCAGTGCAATCTGCTGGCTTCCTTAGATAATAATGATACTAATCTGCTTTTTTAATGTATGTGAATGTTTCTGTTCAGTGCCCTGAGACAACTTCTGTTGTGACTTGACGCTACATAAATAAACTGAATTGAATTAAGTTAAACTTACTAAATATTCGGTTTAAAAATGCGTATTTAGAAAATTCACTGAATGGTAATTTTCATTGCTTCACTTTTTACCTAAATTTAGTTTTTATTCCTGCTAGTGAGTAAAGTTGGTACACATTTGATTAGTTTTACAAAATATGAATTTGTTACCGTCTTGATGAGGCATTATTACATTATGAAGAAATGAATTTCAGCCAAAGAACTTGTTGGATTACCGTAGTTTGGACAGCAGACCTTGAGCCAGCAGACACAGGAAAGCACCGTGAGGTTGGTCAAACTGCACAGTCCAAACAAAACACCGCAGAAGGCATATATAGTGCAGGCTGTCATGTTGAATAACCACCTGAATGGAAAACAAAAGAAAAAAGAAAACATCAATTACTGATGGACATCATGTTCTTCAATGAGTTTTTTTCTTCTGGGAAATCTCACAGGAAAGACGGTAATACATTTTCTGGCCCTGCCTCTTGGGTCACATCTGACTGTGAGGAGCAGTGATGCACTTTGACCCAACACTGGCACATATGACAGCTTGCATCCATATATCCTCAGGGGACCCAAGAGGATAACAGAGAAGGTCACCAGCTGAAGCAGGACACACATCAAGTGACGAAGGTGATGTGTCTCTTGACATTTTGAGTGTTTTTACATCTTGGTGTAGCAAAGCAGGGACTTTTCTGTCATGGTGTTTGTGGTCTTGTTGTCAAACTAGTCCTGCAGATACGTGACAAAAGCTACTGAAGCTTTTAAGTAGTGGATTTGATCATTTTCACTCCAAAGCACGTGTTTAAAACATTGCAAAGAACACCAGTTTCAAAGACGCAGTGCTCATTTGATCGTGTGCTCATGAAGTGACGGCTGGGTACTTTTATTCTGAAAAGTGCCGATTGGAAACATCTGTTTTGATGCCACTGCAAAGGTTGTCTATAAAGCTATTTCTATTTGTATTTGTATGTGGTGGAGTCACATAAGACATCCAACATCTTCCCCCACCACTCCACCACCACCACCACCAGTTTTTCAGGTGCTTAGGTGTTTAAAGGCAAAAGATTACTACAAAAAGGGTCAAAGTATGGCATTTTTAAGTAATGACCCAGTCACTGTACTCAAGTGCACAAAATAAAACTTAAAGTCTAACATCTTGAGAAAGAAAGAGCTATTCATGAGACTGTTTAGTACAGCTCCACAGACTGACAAAGTCTTTTAGATAAAAGATGGAATGATTCAACAATTTTATTTCTTTCTTTATTTATTTTTTTTTCTGTCCAGAGGACCTGATTTAACTGTTAGAATTTTCTACCTGGATTTTTAAACATGCATTGAGATATTAAAGTCTCACAATCACTTTAATAAGATTAAAAAGAGTAAATTTAGAAGAAAAAAAAAGCCTATTTTTGCATCTTTGAATAAAAGAAATATTCAGAGCTGAGATCACTTTTTATTCAATCTTTATTTATACAGGTTAATCCCGTTGAGCCTCGGGAACATTTGCAATAGACCTGAATAAGACACTACATAAGTTAATATATGCAATAACGTAAACAAACGATAAAAACCCTGAAGAAGAAGGGGACTGAAAATCACAGAGCTCGTCCTGCAGCTGAGTGCATCATTTAACCAAACTAAAATATTTTATGTGAGAGCGTAAGGTTGGATTGTGTTGTGCTATGATTTATCCTACGTCATAGAATAGGCCATCAAACCAGGGATTAGGTCAATATGATACCTACATTATATCATGAGCAGTTCAAGTCATATGACTTAATTTGTCTTGCATAAGGGGACACGTTTTAACAGAATTATGAAAAACAAGCTCTGAAACAATTGTTAAAATTTACAAATTATGTATTGGTCAAGACAAATCAAACACTTTGGTTATTCCTGCAAAACAACTGATCTAAACAAGCATGCTTGGATGCATGGATTGTTTATTTAAAATAATCAAGCGCGACCCAAACCATGCCTTTACCCTTGGCACTCACTAAGCGGGTCAGGCTACTGGGAAATGTCCTGGTGCTCCCGATGACCAGTCCACCCCTCAGCACAATGCTCTGGTTGGTTGCCTTCCATCAGTCAGCCAATCTTGTGTCGTGTACAATCTTACGTTGAACATCCGCCAAAGAGTGATCCACGTAAGTTGAACCGCTAAGTATCAAAGGACTACTGTAACCTATGCTAAATGTTTTTGGGAAGACAAAAGATAAACTGAATAAAAGATAAATGGCCAAAGGTGACTCACTTGTGTGCCAAGGCTGAAGGAACTGCCAGAGGAAACAGAGTTGCAGTCATGCTCAGATCACTGATGGCCAGATTCACAACAAAGAGCTCTGCTGGTTTCAGGGAGGACTTTTTTCTATAAGCCACAAACAGCAGGATCCCGTTACCCAGCACAGACAGCACGCCTAAAAGACAGAAGAAAGAGCTGGGTGTTTTAACTTTGCACATGAATATTCAAGAAGTGAGGACAAATTCACTTACCAAAAATGATGTAGAGAGTTCCCATGAGGAAGTCATAGTTTTTTGATATTCTGGACACAAACAGAAATATTTCAGAGGCATTTCCCATCTGGAGAAAGAGAATGAAAATGGAAAGAAAAACTTTTAACTAGAAAACAAACCAGTGGGGTTTTGTACATGTTCAGAATCAGATAAAAACAGGACAAAACACATTAGTTCAAATTCTAATTCACAACTTTAAATGGGAGGCCAAACCAGACTCGTGGGTTTTATTTGTTTATTTCAGTCTATGCCCAAACTAATTTTAAAGTTAATTTAATCAAGTAATTAAACCACAGAAGATGATTCTGCTTCAACATAAAATTATTCTGTTTCCAATTTGGCCATTTTTGTTGCCTTGAAGGCCGTTGTTCCAATAAAAGGAAGATGAAGACGCTGAAATAAAAATCAGTGATTTCCATTCACTGCATGACCTGCTACGTGACCCGCTGCCAACATGGAGTTTGCAAGTTGCTGAGGCAATCTTTGTGACAGAATCTATAGAGGAAGATAACATGGACATTCAAAGGATTTCTATTTACTCAGTGACGTTACCTGTATTTACATATAAAAGGAAAAAGGACAAGTTAAATCTCCTGGGGTTAGGAGAGGAGCGGCTTCTAGACAAAGCCAAACCTGCACACACACTCAGCTTCAGGAGGACCAGAGGTGGACGGTTCTTTCATGCTATTTTCTGTGAAGATCTGTTATAACTTTCTGCACCTTGTAAACTGATCCATAAAGGTTTATGTAAGAAATGTCATGGGTAAATGTGTGCAACTCTTGTTTCTGGGGTTTTGTATGTAGCATATACACTAAATAAAATGATACATTTCAAATTATTAATCCAAATAATGCTTATTTTACTTTTTTAAAACCTAAACATGTATTTTATTTTAAACCATGCATTTAGTTATATTCCCATCATTTACACCCCACTTTTAGGACCTTTGTTGTGATTGTTGCACACATTTTTCTGTGAACTCCATCTGAATGTGAAAATTGTCCTGGCATCTCCCTTTGAAGGTTTCTAAAAAAAGCATTTAAAGATGATATCAGACATCTGCCTCTTATCATTTTTCATAAATTCTCTCTGATGTTCTGCAGGCTTGAGGTCTGACTGTGGAGAAAATAGATGGTACTTCATGGAGCCCTGAAAGAAGTTTGAGATGTCACAGCAGAAGATAAATCTAAAGATAAAGCCCTGGAAAAGACAGAGAATGCAGTTGTTTGAACACAGGTTCATCTGTTAGTCCAGTTGCGTGCACACAGCGGGCAAGATAGTCCAAACAATTCATTAATGTTAGGGGTGATTCCAGCAGGAAGTGCTCTACCCTGCAGTGGGAACAACCTCTGACTCATGGTGTCAGTTCACAGCCAATAAATAAATACTAAAGTAAACGTGAAAAGAACATTAACAAAGAGCAACCCATTTCCAAAGCACAAAACATTGTAAACAGTTATGAACATTGCACACATAATTGCCAAATGGTTACCCATTTGGCAATTGGGTATCCTACAAATCCTACAAATCTCCATCCCATCTCGCTCTCTCAGATCCTCCTCTTCACTACACCTCCATGTACCCTCTGCCCGCCTCTCCACCCTGGGGAGCAGGGCCTTCACCTGCTCTGCCCCTCATCTCTGGAACTCTCTGCCGCCAGACCTACGAAACACCACCTCCCTTTCTCTGTTCAAGACTGCTCTGAAAACACATCTCTTTAGACTCGCTTATCCTTAACTTTACTAAATGTATTTTATATTATTTTGTATTTTATACTCTTTATGTATTTTATATTTCAATTTATTCCTGCTGATGTTTGCACTGTGCTTGTTGTTTGTTTTTACACAATCTCTGTGATATGTTTCTTGCTGTGAAGTGTCCTTGGGTGTCCTGAAAGGCGCTTTTAAATAAAATTATTATTATATTATTATTATTCGCACAAGTGGGGTTGTTGTTTAGGGTATTCTTGTTGCTCTTTTAAATAATTATTGAATCAAGTGTTTACCAACAGTATGAAGGTAAACACTGATGTTTAACAGCCCATTAAAATACACTTTAATGAGAGAAATGGCATCTACTTTATTCCAAATTTTCAGATCCCCCCAACAATGTGTGCCCCCTCCCCCCCACCATCCAAACACACACACACTTTGCAAATGCTTATGACACCAATGACCAGTTGTAATAGTATGGATTTATTTTAAATAAGTAGGTTTTTCATATTTCATACAGCAAGCTTCATTCAACCTTCATGTATACAGGTTAGTCTCATTGAGCTTCAAGGACTCGTTTACAAGAGAGACGTTTTTTAACACAGAATAATGACAACAGTAGACAATCATAAAAGAAAGCATATGAATTGAAAAAATAAATCAACAAATATGATATTAAAAACGAAACAAAAGCAACTACATTATAAAGCGATATAAAATACTAAAAACAGGAACATGTCTGTGTTGGTTTTTGTCATGAACTTAGCAGATGTTTGAAGTTATTTAGAGAGGTCAAGGTCGATAGCTTCAGATCTTTTTGCAAGAAATTCCTGGAAACATGAGCGGAGTAGGAGAAGGCCCTTTGGTCTGTTTCAGTCCTCAATGAGGGGACGCTGCAGGTAATAAGGTCCTGAGAGCGCACGCTGTAGCTGCAATCACGCAGAGACATGTAGGAGGAGATGTATGAAGGCAGCAGACCAAGAAGTGATTTAAAGATGAAAATGTACCAGTGGAAGAGTCTGCGTGAGGTTAATGATGTCCAGTTAACCAGTAACCCAATTATCAGTGAGTCATATCTTGTTGTACAACTCAATGACTGACTGGTATCTGCACAAGCAATAAGAAAATGCATTTTAAAAGGTCTTTAAAGGTATTTTTAGACATTATTGTCTAATATTCACTAAGTTCTGGTGACATTTGAAAGCTCCAACAGTGTTCTGGGGTTTCTGGCGTGTCTAAAAGAAATCTATAACAGTGTGATACAGTGAAGGAGACTCCCTGCTAAACACACACGTCAGAGCAATTCAGGGTGTTTTTTGTGTTTCCAATCAAAACCTGCAGGCATGACTTTTCTGTATATTTCAAACTACAGGCGCACTACAAATACAAAATCAAAGCCTTCATCACATTAATCTCTAATCTAATCTAATCTCTGGGAACAGCAACATTTCCATAAACTACGACCACGGCTTCCATAAGGCAAAGAGCTGAAGGGGAATGACTCGGCCTGCAAAAGTGCATGAAGCATAACAGCATCTAAAAAGCTATCCACATTGATAGGCAGGTGATAATTCTTATTTTGCCATGCCTGTGCACGTGTCTGCCAGCACTACATCTCATGGACTACTGCACAGGTTGTACTGAACCGTGCAGAAAGTTATCACAGTATGTTTAAATCTGATGTGAAGACAGTTTAATTCAAGATGGCTGCCACTGCTTTGCCTCTCGGTCAAATTAACCAATATTGAGCTGAACTTTGATGTAGTAGTAGCTGAGAGTCATTCCCAACTCATGGTGGGACATGTCAGTGTTGCACGTGCTGTTATTTTCATACGGCTGTAACTCTGTCACTTTTCAACAAACAGCGATCTCAGTTTAAAACTCTGGCGGGTGGTGGTATGCATTCCTTCAAGGCCAAGCCTTTAACTCAGGTACGGATTCAACAAACTATCAATTGAAGAAAATCTGAGATTAGTTGCATTTAAACCTGGTTCGACACACATGACTGCACACGTTTGACACGTTAGTGCCTGTGAAGAAAACTGGGTGCTGCCTCTTGTTTTTGCTGGAAACACGAAAATAAAGGAAAAGGCACATTTTCTCCATTAGAGACTGCATTTTAAATCCTACAGATGAATAAAAAAACAAATCATTATCCTGAAACTAAAAAGAAAAATAAAGCCCTTTGCTTGTACAACTCCCAAAACTGTGCCACGAAGGAGGTGCATGCAAACGCTCCTTCCCTGTTGATCGTGCACGTCCTGTTTAGTCGGACTATTTTGGTTCTGAGCTGCAGAGGCCTCTTATCAGATTTCTCTGAGCAGACGTGCACTAGGTCAAACCTCTCAATTGAGCCTCCTGTGGAAAATCTACACGGCTGCAGCTGATATTAACGGCAGGCCTCCGTTCAGCGAGGTTCAGTGCATGTGACCGCTGCTCTCTCTGACCTGTGAAACAGAGCCTACCCAGAAGAGTGGCTACTTTTAAAGCTGGTTCACCAGGTGTTTTATCAGGCGCACGACGAGGACGGTTATTTTTATGCTGAAAAGTAGAAGACGGATCTAAAGTTAGACGTGAAACTACGAAAGAGGTTGGACGTGGGCTTTGATCAGTGGAGTCTTGGCATGAGTTTAAAGAGTGCCACCAAATGTACAAGATGCCTGCCAATGAACTGTCAGAGCAGGAATGTCCACACAACAATCCTGAATACATGCGTGTATTCAGTAAATACATGACTGTGGTGGGGTGAAAGGTCAGCTTCACCGATAATGACATTTTCCATGGTGTAAATATACAAACATTTCTTGTTCACTGACCTATACAAGGCGAGGTCAGTGAACAAGGCCAGGCTGGTTCTGGCAGATCCTGATCATCCACTCCATGGTGAGTTCAGGTTGCTTCCATCTGGACGCTGCTGTCCAGATGTGACGAACAGACTGAAAAACTCATTCATCCCTGTAGTGATCAGGCTTCTCAACGAACACTGATGATTTAATTTACTGTTATTTTAAAGTCTTAATGTGTTTATGGATGTTTTATGTGTCTACTGACTGTGAAACTAATTGCCCCTTGGGATAATAAAGATTCTTGAACTTGAAACACAGACTACGACACAAAGGGTTTCACATTTTTACATCATCAAGATGAAGCATAAAGTTTCTAACAAAGGGTTCACCTGGGACCTTAAAGGTCCACTGACATGATGTTTGAACTTTGCATAAAATGGCACAAAATATATATCTTGTATCATTGAACTATG
>JARVLU010000103.1:16281676-16294142 GCA_031762415.1 Simpsonichthys santanae | reverse complement strand
TTCCAAATTAATGGACAAAATTGGTCAATGCGACTTATACGGAGGTGCGACTTATACGCCAGAAAATACTGTACCTGTATTTAGAAGGGGGAAAGCTCTGTGAATGCAGATGACAGTACCCAAACTTGAGGGTGATGTCACCAGGTGATGTTTAGCTTTGCTTGGTATAGCATCGTTTTGAGAAAGTCACCATTCTCTCGCATGCTTTTTGTGGAGTGAAGAGAGGTCTTCAAATGTGTTATTTAAATTTAAAGTTACTAGAACTTAATTTAGAGGAAACTAAATGATCTTCTAACGAGTTCCAAAGTTAGCAGAAATGCTAATCCGCTCAACTAACAGTTACTTCCTCTATTAGATGTGGAACTGTGCCCACCACTGGATGGTTAGATTCTAAAGATCATTCAAAGTCCATATGACATTAGGCTGTGCCAAAAATGAACAATATATTACCACACTTGTTTAACTAATATATACAGTAAAGACATTGCTTTGAGGTCTACAACCCAAACACCCAACACTGGTTGGAGGGGCACCCCATGAGGCAAGCCAGGGAGAACCATGGCCTGGTGGTGGTCCAGAATAGGATTTCTGCAGTTGGAGGACAGGGTCCACAGGGCTTTTAAAATCAATTGAGGGGTATGACCTTGTCATGGAGGAATGGTGCAACTGTGCATCAATGCCACATCCACAAGCTATGATATGAAATGTGCTGCTGTTGGCAGCATCATCTGTGTGCTGGCATGCAAAACCTATGGTATGGGCCTGAAACCAGTTCTGGAATATCATCCGAACACAGACAGGTGGGTCACGTCTCAGAAGATGAGCCTCTCATCCCTAGACTCGGCCATCTGTGCGATCAACGCTTGAATGGAGCCAGAATGGCTCAAATGTCTGCCAAAAAAGCTGAATTTTAATAACTAATGTTTATTTGAGTGTTTTACGGTTTATTTAATAAAGCATTTTAGTAATTTCTACAAAAAACTTTGCATTGTCTTTCAGACTTGATAAAGGTGGTTAAATGACATCCAAAAAAGGCAAGGTAATAATCACAACTGAAGGGGTTGAACTACCTGAAGGCAACATCAGGGCACAAAAGCTCCTCAAAAACATATGGAGGGTTTCACCCCAAGTCCTGCACCCTGACTGTACACTGAGCTATACTTATATAGATGACGGAGACCGATCAGTTTTATAAACATTTTATAATACATGGAAAAAGATGCTCTTCTTATGTTGCTATTTCTAAGCTTTTGGTTTTTGACTGACTAAACTGATATTTTTAAAACAATAACAATGGCCTCATTTTCTAAAATGGCATGCTGTGCTCTGCCAGCTACCCCAGCACACAATCACACACACACATTAATGTAGCCTACACAAGATAATTAGATTTCAAGGCTAGCTCCACTGTTTGATAAGACCATCTACAATGCCACACGTCATCTTGCAAGCAGAATGAAAAGGTGGAACATGGATAAAACTAGTCTCATTAAATGGACAGAGTGGAAAAAGGTTGTTTTGTCACATTCTTTAGTAAAACTTACAGAACTCAACTAGCTATGGACTCATAGTCCAGCACAGGCAATCGGCTCAGTTTGATTGACAACATATATTCAATGCACCTTAATCGTGCTATGCCAGTTCTTTTGTGTTATGCTTGATTGCTGATCACTTAAAACACTATGCTCACTTTGACTGAGCATAACTTTTTACCTGTCAGAATGTCTAAAAAGTCTGCCAAAAGCATGCACTCATAGAGTCTACGTCTAAAGTGTACTCCTTGAGAAGACGTATTAGATCTGATATGGGACACATGCTGTGCACAGTATTCCATGTCAACTGGTTGACTGAAAGACATAATTCCATAAGTTTTAATTCCATCCATCCATCATCTTTATCCACCTTTTCCTTTTTTAGATGTGGAGGTCACTGGTGTCCATATATCCAGCCATCACTGTGCATGAGGCAGGGTACACCCACGGACAGGTCGCAAGTCCATCACAGGGACACATAGAGACAAACGAGGCAAACAACCACTCACTCTCACTCACACCTAGGGACAATTTAGAGTTACCAATCAGCCTAACATGCATGTTTTCAGTCTGTGGGAGGAAACTGGAGTACCCAGAGAAAACCCACTCGTGAACAGAGAGAACATGCAAACTCCACCCAGAAAGGCCCCCGGCTAGGATTTGAACCGGTGACCTGATCGCTGAGAGTCAACAGCTTTGACAAATGCACCACAGTACCACCCTAAGTTTTAATTCACAACAGGAATTATTGCACTGTTTCGCATTGTAGCAGATGTGAGAGTCAAGTACATTTGTTCTCTTGAAGTCATACGACTCTGCAAAGAATGAACAAAAAGAGAAATGATTTCCATTTTCATGTTTTGTCAAATAATGATCAGTTGTTTGAATGTTGGGCTGAATGCAGGTCCATCTTGTTTGTCTCATAAGAGCATGAGACAGAAGATTTGATATAAGAAGATATCCTCCTGCTTAACTGACCTTGCTGCCACAGACCACATGGTATCTGGCAGAGCCAAATGATTTGATAAGTGATAAGTACTGAAACTCTGCAAGCGCCGTGCATGCAGGTGGTGGAATGGAACCAGTCTGCATTTTCAATGTTATTCAGCTTTTCCAGAAAAATATACATTTGAGCATTTATGACAATTTTTGAAGCATTTGTGCAGTTTGCTGTGTGTCATTGTTGGACAACAGAGATTTTCCCCACATGAATCTGTCAGATGTGTTGAAGATTTTCACATATAAATATGGTGTGAAATGCAAAAACTGCAGTGCACTGAGTAGATATTTAAATACAGTAATTAAAAGTTTTTCCATTTTTGTAAACATGTAATATTAGCACTATATTAATGGTAAATACATTAAAAAAGGTAAGGAAAAAGAAAATAGTCTAATGACAAAATATGTTTTTGTGAACATTATGCCACACTCAAAAAATAAAACATCTCTAATTAATTAAAACAAGTCTGGAGGGTAATATTTATCAGACATCTGCAAAGTTAATATGAACAGCATAGTTCAATAACATATACAGTATACCTGTACAGTATTTTCAATTTATTTGAATTTTAATCGTTAAGCAATTACTTTTTCTAAAGACCTTTAAATATTTCTCTGCAGGTTTCGCATGGTATAAAAAGTAAATTTGTATTAAAGTTACATTATCCTGTATAAAAATATCTTCTATTCATTTTACTTTGTCAAAGAAGCCACACTCAAGGACACGAGAAGATCTTTTAACCAGTTCAACTTGTAAGGGCAGGCTTTCACTCACAGGTATAAACGTTCTACATCATGGAGCCCGGTCAGGAGACTCTGCACCGGGCAGTGTGCGAGAATTGTTTTTATATACGCTTATCAGCTCTCACAGACGGTCACTGATGACCTCCGACTCCCAGCTGTACACGCAGGATCAAATAAGCCCCTCTCTAAGTGGGAAAAGAACTCTCTGGCAACTCAAACACATGCTTTATTAGCATTAGTAGTGATAAACATCCATAAACCTTGACCAAAAATCCCCTGACACATTAAAAGAGCAAATTAAAACTTAAAGATAATGTATGCTCACTGTCCCATTTATGCTCTCTGGTGATTTTTATATCTGATTTAATTAGCCTTTATCTCAAACTTTGTAGTTGTCTGAGTGATAAAAATTATTTTGTTTTAAAGGTTGTGACAAGGTTATTTATTTATTTATTTTTACAATTAGAGTGTTTATTCTGTTATTTCTGTCTGAAAACACAAAGAAGCTGTTTCATCAACTGAACTGGTCTCATCAATGCATCCACTTCAGGGCAACAGAAAAAAAAAACAAAAAAAAAACAAAACAAAAAAAAAAACACAGGAGCTAACAGGTCAGAGACCGTCACTGTTTATCATCTTCAGGCAAATGTTGCACGTTCTGTTTACACAAGTGCACTTCATGGCACAAGACCACTAGATGTCATGAGCACCAGGATCTCAGTCCAAAACAGTCTGAATGTAAACTAAATTCAAATCAGTAGAATATTCTAAACCAGGATGTACTAGTTCCATCTAGTCCTCAGCTGGAATACGGTTGAGTGGAAACTTGTGATATTTTTATATAATTCATTTTTTAAATTTACAATAGGGTATTTAGTTGAGGGGAAAAAAATTAAAAGCTTGCTTTCTTTGTCCTGCACACCGAATGATCCCCATCCTGCTCAGTCAGACCGGCAGCCAAACCTCAGAACAAAGAGTCTTGGGTTATGACAGAGCAGGAGCAGCTTCACTCTATAAACCAACATCGTCTTCTGTATCTTTCAAAACAGAAAACAATAATATGAGTCATGTTCGCTGTCACAAGATTAGTATTTGTAATGTTCATAGAACCTTGAAAACAATAAATGAATGGAAACAGTAAAGGAGAAATGGAAAAGACTCACATCTGTCAGAAGATCAGGCAGGACTCAATCTTTTAATGGCAGCTGGGTGTCAGTGAAAACCAAGGAGTCACTGCTGTCTGTATGAAATGCCAGAAGAAAACACAGAGGCCTTGGCATCCCAGGGCTATATTTTCTTGGAGAACTTTCCAGTGAGTGGAAAAGAAGCCAAATAAAATAACAGGTGCAGGATTTGAATGGCCAACAGGTAAATTTGTACTTATACTCTCCAAACTGTGGATGTTATGTCACTTAGGGCGTGAATAATCAAAGATATCACCCATTTGTCATTTGCGATAAAAAAAAAAAAGTTTTGTTAACTAAATATATGAACAAGAGTAACTTGTGATGCGTTTGCTTGTATCAATAGATATGTCATTCTTTGCGGTTATCCATTCTACGCATGAATAGGAAATGTGAATATAAATACAGGCTGACTGCATCCTGCGTGTCTCTTGCAAAGATGATTATTGTGATTACAGTGAGGACAAGAGGAACTAACATCCTTGTTGCCTTGGGTCCTTGCATCTGATATTTTTGGCACAGGAAATTGTTAAAACTTATAAATCCATAAATATATAGAGCTGGCTGCGTAAACAAATGAACCACTGTTACAGATTTATTGCCTTTCATGGCATATTGAAACAAAAAGAGCTGGACTGTAGTTATTTTCAGAGAAATTGCATAAAAGGCTGCTGTTGATTGTTCCTAAAACCTTATTCAATTTCAGATGAACGCTCGTGTCTCCGGGCTGGTTTGGTTTTGGCATCGTTATTTTATTATGTGAGCTGTTTTTTCCATAAATTCTGCCAACAATTTTGAGGTCAAAGAGATGCTGAATCACGTCTCAAATATGTTTCTTCTACTTGGACAGTATAGATATTTAGATGCACAATAAATCTGTAACAAAAAATAAAGCCCTATTTTTTGATCAAAGACAAGAGCTCAGTGAGAAGTACGTATAAGAATACTACTTATGACAAATAAAATTTGATTTAAAATAATAAATAAATATGTAACCTTTAATTTGTTATTTTGGAAATTGTAGGGGGAAAAGTACTCAAGGAAGCTTTTTCAGTTCTGTCTAGGGTGTATTCATTATCTGGATTTCATACAAATAAACCTCAAAGAGTCAGTCCTTTTTCTGGTAACTAAACGCCCCACCACCATGAAGGAAAGGACTATTTTCTTTTAAATTGGCACTTTTTTTTTTCAAAGCATCTTACCATCAGTTTCTTTATGAAATCAGCATAAAAATGGACCTACACAAAATGTGAGAAAGAACATGCTTAATACTTATTCCTGTAATAGCTTAGCTATTCAACAGTAAAATAATAATAGAAAAAAGATTCAGAATTACGAAAAAAAAAAACACATTCAAGGCAATTTACGAAACACAAAATACTTTGAATTTGGTCCAAATCAGTCACCAGAGGTTTGTGAATGCAGCTTGCACTAAGTTAGAAGCTGTTCACTCTGTCATAACATTTAGCGTGTAAAACATCTCGAGTCTCATGGTCAAACAACCCTCCGTCACTTAAATAATCAGTACAAGTAAACTGAAGGATTTAATGGTTATAATTTTTGAGGTGTGTGTTTTTCTGGCCTGGAACTGAACAGGGAATACAAGTGAATCTTAATGTTTAATGTGAGATATTCAAGTGGGTGTTACAGTGTATTTAAGAACGGAGTAGGTATTTATTTATTTTCTTTGTTCGAGGCAGCGCTGGGTGACAGATCCTGGTGAGCACAGGGAGTTATTTTATCCACTACCTGGCACAACGGCAGAGCCAGGGGGTGGCCTATGGTGGCCTTGGTCACCATAAATTAATCTATTGCCACCCCAATCATTTGAAGAAGCTATACTTTTAAACAATATAAAAACTCAAACATATAGTTTCTAATACATTCAACCTTTGTTTATACAGGTTAATCCCAGTGAGCTTCAGGGACTCATTTACAAGAGAGACCTGAATTTTAACAGAGTGATGACAACGGTGGACAACAATGACAACAACAGACAATCATAAAAGATGCATACAAATTATTTTTTTAGCAAATTAAAATAAAATGGGAACCAAAAGGACAATCAAAAGGAAAAGTAGAAATAAACAGCTAGATTATAAGACAATGTCGAAAAGTAAAAACAGGAACATGTCTGCATTGGTTTTTGCCATGAACTTAAATGATGCTTGAAGCCACTTAGAGAGGTCAAGGTCAAGAGCTTCAGATCTTTTTGCACGATGTTCCAGGAAACAGGAGCAGAGTAGGAGTAGGCCCTTTAGTTCAATCCTCACAGAGGGGACACTGCATGTAATAATGTCCAGAGAGCGCACACTGCACAGCTGAATTACATGAAGCAGGTAAAGATGGATGGATATGTGGTGGTGGCCATCTTGGATTTTGACGTGGCAACCCGATTTTCAATAGAAACCTTTCTCATGCTCAGATGCAGCCACACACCAAAATCAAAATCGCCTCACTTGTTTTTTCTAGTTATTGCACTCACAGCATTCACGAATGAACAGTCAGATGGATGGAGGGTATTTTCATTTCCAATGGGACAAAAAAGCAAAAGTCATCACTGAGTGAATTGGGGTAGTTATGGGTGCTGGAATACACAAAACACTGAACAAAATGACATTCGAGAGCCGAAAAAAAGTCAACTTCATCTCCTGGAAAAGTACAGTAATTCACATCACTAAGCTAGGCTTATTGGCTACGTGGGTGTGTCAGCGTAGGCCTACTTCACTTTTCTCCATACATGTAGAGAAAGTGGGAAAAAAAGGAATTTGGATTAATCTTGGTGAGTTTTAATCAGCTGAACATTTGGTAAGCATAAAAAGCTCACTAGTTACTAAATGATAGGAGGGTACAGTTTGTGTCGGGGTCAGTGTTGCTTCTCTCTGGTGGAAATGGAGGAAGAGGGAGCTGCGAGTCCTAACCTGAGTATAAACTTAAAGAGGCTGTTGATTGGATGAAAGTATGCAGGTGCATACCGCTTTTCAAACTTGGAGTTTAATTTTAAGTTGATTGTGTTCTGACAGAGTGTTCATTTGGCTTTGTACCGCCTGCAGCAGTTGTCTTTGTAATTGCACCCACTTTCAGCTCTGCATACAGATTTGCTCTAATTCTGGTATTATCTCTCTCTCCTCTTACCCACATCCGGTCACAACCTATTGCAAACCATCATACAAAGGAACTCTTGATCCTAAATAAATGGTTGGAGTCAATCATCTAAAATGTTCAAACAACGTAACCCAGAAAAAAAAAAAAAACTCCATGGTCCAACAGAATTAAACTCTTTGGTCAGAACCGCTGTTCATTTGGCAGAAGTTTGAACCAGTTGGCTGATCCATCATTTCAAGCCCAAACATGTTGCAGTATTTCTGGGGATTTTTTTCAATAGTTTCAGAGTGTGAGGAAAGAATCTGGCTCTCAAACTGCATAATCACAACGCTCAAAAAAAAAACCATTGTGAACAGGCTGCAGATAGTATTGTGTTTTTAGTGGATGACAGTATTTTTATACTGGTTTGTAATATTTTATGGCACTGATTAAAGTTGCACACTTTATTTCTTCTTTTGCTTTACAAACCAAAGAATGTATCCATTTCAACGGTGAAGCTTATACTGTATTTTCACTCTGACTTTGCTTTTTAGTAAGTAAACTGTAGGTTATTTAGTTATCCCATTTCTTTTAGACCAGTCTGAGAAGCACATGTGGTTCTCGCATGTCACATGAAGCACATGAATCTGATTCTGATTCTCAGTGACGGCTGGATGATCCTCACACCATTTCTTACCTCATCTAGGTTCCTGCAAAGTGCATTACAGTGTGTTCTCATTCAACCACTTGTGAAGAACCTCATATATATATACATATATATATATATATATGTATATATATATTCTTTTTTTTTTTTTTTTTTTTTTTTGCATTTGAGTGAAAAATATATTTTATTCTCATTTACACAGACACCAGAGAATCTTCTTGCCCAAAGACAGTTTGGCCCATTCGCAGGATTGGGGATCAAACCCCAGTCGTCTGATCTGAAGCCAACCACTACACCACCGAGCTGCAGTCACCATGGTTACAGATAAGTGCCTGCTGCTGTAAGTCCAAAGACTTCCCTTACTGCTGTCATTTGTCTTCATGTTAAGTTCTTGTAAGAGCTGACAGATTCTAAAAACAACCCGTCTGAATGTTGCAGGTTTTTGTTGTGTTGCTGTGACCAGCACATTAAAGTTTCTGACTTGAGTTTATATGATTTCAACAGAAGATGAAAAATATCCCGGCATGTGTTTTTATGGCTGCAGGCAATATACTTGAATGTATGATGTCATCTTTCCTCAGGCTTTAATTAGCAAATTGTGGAAAGACCATGAGAGAAGTCTTGTGACCATGTGCTCACAGCTGCAACTCATGCCACTGTAGCTGATAAAGAGTTTATTAAAAAAAAAGTATAAAATCCAGTAACACAGTGTAACATTGAACTAAAGCTTGCAGTGCCACAGTCAGTTCAGTTTTTAGTCACTTTAACGATCTGACATGCAACGTAATCCTGATTTAAATTATTATTGTTATTTTTAATTTAACTCTGAAATCAAGATGCTAATCTATTTGTCTGTTTATCTGGAATATGAATACCGTATTTTCTGGTGTATAAGTCACAGTTTTTTGCGTAGATTTGTCAGTCCTGCAACTTATATATGTTTTTTTTTTCCATACTCATAACTCAGTTTTTGACTGACACTTTAAATTTCTAAGAACTGCAACAGTAAGTCCTCCCGTGTGCGCTGGCTTCATTCAGCTGGTGCAGGCGGAGGAACTCTGGAGATCTAGCAGCTCTGGCCACGATGGATGGATGGATGGATGGATGGATGGATGGATGGATGGATGGATGGATGGATGGATGGATGGACGGACAGACTGACGGCACCGCCCAGGCAAATGAAGCTGTTTTGACCATTAAAGTGCATTTATTAAGGAAAGGTTAAACTGAGACACACCTGAGCAAACGTTCTTAAGTTTTTAAGTGTTAATCTTGTTAAATTTCTAAGAACTGCAACAGTGAGTCCTCCTGTGCACGCTTGCTTCACTCAGCTGGTGCAGGCGGAAGAACACTGGAGAGCTAGTGTCTCTGGCCGTGATGGATGGATGGATGGATGGCGTCGTGCCGCCCAGGCAAAGGAAGCAGTTTTGAACATTAAATAAATGCATAATAAATGGGACGGTTCAGCGGTTACGCGTAATAAATGCGACCTATACGCCCAATGTTTTTTCCGCTTAATAATGCTTTTTTTGACTGATGCAACTTATACGCTGTAAAATATGGTGCATAAACAAAACTATAGAAAACCTTAATGTGATCTTCTCACAGTCTTGTAAAACTGCATGTAAACCACTGGAGGACCAAGGAGCACACTGTCTTCTCTTATATGGAAACACTTTTCTGCTAACGCTTTTGTAGTGAGAACACAAAGATGTTATTTATTTATTTATTTATTTATATGGAACCACTTTTTTGCCTTTCAGCAGCTCCTTCCCTCAGGGGTCACCACAGCAAACTAACTCACACAAAGACACAACAGTTTGTTTTACACCGGACGTCCTTCCTGACACAACCACAGACCACAGAGCCACCACAGCCCTCTGTGTGGAGCAGAGCTGCCAACTAGGTCACCCAGGGGAGTAGATGGCAGAACTTGCTCAAGGGGCCAGACTGGGACAGATAAGGATAGGTGTGGGTGCTTCGTCGTTCCCACCACATTTTGATGTTGTCCATCTGGTGTGTGTTTTTATGGCTCCAGGCAATATACTTGAATTTATGATGTGATGTCATCTTTCCTCAGGCTTTAATTAGCAAATTGTAGAACTATGTGTTCACCATTGCCAATGCTTCATTGCTCACCAGCACATTTTGATGTTGTCGGTGCGGGGAATTGAACCAGCACACTCCAATCACAGACCTGCCTTCTCTAGTTTATGCCCCACCATTCCCCCCCCCCCCCCCCCTGTTTATAGGCACATAAAAGAGAAAAAGGTTGAGTGTTTCTTACAAATGCATTGCAGCCAAAGATTTTCAGCCAAATGACTCAGGCCCAGTCGATAATCTGCTCTCAGCTGTCAGTCACTCAGCTCCATCAGCCCCTGAGATCCCTCTGAAAACTAATTACTCTAAAGGCAGACAGCATGTAAAACAGGCTGAGCGTTCCAGCAGATAATCAATCTGTTTCTGTTTGGAGAGATTTTTCTTCACCACATCACATTTTCTGCCTTTAAACCATAATGCTGTACAAGGAGAGGAAAATGACAAAATATCACCTTGTATGTAGAAACAGCCTTCAGCAAACATCCTGCCTGAGCCAAGTTCTCTCAGGCGAGTTACCTTGGTTCAAAGTGAAAAGATGAAAGAGGTGTGACAATGCCCGAACCAAAAAACAAACAAGAAAAATAATAAAATACAATATAAATCAAACTTTTCAATCAAATTTAGCTAAAGGCGAATGGTAACGTGTAGTTTTGTGTTTCACATTGTAGGCTGAATTTTTTTTTTTTTTTTCATGTTAAACTGAAAGAAATCAGATTATTCGGTTAGATGCTTAAACACAAGCGTCTACAGTCTTGTGTTAAAAAAGGAACTCACTGAGTGAATCTTAAAAATAACTTCAGGCAGAACTGATAGTTCCTGGTCTTAATTTGTTTTTTAAAAAGAACAATTCAAATCAGTGTTTTGTTCTGAACTCAGGCCGCGGACAACAAATCAAATACTTGTCCTGCCGCCCTTCACGAGGATGTCATCAAAAGAGAAGACGCTCAGTGCGAACAATAGTGTTGCTGTTCTTGGTTTAACAGTGAACTGCTGAACTGCAGAAACACACTGAGTTTTTCCCTAAACAAGACAAGAGTTTTGTTGCAGCTTGACCCAAATGAACAAACTGGTTCCCCAAAATACTCAACTAAAATTTAGACTTTCAAAGAACTCAGTTCAATTCAGTTTATTTATTTAGCGCCGAGTCACAACAGAAGTCATCTCAGGGCACTGAACAGAAACATTCATATATAAAAATAATAATTTAACAGTACAGGTCTGAGGAGCAGACTGCTTTGAATTTAACTTCATCACAGAACTCTCATCTTGAGCAAACATGAAGGCGACAGTGGAAAGAATAAAACTCCCTCATGAGGAGGAAAACTTTAGCAGAACCAGGCTCAGGACAAGCGACCATCTGTTTCAACCAGCTGAGTTTGTTAGGAACAGATACACAATGGCAGATCAATATCCACATGTTAAAAATAACATCAAATGAAAATGATTCAATTGTAACAATTCATTAAAGGAAATGAGGTCAGTCTGTCCTCTGGTATGACGTTTGGGCTGATTTGCTGTGTTTGATTTTCAACAAACATGATGTTGATCATTAAGGCCAAGCTTCTCTACAAATCCAGCAACGTTAAGTCAGGTCCTCTGGACAGTTTCTTTTGTGTTGAAACATTTTGTCTTTCATCCAAAGGACTTCATCAGGCTGAGGAGCCACAACAAATTCAGTCCCACAAGCATCACTCACATAGTGGGCCAACTAGTATACTGTATTTGCCATCTTAGTACCCTCAAACTGGTTGGCCCACTATGTGAGTGATGCTTGTGGGACTGAATTTGTTGTGGCTCCTCGGACTGATGAAGTCCTTTGGATGAAGGACAAAACGTTTCATCAAAAAAGAAACCATCCAGATGACCTGACTGAACTTTGCTGGATTTTTTTACCTGGAATATTGAGCATGAACTTTGATCTCTACAAATGTTCATTGTTCTTTTAGATCAGGGGTGTCAAACTCATTTACAAAGGGGGCCAAAATTACAACCTTTTTCAAACTAAGGTCCAGTTTCAGAATCTACATGAACTCAAGTTAGATGCCCAGCATCTTTTCTTGGTCACAGGTTCCTCAACAAGAGTTTGAGTAGTCTCATTTGATGTTCTCTGTTGCACTTTTGACATCATAATCAAAGATTACTGAAAAAGTAAAGTA
>JARVLU010000103.1:16210356-16220634 GCA_031762415.1 Simpsonichthys santanae | reverse complement strand
GAATGTCCAGAGGACCAGACTTAGCTTTTTTAGATTTTTCTACCTGGATTATTGAGCATGCATCAGGGTATTTATTTAATTAGTTTCGCTTTGAGAGGAACGTGCGTGTGCGGATGCATGCATTCTCCATAAGTGACTGACTGTTTAAACAATGAACAAGGAAGGGTTTTCTTTGTTTAATTTATATTTAAGTAACACACTTGATAACTTTATGGTGAATAGTGGAGGATGGAAAATGTGAACACACGTTAGGAACTGTATGAGCAGTGCACCTCTTGTAAACCTAGTGTGGGACAAGGTATAATGTAGCATGGATCTGATTTGCTTAGCTTCATGGTTGCCAACAGCTGCGCTAAATAAACAAAACCTGCTCCACTCACTGGTTACCTGTACTTAGATTATTGGGGGTGGCAAAGCAAAAAAAAATAAAAAAAAAATTAACCATTATATCACAATGGTCACCTTCCCCTACCTATATTTGGCAATAGCCAAAATTTCCATGTCTGTTGGGCTCTAAAAATTACAATAACTCTAAAATGTTCGATTTTCCAAACAGAAATGAATTCTAATGAGTCTAATGAGCCGAAATAGATACTTTTTAGAAAAGCTGCTTTGCTGTCATGTTACTCTAAAACCTCAGCAGTCCAATAATTTTAGGAGTAAGAAAATAATCTGGATTATTACTGCAGATCTTGACAACCTTGCCAGAAACATACATGAGTAATATACAAGAGTGTATAAGAGAAGTAGGAGTGGAAACAATACAATATGCTTTATAGATAATGATGTATAGTTGATGTAATGCAGTGTCTGACAAAGAATGAAGCATTCCTCCCTCCTTGTCTCTCACCTCTTGGGTAAGTCTGCGGGTGAAGAAGGGGTTTAGATATTTAGCATCGAGCCACATGAAGCCCTTCAGATCTTGTCTCTGGTAGATGTGAGCCTCATACTCCTCCTCTGTCAGCTCTGAAAGGTGCTCTGACTCGATGGTGTTACCCTGCAGGAGAGAGAATGGAAAGTCAGACAAATGCAACAAAAGGAACCGAAACAGTTGAAAATAAAAAAGCAGCTGCGGAGGGGAGAGGGGGGTAAATGCAGATACAAGGTACAATGATAGAGATGGTGTGGAATTAGGATCACACAAGAAGATGGAGTAAAGGGAGCAAACAGAGAGATATACTGTAAAGAGGACGGAACCATAAGGCAAAATAAGGGTTTGATAGCTGCATGTACCTTGAGGGGGAGGTTGGGGGTTAGCTTTGCAAGACATCAAATATTTAAGTACTGTAAAATAAGCCAAGGTGCCAGTGATTCCAGTGGTGGTTTAAAATAAAAAAAAGGCTCATCGTCTAACAGTAAATCTAGCAGAATTAAGTGAAATATTAAAGACAATTAACTTCTCTTTTAGTATCTGGGAAAATGTATCGACAGTGGCGGCTGATAATGAGTGCGTCTGTGCAGGGAGAGTGCTTTGCTCTGCGCTGACTCAGCGTCCTCCTCCCAAACCACAATCAAGCCTTTGATGTTTGTCTCTAAAGAGAACAGAGGCTGACGGCAGATGAGAGGACAGCACGGCTACTGTCACTGCAGACAAAGCAGCAGTTCAAGTTCAAGCAGTCTGGACTGTCGTTTCATCTCTATTAAAATGTATTGAAATAAAAGTGTTTCTCTCATCTAGGTAAGTTCAAAAGAAAAAAAAAATGCTGCTCATAAAATTGAGAATTTAGCAGTGTTTGTGTGCTACACAAGAAGGTTTAACTCTACCATTTTCTGGGTCTTGCTGAGATTAACGTCCTTCTTGTTCTTGCGCCTCGACTGGTTTTCCTCGATGTCCATAATACGGATAAGAGGCATGGTGCCTCCTCCGAGGAAGAGGATGGTGAAGAGCACAATGATGATGGTGGTGGTGCCAATGAGCTGACGCTTCTCAATGGGCTCCAGGCCCAAATGAAGGCTCAAAGCATACGGGATCGCACCGCGCAACCCTGACAGTTAACAAAAATAAATAAGAAAACAAAAACAACACATATTTTAACACGTTGACAAAAAAAAAAAAAACTTTTATTGTCCGTCAGAATGAGATAAAAACAGTTTTCCACTTTGTGTTTGGTGTTAGTCAATTATTAGTTATTAGGAATTAGAAACCAGGAGGATGTTGAATGTTAAGTAAAATCACAATAGTTTGTTTACATAGGAGCATATTGATTTATTATTATTTCAAAATAAATGATGTGAGTAATGAAGTCATTTGAACTTTAAATCTAGATGAAAAAACCCTACAGGTTTTTTTTTTTTGTTATTTATGAACAATTTTGAAAGGTATTTATTATGTTTTTTCTTTTCATATTTACTGCCTTGTAAATGGATGGAGATAATTTTATCCAGCAAACATGCAGTACTTTTACACAATGTTGTCAATAAACATATGATAATACTGTATTGTAAAACATCTGCTGCTATTGTAATACAACTACCAACAACTAATAACCAGGTATTGGGATGTTATTCATAGAGATCTTGAATCCTGATAATTTTGGGGTGTACTTGTGTTTTGAGCTATAAGACTGTTGTAGGTATTTTGAGCAAAAAGACATAACTATCCTCATTTCAATGGGACAGCCTTGCAATTGAAAAAGGCTTTAAAATTATTTGTTAGCAAATTTTGAGAGGTATTTCTACAGATGTAGCAACCAACACTATTTAGATTTTTCTGTTGTTAAAAATAAAAAGTCAGTTTTGTTGTTTGTTACAATTTGACCAAAGCCATCTTTCAGTTGATAAATACTTTAATCATCCTTAATGAGCTGGTCCAAGACTTTGACAGAACCACATTATACTTTATTTTACTTGTTTCTCCAAACTAATGAGGTGTTTTTAGTTTGCATTCTGAAGAGCTCGACCATTTCAAAACTAAAACATTAAAACAAATATCAATATTAATATTGAAGATTAAAAACCTAGCATTTCTTTAATGTGTGTACATTGCTCCCCCACCCCTTCGACAGTAATGAGAGGATGTAGGGTGAGTTGAGGCGACTCCAAAAGTTAATCAGTTCTCAACACACATCCAATGATCGCTTTCTGAAAATTTCCCTAAATTTCCATTAATCTTTCCAGGGGTTCACGAGTTATTTTACTAACTGGCAAGATCTTTTTTTGCATCTTTTATACTGTGTCCCAGCCAGGAAATGGTGTGAGACATGATTTTGTTTTGTCTTCCTCCGTCCTCATGTAAGTCTCTCTTGTACATAAGTCTTTGAGGCTCAATGGGAACTAACCTGTATAACTAAAGGTCTAATAATAATTAAAAAAAACTAACAGATGGAGTTGACTCCAATAGTTTATGGCAAACCTTTAAAAGTAGATCTCATGGGATCAGTTAGCTCTTGGAGTACGGGTTGGGGATGACGCTCAGCTACTACCAGACAAAATTTTAGCTCAATATTTGAAGTTTTGGCTAAATTAAAGACGTTTCAGTTTGAGGCCGGTTTGAGCTCTGTGTGAGACAAACAGCTGAAACCTTTGATCACTTTTAAATTAGAGACAAGGAAAAATATGCTGAAATAACAAAAATGTGTAATTTTGCTTGGGTGGGGAAGTGAAAAAAGAGACAAAAGTATTTGTTGTTTACTAACCTTGACAACAGAGACACTGATGCCTGAACATTGTGCTTAGGCAGCGACTTCAAACACTAACAGAGAGCTGACTGTCCATCAAGGCTTGTGCATCATCTTACCACTAAACCACATGATGAACATCATTTTGGGTGTGATCTTGTGGTCTCTGAAGAAATTCAGCAGGAACGACAACGGGAAGATGTTCACAGCTCGTCCGAGAAGAACCAGGACCTGCAGAGTGAACCGCAGCTGTCACATGCATGAAGCCCACGTGGCTAAGCACGAGTTATTTCATTCACATTAGGCTGATGCTCACGTTTACATAAAAAAGAACTCACAATGCACCAGATGACGAAGGAGATTTCAAAATTATGTGGGAAGCTGAAGATGGAGAGGCCGAGAAATGCAAACACACACGTCTCTGGAGGGAGGAGTAAAGAATAGTGTTAAATTTGCTGTATGAGGAAATGAGGAGGCTAAGTAGGAAATTACTCACCACACATAAAGGCTACAGTGCGCAGCGTCTGCTGCATGAGGATCTGGGTGATGGGAGAGAGGTTGTGATGTGTGTAGTGAGACATCACAATTCCAGCAAACAGGATAGACATGATTCCTGTAATAAGAGAGAATAGGACGTCATAATAAACTCCTCTTTTGAAAAAGGGCCTCATCATGTGTGCACCCACCTGACAGTTTGATCCCTTCTGCCAGGCCATAAGGAAGATACGCAAAGATGATCATCATGCCAAACTCCAGTGACGGAGTCTTCCTCAAGTCAAAGTGTTTCAGAAACTAATCTGTGAGTTAGGGATTTCAAATCCAGGCAGGGAAACACACAAAAAGCTTCACACAAACACCCACGTTTCACTAAATGAGTCAGGATACAACAGCTGAGATGAGTCCAGTGAGGGTTCCCAGAGCAGCAGAACCAAAAAACATTTTGAGGAAATACCCCAGCGCTTGCATAAAAGTCTCCCAGCCTGTTACCATGGAGCTGTCAGAGCGAGAGAAGAAACCCTCTGCTGTGCTGTAAAGAAAAAAAAAAAAAAAAAAAAGAAAAAAGAAAGAAGTGATGAATATTGCAAAAGTTGCACATCCTTTGTTGTAACAGCCACATCTAACAACAGAGGGCAGAAAAACTCCACTGCTGAGAGGAGGGAAGCTACGTGTGTTTTATTGCTCTTAAGTGTTTTACACACGTAATCTACCAGTAATCATCGTGAATTCGTGATGGCTGAACAGCAAAATCATCTCCTTTCACTGATCTGGAGCGGAGCATTACGCAACAAAAAAAATCAGATAATTATTTGAACCACATTCATTTGCTCTTATATGGTGCATTTTAAGAACTAGTTTTATTTTTTTCTAGAACAATACTGTACTGTATATAAAAAAAAGATTTACATAAACATGTTTGTTTTAGCTAAATCCCCACAAAGCAGACAACGTTTTGAGACTTTTACAAGAGTGGGAAAAAAAAAATTTAACCGTCTACATTTGAACTCATTTGATACAGCTGGTTGTTTTACAACTACTGATAATAAAAACTGTTTAAATATTATCCCTAATTAAAGATTTAGTATTTGTTATTGCTCGCTGCCGCTCGTGCCAACATGTTAGAAAAAGATTACTTTCAGTTGAGAAATGACAGAGCTGTAGTCGTTTGGGTCAGATGTTGATAATAATCTTATTATTATTCAGAGTGAGATATCATATGATGCTGCAAGAAGCCACAGAGCATGTGCTATGAACGACTCTCAGCTACTACCACATGAATTTGAGCTCAATGTCAGCAAAACTGAGTTAGATACAGTTTTGTGTTTGCTGTGGTTGAATAGTTGCGGCAGCCATCTTGAATTAGAATGACTCTAAAAAGATGGAAATCCAATGACTACTTTCTGAATGTTTCATGAAATGCCACCGGGTGGTTTATGATATATTTTAGTAACAGACAAAGAAAGTTGACACCAAATAGGTAATGGCAAACATTTATACAAAGCTCTTGCAAAGAATCCATGTAGAATTAGAGTTGGGAATGTCTCTCAGCTAACACTACACCGTTAGATCAGTATTTGTAAAATTGAGTTTCAGCCATTTTGGTGTTTTTTATTTTTTTATTGGTTGGTTGTAGAAGCCATCTTGAATTGTTTGTATTTTATTTTAAATTGTCTGTATTTTTTGTTGTTGTTGTAATTGTTTGTATTGCTTATTTTCTTTTATTTTTTGTTGTTCTCTTTTTAAAATGAATAAATAAATAAAACTAAAACTAAATTGAGCTGACTCCTAAAGCTATTCAGCTGTAGAGAACATCCAATGGTGACATCAAAGTTCATGCTCAATAATCCAGGTAAAAAAATCCAACAAAGTCAAGTCAAGTCATCAGGACAGTTTCTTGTTTTCTTGAAACATTTCATCCAAAGGACTTCATCAGTCCGAGGAGCCATAACAAACTCAGCCCCAAAAGCAGCACACTTGCACAGTTCACCAATGAAGTCCTTTGGATGAAGGATGAAATGTTTCAACAACAAAAAAAGAAACCGTCCAGAGGACCTGACTCAACATTGTTGGATATTTTACCTGGATTATTGAGCATGAACTTTGATGTTTTGAACCACTTTGGCCATAGCTGCCTCAGAAGAGTCGATGGGGGAGAGGGCGGACTCCAGAAACCATCTTATCACCATCCAACTGGTTGACCCACTGTGTGAGTGTGCTGCTTGTGGGACTGAGTTTGTTGTGGCTCCTCGGACTGATGAAGTCCTTTGGATGAAGGATGAAACATCTCCAGAACGACCAAAAAAAAGAAACCATCCAGATGACCTGACTAAACTTTGTTGGATTTTCTACCTGGATTATTGAGCATGAACTTTGATGTTTTTAGAACAGACTGCAGCAAAAACAAATAAAATCAATAAATCGTATAAAACACGTCTTTCATAAGTAAACTCTTTAAAATGTATTTCTTCATAAGCTTATTATTATGTGTGTTTTCTACATCTATTTGTGTGTGTGTGTTTGTGGTTTTACACATTTTAATGAGGTTACATATTCAGGGAGTGGTCGCGCAGAAGTTAGAGAAGGTGGGCCTGTGATTGGGAAGATCGTCGGTTCAACTCCCAGTGCCGACAACATCAGAATGTGTTTGGGATAGGTGAACCACCCACAACTGTCTCCACTCTCATTTTCCCCACTCTGGGCCCTTGAGCAAGGCCCTTAACCCCCACCATCAGCTCCTCTGGGTGCCCTAGATGGCCGCTCTCTGCTCCACACAGAGGGCTGTGGTAGCTCAGTGGGCTGTGGTTGCGTCAGGAAGGACATCCGGCGTAAAAATAAAAAAAAATTAATAATTTAAATCATTGTGCAACTTAGTTTGCTGTGGCAACCCTTGAAGAAGCGAGCAGCCGAAATAATAAAAAAAGAGGTTACATGATAAATAAACAAATCACATCTCAGTTTAAATAAATAAACAAACAAACAAAATCATGCTGCTTCATGTATAAACCCAGAGTTTCATGACCCTCAAAATGGCCGACGCAGCCAACTCAGTTTACAGACGTTGAGCTAAATGTGGTGCAGCTCAGAGCAACTGACTGTAAAAGCCTAAATAAAACAGAAGCGTTCAGCTGATATCAAACAACAGGACGTCTCATGAAGGACTCTGTGGACGCAGAGCGAGCAGAGCGTCTAATCATGTTTCCAAATCTAATTCCACAAACTGAAACCACGATTCCACTCAGCTGTTTGTCGCTTACGGACTTTATTCAATATCAGTGTAATTCGTTTTAAATTAATTCAGCGGGAGGAAAGAATAAAGCGTCAGACTGCTGCGACGCACCGGGTTTTCATTTACACAATTTCCATCAGTAACAAGAATGTTATTCTCAGAGATCACAGACAGAAACTGTAGAAGCAGTTGGATAAACAACAACAACAACAACAACAACAACAACAACAACAACAAGAGAAGAAAACTGACTGCAGATCAGAACTGATCCATCGATCAGGTGATCCCTGAACTGATCAGTGATCAATCTCCAAACAACTTTCAGCTTCAGTAACACCCCAGTCCGTTTTTTTAAGGACATAAACAAAAAGAAATGTATTAACTATCGCAATAAGAACACTTTTTATTTATTTATTTATTTAATAAACCATTAACATTCATAAATAAACATGAAACTGATAGGAAATATTTATGTACAGGACAAAAACTGTCACATCTTTGGTGTTGTTTTTAAATAAAATATAATAATAAAAATAAAACTATATTTATGAAATACTGTATATTGGACAATTTTTCAGTGTACACAGAGTTATTGTGTGGATGATTATGAAGTGTTCACACTATTGTGATCCAGTTTTCTTCCGTATGTTTTTCAGCATCTTTCTCGTTCCACCATTTTTGTGCTGTCAAATCCTCAAAACATTCGGCTCTTTCAGGATGACTTTTGATATTGGTGCAAGTTTAGCTTTTTGATATGTTTAGCCTTTTCTGCCATTTTTTTTTCTCATAGAAAATGAATTGAGCTCATTTTACATCACATCTTTAGATGTGTTTACAACCTTTTACTGCTCCTTTCATGCTTTGTTCTGCTTCAGCTGCTTTCAGCTTCCTTCTGCACATTTAAAATGTTTTTCAGCTACTTTCAGCTGTTTTTTTCTGCTGTTTTGTGCTCCTTTCAGATTCTTTCTGATAATTTCAGTTTATTATGCTCCTTTCTGCTTATTTATAAATTTCAGCTTTTTCTCTTCTATTTCAGCTACTATTTAGCTATTTTATGCTAATTTTAGCTTTGCAGCTAATTTCATATTTTTTGTACTCCTTTCAACTTTTTCTCAGCCTAATTCAGCAAAAATGTGCTCTCCCCACTTCTTGTAGCTTCTTTCAGCCGTTTTTATTTTATTTTATTTATTATTTTATTTTATTTATTTATTTCATCCATTTTATAATAAAATGCATTTGCACAGAAAAAAAACATATACAATATACATATATATATATAAAATGAAAGGCAGCAGATGAAGAAAAAAATCTTATTTTATCTGCCCCTTTTTACCTAATGAACAATTCAAACAAAAACAATTCCAACAATAATTTCCTATAAATACCAAAAACAAAAAAACAAAAAAAAAATGAAGAACTCATTAACTAAATATTCACATACAAATAATATTTAAACTCATTTCATATATTACATTACATATATTGCACACTCTCATTATTACATTTAAAAAAAAACAGTGACTGGGTTTGTCTCTGGACCATTAAACACGTGGAAGTGCACAATAAATTGTGATTAATGTCTTTGGAGATTACTGTTTTTCATTTTCATTTCAATCACTTGTAAACATTTTTAAATGCCCGTCTTATTTAGAGATCCTTGTCTAATTTCAGAAAGTCTTTTATTTTGGAAGGAACAGGTGTGTCGTGTTGTTTTAGAAAGTTTCTCGGAGTTTCCCACGATCCGTACGTCAGTGACGTGGTCGGTGGTGACAAAGGGACAGATGTTGGTCGTGCCATAGGTCGTGTGCTCTGATGGAGACAGAGGGTGACGTCACCAACCATCTGGAGGGAAGCAGCACGATGGGCTGCTTCACAGATGAGGGTTTGAAAATAAAATCTAATTTAGATTAATTGTCAAAAACGGGTTTTAAAATGTTAAACACTGAGTCATTTGATTTGTTTGCAGATGGAATTTTTTTCAGAAGTGAGTTTCTGACAGATGTGTCATGAAGTGAATTAAACACTTGCAGCTGCAGGAGTTGTAAGGGATGCAATTGAACTTTTTTACTTCATTTTGTGAACGTCTTCACGTATTTGTATCACGCACGTACAGTTTGGCACGTCCGCGCTTATGTAGGAACTTATGCGACCCTTAAATTTAATATATTTTCTCTTTTCAACAGGATGAGCGTCTTGGTGGTTTTGCAAAGTGATTCAAATAACTTGTTTTAAATCAAATTCATAAGACTTGTCCATCTGTTTTTAAGATTAATCTGCATCTTTGGTGCTCAGTGCGAGTTTTCCACGGTTTTTGAGAATGTTTTTTATCTGAAATACATTAACATCTATGTGTTTGCACGTTTATCCACGTGTTACGTTAAAATGACCCCAATGCAGCACAGATTTTTTTTATTTATTTTATTTTGAAGCTTTTCATCCCAGAGATTTGGACTTGGATCCTCTCATGTGAGAAATGACAGAGTTGTCGTTTGTTTTTGTCAAACCTTGAAAAGAATCCTGTGCACAGTCTCATGCAATATCATGAGATGTCAGGCTCAGAGTACGTGTTACCATAACATTTTATTTATAGAGCACTTAAAACAGCAACAAGGCCAAACAAAGTGCTGCACAAACAGACAAACAACAGGCGGCAACACAAGAGCAACACACAAAGTGAAGTAAAATCAGAAAATAGACATAAAAATGTTGCAGATACTAAAATAACGACTAACCTGTGTGAAGCAAACAGGTTCAAACACAGATCATCAGGTGTTGAAAGCTACAAAATAGTAGCGAGTCTTTAAAAGGGATTTGAAAACCGAGAGGGGGCGGGGCCTGTCTGACGAGCAGAGGTAACTCGTTCCAGAGTCTTGGTCCTGCTACAGTTAAGACGAGTTCCTGGAACTGTGAGAGGTAACTGGTCCACTGACCTCAGAG
>JARVLU010000103.1:16197130-16207502 GCA_031762415.1 Simpsonichthys santanae | reverse complement strand
AGATGTTGGCACCTCCACATCATTGCATTCAGTTTTTATTCACAATTTGTTTAGTGTCCCAACGTTTTTGGAATCCTGTTTGTATATGCATGAATATATTATTTTAACATCACTACTGCCTTATTTTATCCACATCCAAACAGACTTTGATAGGACAAGTTCAGTCTGTTAATGTACTTTAAGATATGTAATAATATCTCAACAGCAGCGGCCCTGCCCATTTCATTCTGTCATAAATAATTCTGTAAGCTGTCATCAGGGTGGGTAATGATGAAAGCCTGTTGCAACATCATGCATGGACTGATTATAATATAAATGTAGCAAGCCATGTGTCTTACTTGGTGAGGACAATGGAGACAGCGTCGTTGAGGATACTCTCCCCAAACACCAGCATGTTGAGGACTGGGTCCACGTTGAGAGCATTAAATATGGCGATAGTAGCTACAGGGTCCACAGCTGAGATTAGAGAGCCAAAAGCAAAGCTATAGTGTGACAGAAGGAAGTGAGAAAAGAAGAACTTCACATAACAGCTTAACATTCATGCTTTTCTGGGCATAAAGAACTTTTAAAACATTAACACAGCCAACATGCACCAAACCTGTCTGTTGCAACCTGAGAGCATACCTAAACAAAGCAAGCAAATACTTTGTTTCTTTAAGAGGAAGTTCAATTGCTTAAGAAAACAAATGCGGTTCCAAATTATTATGAAACAAGGTGAGGTTTAACTGTAATTACTGCAGCTAGTGGATTGGTAAAGAGTGCTGAGCAAACTAGAAACGCCAGAGATCTGTGTGGGCAGAGATATGTGTGTAGATGCAGGCCTGTTTCGGGATTAAGTTCTTTCTTAGGTCACATACCAAATTACACTTGTTCAAATATTCTGAGTACGTATATTGGAATTAAATTAAAATTTAAAAAATCCTATGAACAATCAGATGAATAGGATTGAAAATGTACCATTGTTGGGAAAGACACACATAAGAAAACAATTTCCTAGTCAAGACACCCACGTTACTGAAGGATAACATTTAACAACTTAAAGGACCTCCTAAAAACACATGGGTGTGGAGCATTTTACTGTGTTTTTGGACACCACCAGTGGTTACCAGATTATTCAACTGTCTGTACCGTGTAACAGAAAAAACTCCAGAGCTTCGAAGGGTTTGATTTACAGGAGACAGTCTGTCAGTTGGTAAAACCAATCAGAAACACCTATTACTGTAATTTCCAGACTATTGAGCGCACCTGAATATGAGCCATGCCCACTAAATTTAAAAAGAGAACAATAATGTTGCACATACATAGGCTGCACTTTTCTTTTTTTACTTAAATACTTATTGGTAACATACACAAATACATAAAGTAAATGCTTTTTTTTTTTTTTTTTTTTTCTGAACTGTGCTTGTGACACGGCTGGTTAAAAATAAAAATAAAAATAAAAATACTGTAGCCTACCAAGAAGTCACTGATTGCTATCTTCATCTTCCTCCTGCACACTGCGTCCTTGAGCTTGTGCTCAACTCCATCACACAGTTGCCTTTTGAAACCCGTTGGTGATAGAGGATCTTTTTTTACACTGCTCAGGATCTACTGGCAGACTTGAGCAAAAGTTGCTCTTCGCATGCGGCCAGTTATGGTAAACAATTTCTCACCACCAGTCATCCAAGCCCCACTGAGCTCCGAGTGCCATATAAATGTACGATTACAATACAATACAATACAATACAACTTTATTTATAAAGCACTTTAAAACAACACCATGGGCCAAAGTGCTGTACACTAACACACATACAAGCATAAAAACTATAAACCCAACAAATACCATAAAAGTAATGAACTACCAAATCAAAACAGCAAAAACTATAAAACAAATAACTTAAAAACAGTAAAACCAACATTTCAAGCTGCGTTATTCACATGATTCACACTTATTTCAAGTGGCTGCAAATACTTCATTGTGCCCCACTCCCTGGGGGAACAACGAGGTGAAGAGGAGCGAAGTTTCACACTTTGACACTGTGACCTGTTTGGTAATTTCATTGGTCAGATTTTTTTAAACCTGTATTTATACAGGTAGTCTCATTGAATCACGAGAACCCACTTCTCCTAGAGAGACGTGGAATTGGCAGCTATGTGAGAAACCAGGTGTGATGAGGCAAAATGTTTTGGTGGCATGAAGCTTGTTAGCTCGTCAAAAAAAAAAAATAAAATAATAATAATAATAAATTAGCCACAGCATTGTACAAGTTGCAGTGTTCAAAGCATGTGAAAAAAGTAGTGGCTTATAGTCTGGCAATTACGGTAATCGTTTTTCTTAAATGCTGATGAAGATTCTCAGTCATCCACATGATAAATTCAAAAACATTCAATACAAAAACAACTGGACTTTATTTGTAACAGAAGACGTTTCACTCCCTATCCGAGGAGCGTTTTCCTTCAAGGTAAAATTCAAAACTTAACAAGATTTCTGTGAAAAAGTTATGATCAATTATCATTGTGCATGTCATACTGTAAGTAACTCTTTGAAAAAAAACTCAGTTTGGAGAAATAGTGATTAGTTTGGCCTAATCAGAGCCAAAACCAAAGTGAATCATGACAGTCTTAAAAATAATCCAATCTCAAAATATTAACAGTGGATCATGTGGCTGCACTTAAAGAAACATTTACATTAGAACCCAAACGATAGATCAGTATGGGCCGATATTTTGGCTCATTATAGGCATTTGGGGACATACCGGTTTTGGTGACAATTGACCCATTATGTGCCGATATAAACACTTCTAATTTTCACCCCTAAAATTATGGGAACGAGCCACGTCCTTACTTGCAAAAGGCATAATTGTACAATATATCCAGCAGAGGGTGCATGCAGACTACTTTCAAGTGATGGCCATGCACTTTACCTTCCATTTTCAGCACAGCAGAAGCAGGGAGCAGCTAAATACTGTGTAGCGTATTTTGCTGAACAGAGCATTTGTAAGATTATTTTAATTGATCAGTAAAATTTAAAAAAAAAATCAGCAATAATTAATTATCTTCAATCCTCCAACCCACTTGTCATTAGCTATGCACCTCTCAAGTTAGCAAGCTAACGTTTAACATAGGCTACTGCCTTGTAAAACTTTGGCCAAAACAATAAATCTAACGTAGAGATAAAATATAGCAGTTAGTAATGTTATGTTTATTGTCCTCAATGAACTGCACTATTTGTCTGAAATCTTAACTTTTCTGCGATTAAAAAAACAAAACTGCTGCAGTCAATATCAGTTCATCATACGTGAATGACTGTTTGAACAATGAACAGGGAAGGGTTTCTTTATTTAATTTATATTTTTTTAACACTTGATAATTTTATGGTGAATAGTGGAGAATATAAAATGTGAACGCATGTTAGGAAGACTGTTTCAAGACTTAAAGCTTTAACAAAGGTTTAAAAGTAGCTGTCTACTTGATTCTTGGGGATGGACAAAGCTCAGAAATGTTCAACCAGTATATCGGTCATCGGCATTAGCCTACCCCTCCCAATATCAGTATCGCAGATAGCCAAAATTTCCATATCGGTTGGGCTCTATTTTACACCAAAGGGGCTCTATTTTACACCAAAGTTAATTTTGTGTTACATATTTATCCTAAATAAACTGAACTGAATTGGTATAAATATTCTAATATTTTTATGGAAGTACCCCAGGGTGTGTCAGAAGTGCTCGAACTAGATACTACTGTCTTAATTTATGCTAGCAAATATTGACGTAAATAATTGTATATGGCAAAATTTACAACGTGCGATGTCTTAAAAACGTTACTGAACTGCTATAAAATTCTGGGTTTTGGAGCTGTTCAGGATAGGAACTATTCATTTTGTTCCTGGTCCTACACTAACTACCTCATAGCTCATCAATCAGGTCCAAATTAAATAATATTTATCTAAACCAAGGTCATTCAAAAAGCTAACTGCAACAGGTGAGATATTAATCGTTTAGAACCTTTCCACAGATCTCAACTCAAAAAGCTTTACACAACCTTTTTAATGTCATTTGAAACAGGTTTTTTTTCTGCCTTTCATCAGGGAAATCTAATTATACGGAAATGTCATTAAGTAGTATTCAAACCAGAAAACCAAGACTCACCTATCAGTCATAGTCATTTTATAAATCACATCAGCCTAAAAGAAAACAAAAAAACACACACTCAAGATTGTGAAGAGCTGCATCAAGAAGATCGGAAAAGAAGAACATATGTAGAGCAGAAAATATTCTGTAAAGTGACGGTAATAACAATATGCAGACTATTATATATTTTTGACAATATATTAGTAATATTTGCTGTTTTAACATTTTGTTTCAAGAAAGCAAAAAGGCTAAATATTAATATACGGTATCTATAATTTGTAATAAAGTCTATTTCTCTGAATGCCATACTCACTGACTACAGGGATCCTTACCTGACCAAGAAAATAGATCCCTCCTCCAACGATGAAAGCAGAGAAAGCAGTACCAATCACAGCAAAGAGAGTGATGGAGCCAATGTTCTGGAAAAAGTTACCCTGAACATGCACAAACACAGCCATGTCATGTTAAACAACACAAAGTATCACATTAAAATAATTAAAATGTAAAGCAGGGTGCAGTAAAGGTTCATAGTATAGTTACTTTAAATTGTATATGTATGAGTACAGGTCAGTAACAACAAATAAAGGTTGAAAAAACTGAGAAGAGTCTCTAATGCTTTTGAAACAGCTCATTATTTGGAGTAAAAGTCTATTATTGGTATTAGAAAACAATATTTTAGCACAATCTTGTTTTCTTTCTCTCTGTGTTGTTAATTTTGATGCTTGCTGCTGTTCCAGTATGTAAATCGTCAATGTTGGCATGTTATCATATTGCTCTAAAACCCTTCAGTTTAAAATGTACATGTAGTTGTCAACTGAAGGCCATGAGAGAGAGTAAAAAAAAAAAAAACAGTTTTAATCCTAAACTAGTTCATACCTTGTGTAAAGAGTACCCCGACTCAAAGATGATGGGTGGCAGAAGTAAAAGGAAGAACATGTTGGGTCGGAACATTTCCTCCTCCTTTAAGAGAAGAACACACAGAGAAAGTACATGTTCATTTCAATATAATATAATCTGCAGTAGACAGGTGACAGACTGAAATAAGTTGGACTGGCCAAATGTGACACACTATTGAGTTTCTAGAAATATATTCACTATTATGAATCTAGAAATCATGCTGCAGGATAAAATCCATTCAAAGAGTTAAAGTAATAAAAAAAAGACTATTCAGTGCAGAATAGATGACTAAGCTGTTGACAAAACTGACTCCAGGATGACCACATCTGGCGCTACCAGGGGACATACCTGCCTGCCGACTAATCCACCCATTCACACAGGCGTTCAAACCATGTTACTAATGTGTGCTGTAAGCGGAAATTTCCAACAAAAAAAAACGTTTTTACCTCTGCCCTTCTTTTATCTGTAAACACACATACGCCCAGTGACCTCATCTGTGATTATTTCAGCAACATAATGAAATCATTGCTTGTCAGTAAAATGGGTTTGCCTCCCAAATAAGGCATTGACATCCAATGTCCATGTGTCTCTTTGCATGATTCACCAAATAAATAAATAAATCGATGTTCTCGCTCTTTGTATTATGAAACAGTTTTGACAGCTGGGAGACCCCCATCAAGCAGACAAACAACTAGGGATGACAACACTACAGACACTTTTCCTTCAAAGCCCTAAGACAGCTGAACAGCAAAAGTCCAGCTAAAAATCAAGACCTTAACAACTTCCTTTGTTTCACAAAGTTTTATTCAAACATTCTCTAACAACTGATATGATATGTACCTAAATTTGAGATTAACAACTACTTTCAGAGTCTTTTAAAATCTTATGTTTTGCTAAACAACTCCTTTGTAACAGATCAAAACAGGCTAATAGTGTAAAGCAGAGGTTTGTAAACGGGGTCAGTGGAGTTGTAGCTTGGGGGATTTGCAAAAAATTACAGTAAATTATTAGTTATGTAATAACTTTTTTTTTTTTTTTTCAAAAGTACATAAAATACTTATGGGGACCAGTATGCCAGTAAATAAACATACTTAACCAAACAAAAAAAAATATTATTCCCATGCATTTAGAGGTAAAAATGGTAGTCTGTAATCAGCATGAGGTTTATGAAGGACTTCCTGGAATTGTTCTCCCTGTACAGGGTCTGCAGACACAAACGGTCTGAGAACCCCTGGTGTAAAGAACATCACTTCGTGATTGTCAGTGGAACATTGATTAAAGAACTTGCACAGATCTTTCACTATAAAGACTGGATTTGGCGAAAAGCTTTTAAAAGCATAAAGTCATTCTACAGAGAAATTGTACTGAACAACTTAGTCAAATAATGCATTCAAATTTCAGGAAAAGTGGGCCAACGATTGCTTCCAGGTTACTGGCGTTGATGTTGCGAACTTGACATTTTTCTCCACCAGAACTCCACCTTTCAGTCCAGTTTAACAGTGTGGATACAAGAAGGTATGCCATGCATGCACTACAATTTGACATCTACAGCTGTACTCCTGATGCATGCAAGCATGCAAATGGTTCACTGCCACACATGGGAATGTCTACTGGAGTGATGGAACGAGCAAGTGAACAGACAATCTTTTAATACAGACTTAGATCCAAACAGGCAGTTTATAAAAGAGCCAATAAGTTTTATATGTTTGCAGTGACTTATTATTATCAGTTCTTATTGAAATTTATCAAAAACGTTTCCATTACATCTTAGAAAGGCTGTCTACTTGTCCTGTTAAAAATATGTGTGAAATAAATGGAAAAAAAAAAATCCATATTTTTTTTTTAAATGTGCAAAACAACTCAGTGTAAATAATAGCATTAAAAATTATACGTAAACGTTTAGTTTTGTTTTACAGTCAACACTGATTATAATTATTAGTCTTTGATATATTAAAAAGGGCAGATTTGAACTTATAATGTGATGTTCTGTGGAAAGGTTATGAGAACTTAATATCTAAACTGATGTAGATAAAATTTTGAACAACCTCAGTTTGAAGAAATAGTTTAACTCTAATCAGATTGATTAGCTAAGAGCTACACTGAGCAGAGAGCCAAGATGAGTGGATTGCTAGTCACAAAAGGGTCCTATGAACAACATTTTAAAAACGTTTACCCTGCCAAGAGTTTTACATTATATTCTTATCCTAGCAGAAACATTTAAGTATTCCTGCAGGAAGTGCACCAGGCTGCACCTAACTTATCAGTCATGTAAACATGATTGTTAAATCCAGTTGTTGTTTTTTTCAGTAGAGGTGACTGTCTAAACTGAAGCCCATACTGTCCAAAAGTAACCTTGAGACAGTAATACATGCTTTCATAACATCCAGGCTTGATGACTGCAATGCACTTCATTTTGGAATCAGTCAGATCTCTATTGCACAGTTACAATTGGTTCAAAACGCTGCAGCCTTCTTAACTGGCACATGCAAAAGAGAACACATTACTCCAGTTCTGGCCTCCCTGCACTGGCTCCCAGTTCACTTTCAAATTCATTTCAAAATATTTCTGTATGTTTCTAAATCTCTGAAAAGTTCTGCCCCTCCTATCTCACTGATCTGCTACAGCCATACGTCACATAAAGCTCTCTGAAGTCAGCAGACCAGATGCTTTTACTGGTTCTAGGCACTCGTTTTAAGCTCGGAGGTGACAGGGATTTCTCTTTTGCTGGTCCAAAACTGTGGAATGATTTTCCACTGCATGTCAGGCAGGCTCCCTCTCTCACAGTTTTTAAGTTTCGTTTAAGAAATACATGTTTATTCCCAGGCTTTTGACACTGTGTGAATTGATGTGAACTTGTCTGTATTCTACAATGTTAGTCATTTAGTTCTTATCTTTATTTTTTTTGATCTATGTATTTTATCCTGTGTCCTTTGCTTGCTTTGCTTTTGCTGTACAGCACTTTAGTTGGCCTTGTTGCTGTTTTAAGTGCTTTATGAATAAAGTGGTATGATATGATATAGCTGCAGCAAATAACAAAATTACATGTATATAATTGTGTAATACAAAACAGACTGTAATGTAAAGGTTTATAAAATAGCAATGGTATGACATGAACAGCTATGAAAGTTTAGAGGCTAAAGCTGTTTTACAACAGCAGCAATTTTCGTTGGTCTTAGCTAAGCTCAGAGTAGCTACTAGCCCATCAATCAAGTTAATTAAAACTAATATTTCTCTAAACTCAGGTCATTCAACGATGCATCTACAACAGTACAATAGTAATTGCTGATAACCCTTTCACAGAACACCCACATCAAAAAAATCTGAACTATTGCTTCAAGTGCCAGACTTTGGGTCAGAACGTTCTGAACCACACTCCTAAAAATGTGAAGGCTGCAGAGTGAATAGTGATAAAGATATTTTAGAAACAATGATATGACTGCTGGATATGGGCACCAGTGAACCCGGCGACCAGGAAAGGAAAAAGCGGGTAAAGATAATGGATGGATAATATTTTATTAGATGGGAGAAAAATACACTACAAGAAAAGGAAATATGAAATATAAAAAACCCAGAAAGCAGATAATTCATATAAAGTATGCTTTAGCAGTGCTGAGACTGAGCTCAAACTAAATGAAAAAAAAAAAAAAAAAAGATGAATGGTAAAGATGAAGAGAATACAGTTAAAAGAAGACCGAGAGATAACAGAAGAAATATGAGACCGTAGGGGAGAACATTGTTCGGAGTGCAGGCTTCCCTGGATGCTCAGCTTTGACAACCAGTGACATCACCACATGGGAAAAAGGTCCCCTGAAACCACAATTAAAACTTGCCTCCATGTGTCAGTCTCTTTTGTCCTCCATGGCGTGGGAGACATCTATTAAAAGTATGTGCAGCCCTATGGGGCTTAAAACACACCACTGCAACCACTGAGGATAAAAAAGATTAGCCTATAACTGTACAGACTAGAATGTTTTAATGGAGGGAAGACTAAATTAATATATGCAGTGTAATATATTCACCTGTTTATCTCACTCTGCATTTTGCCTAGGAGACCTATTGGTGCTAGAGTGTGACTTTGTACCAGCAAGCTATTTCTTCTTCAATCTGTGTCAGAGCACAGGGGAGGAATAGGCAGATGAGCAGAGATGAGAAGTGGTTTAAAAAAAAAAAAAAAAGGAAAAAAAAAAAAAAAAAAAAACAGAAAAACTCAAAAGACATCTGTTCATAAGTTGAATTTAGCCAAAAGGAGGTAGTAAAAATGTCTGACAAAAATGATAAACATTTCATTACATTTTTCTTAGCAATTAGGCTGATTAAACTTTCACCTGCTAGTTTAGCTCAAGCTAACTAAAACAACAAAGTTTTTTTTTTTTTTGTTGTTGTTTTTTTTTTTGTTTCTTTGTACTGTGAAAAATCTGACTCTCTAAAGATACACTCAATCTCAAAATGAGTTCATCTGGAAATGTTGAATTAAGTGAATGTCTTCTAGCAAGAATAGTTGGTAGGTGGTAGAATATCTGTTTTGTTGTGTTCATAAAACAACTTTATGCATTAATTCATAAGAAAAAATGTAAGCTGTCAATCATAAGACACAGAGAAAGATTATCTGAGTATGGCAGCGTACGTGTATCCATGCTTGTGCATCTACGGTGATGATAAATGAATGTGCCGTTAAGAGCGGTATGTATCAACAGGTGGGTCAAAGACATCAACATAAAGAATGACTGATGAAGCATGTCATCAACTCCCATTGTCCAAAACTGAAGCTAAATGGTCAATGTTTTGGTCCTGTATCTAATTTTATGTTGATGGTCACAGCTCACAGACAAAACATAGACTTATGCATATTTAACATCGGAAAGCAACGTTTAAAATGTTTTGCAAGTAAAAAAAAATTAACCTCTCCAAATGTAATGTATAAGATGATAATATTGAAAAGCTGAGGTGTATTTGATTCAAACTGGTAGCTAAATGCAGCAGATTAATCTAAAAATGTAGAAAAATCCAGCTACAATAGCAAGCTGCGTGAAGTAACTTGCTATCAGAATCACGCTGCTAACAGAACCACATTGCTAACAGTAATGCTGCTAACAGAACCACATGGCTAACAGTAACATGCTGCTAACAGAACCACACTGCTAACAGTAACATGCTGCTAACAGAACCACACTGCTAACAGTAACATGCTGCTAACAGTAACGTGATGCTAACAGAACCACACTGCTAACAGTAACATGCTGCTAACAGAACCACACTGCTAACAGTAACATGCTGCTAACAGTAACGTGATGCTAACAGAACCACACTGCTAACAGTAACATGCTGCTAACAGAACCACACTGCTAACAGTAACATGCTGCTAACAG
>JARVLU010000103.1:16086727-16097282 GCA_031762415.1 Simpsonichthys santanae | reverse complement strand
CCCCCCCCCCCCCCCCCCCCCCCCCCCCCCCCCCCCCCCCCCCCCCCCCCCCCCCCCCCCCCCCCCCCCCCCCGCAAAAGTCAACCTGCTACCAACACTCCTCTAATCGCCACACACGGTAACAATGAGCATATGAGAGACAAAGCCTGCTTCATGGCTCCTCGGTGTGATGGGGTGACAACAGACGGTCTGTGTGTCCAGCTGTCAGCAGGATTTATAATGTCCAACATTGATTTGAAGCGTAACGTTCCACTTCAACACCACAGAGTTATACTTCAGGCCAATTCGACCAGCTTCATCGATGGATGTGCACATCTTTGCAGGACGTGAGTTGGTGTTTATGAACGTTCAGAGGCAGAGGGTTTCATTTTCATTCATTTCATGCTGCCAAACTTATTTGTGAAAGAGCTCATGAAAAAAGCCTCAAGTTGGTGGAATAAAAGAGTCAAACTTTGACTGAACTGTCGAAAGGGACCAAGAACAAAGTTGATCATTGCCAAAACCCCACTTTAAAAATCAAATCAAGTCATTTAAGTGAAGGACTCAAGATCTGACTGAAATGTGAGGAAAAATGAAGATGAGCGTATATGGCAGATTATTTTGTGCTGGGCAATCGGCAGCCTTCTGTGGCAGCTGGAGGAGAGCAGCAGGTAGCTGGGGAGCTGTCCAAAGATATAACAGCTCTCGAGGGAAGCCAAGCAAAAGAGAAGAGGAGGAGGACAGGGAAAGAAAACTGTGAGAGCGCTACAGGTCAAACAGCCACATGTTCTTATTTATTTTCACAGTTCAGTGAGGGTTTTAGCACATCTCATTTTACTTCTGCTGATACGGAAAGAAGCATCAACTCTTTGTGCTATTGCTTTAATATTGATTGAAAACCCATCGGGCCACTTTCATTTGGCAGCTGTGCTGTCAGTCTTGTCCTCCCACCGCTTACAGTTCCCTGTGACCCTGAGGGATCCCAACCCATTCACTCTGCCACTCTGTAAAAACCAGGACAGTGGTTTGGGTTTTGAAATGCAGCGTGTGATTGTTGCCCTGTAATGTTTATCCTCAGCCACAGATGTTTTTTTTATTTATAATTATCATAAAGTGAGCTGCAGAAGAGGGCTGACTTGGTGTGAAACAGACGCTGAGCATCAATTCAGGGATCCACAATCCAATTGATTTAATAGCTGAAACCTTATTTCAGGGGTTTCTAAGGAATGCAAATAGCATGAGGTGGCTACAACTTACAACCCTGTCATCTTGGAAAAGGGAAATAATTAGTGCAGTAGTAGTTCAGCTATGACCAAAAAGACAGCACTTACTTGTGACGGGTCATAGGCTTGTTTGGTGAGTAATGAGGACTGAGTCCAGCTTTGTAGAGGTTGTATCTGTTTCCATAGAAAGGGTTGATGTGGCCTCCATACAGCGTTCCTTTACTGTCCACCACACAGAGCAGCTGTCCCAGGAGAAAGGTCAGTGCAGAGAGGTGGCACAACTTGGTCCACATTGTTTGTTCTTTTTGGTCTTGACTAATTCCAGAGTCTGAGAGATGCAGGAACCCGGTGATGACAACAACTTTAGGGTTCCTCAAGGTTGAAAGATGCTCCCCACTACAGTTAAAGTCCTGCTTTCTTCAGTGGACCCTGAAGGCGACATGGAGCCCGGACAGGCTATAGCATCATCAGAAGCATCTTGACCAGTCCGCTTTCAGCTTTCAAACTGACACCGAACAAAAAAATAAAATAAAAATAAAAATGGAGCTCACAGGACAGAACGTCAAAAGTCTGTGAGCCTGAAGAGGGAAAGGAAAGAATGAAGGCAAAGCAAACAGCCCAAAGGTGTTCAGGAGGAGGGGAGAGGAGGAAGAGGAGAGCAGTAGAAAGAAGAGAATGAGGGTAGAGTGTGAGCGCCTCAAAAGTTTAAGCTTCATATGCACACACACACTCACGCACACACGCACACAGGAGTCCTGCCGACGAAGCTCAACCCTCCATGTAATGTGCACTCTGTACGAGTAAGGGTGTGTATTGTTTGTGTGTGTGTGCAAGATGCAGCGTGCTCTGCTGCCTCTGAAGGGGCAGGCAGACAGAGCCTCTATTTGCATATCCCACCCCAGCTCTGTCTGGCTTCTCTGCACGTTGAGGGGACGGCCTGACAATGATACATTTCTTTTTCACTGCAACATCAGCAATAATTCTAAAGTCGATTAAATTAGTTTTCACTGAACTCTGATTGTCATCGTCTCAGTTAATTTTTGTCTGCTAAATCAATAAAAGGTTCAAGATTTTGCCCGTTTTGAAATGAATCTCGTCCTCTCCGTCTCGTTTCCAGGAGCAGCTGTGCATCAAAGTGACACCCTGGTGTGCAGCACCATGTGTGGAGCTGGGGCCAGCCGAAACGTGGCCGAGCCGGACACAATGGACCTGCTCCTTTCTTCTCTGCTGTTAGTCATTAAATATCCCAACAAGAGCTTCGCTCAGTATCCACACCCAGACCCCCCACTTACATTTGTTTTAATGGTCCTCTGTTTGGGTGTTTGCATTCAGGCCGCACTGCCTCCTGTGCATGTCATGATTTTTTAATGGAATTATTAAATCAGTTCACATAATAAGTGAGAATCAGCGACTGAGTGGGAGAGATGAATAATTTTTTTAAATAAAATTCTAAGCAAAGTTATTCTGCAGTCACGGTAAAGAAAGGCAAGAAACAGCTGACTCAATAAAATGTCAGCAAAGCACAACAAAGTCAAGAATCCAGAATACAATCCAACAATTTTCAGTCATGTCGTCTGGACAGTTTCTTTTTTTTTTTTTTGCTGTGCTGAAACGTTTCACCTTCCATCCAGAAGACTTCATCAGTCACGGAATCACATAACACAAAACTGATTCGTCCCCCAACAACTTACTCCAAAGTGGAACAAACCAGTTATGTTGGTGCTAAGATGGTCTCAACATAACTGGTTTGTTCCACTTTGGAGTAAGCTGTTGGGGGAAGAATCAGAATGTGTTGTGTGTTTCCTTGACTGATGAAGTCTTCTGGATGGAAGGTGAAACGTTTAAAAAAAAAAAAAAAAAAAACAACTGTCCAGACGACCTGCCTGAAAATTGTTGGGTCAGCAAAGCACAGTTTTGATGTATCGTCTCAAAGCCTCTGAGATTTGATTTATTTGACTGTCCTGATATTTTATTGAGAAAAGCTTTTTTTATTTTTAATGGATGAACTGAAGAGAAAGAAAAAGTTTGATTTCCAAAAATTGTGACTCTTTGTTGTTAAAGCTGATTTATTTTTGCCCGTCGTCATGAAATGAGGGTGATCATCTGTGTGTACTTGTGTTTGTTTGTCTGGTTGTCAGCAAAACATCTCATGATCCACTGGGTTGAGTTTAATGAATCTGAAAGTAATCACTGGATACACATCTATAACTAACTACTGTAGTCCCTCGTTTATCGCGGGTGATTCGTACCCTGAAGACCCACGATAAGTGAAAAACAGTGAAGTAGGAACAGTAGTACAACTAGTAAGCAGTAGTGTATTTTATTATTTATATACAGGTAGTCCTCGATTTACGGCGTACCCGGTTTACGAAAATCCGGACTTACATTCAACCCCTGTTGAAAACAATGAAGTCAGGTTACGGTCTAAATGCGTCATTACGTTTTTACATTTGTGGTGTAATGTGTTAGCTAACTCTTTGTAAATAAAGTTTTGTGTGTGTTTATGGAACAGTTTGTACGCGTGTTCAGTCCCATGTCGATAAATGGGTGTGCGGCGCAGCGTTAGCATACATTTACATGTATTTTCGCGGTTTACGGGCAAAATCCGGACTAACGAATGCCACGTGCGATCAATTCCGGTTTACGTTCAAATCGGGTTACGTTCGGCCCATTGGAACGGAACTCGTTCGTAAACCGAGGACTACCTGTAGATGTATGTACAGACATTTAAACCCTTCCCACACTCTTGCAATATTCTGAGCAATGTTTCTAAGCTCTCTTAAAGAGCACAGAATGTCATGATTTCAGCTCCCTGCCTCCTCCGCTCATTGTCACCTGCAAGTGCTCTTGGCCACGCCCACTTCTCTGCTCTGCACACTGAACACCTGATAAAATATCAGCCAGTTGTATGTCATGTCCAGTCTTATTTTGAAAAACCGCGATAGACCAAATCCACGATAAACAAACTGTGAAGTAGCGAGGGACCACTGTGTACTGAAATCAGCCTGATTCAAAACAAACAAAACAACAATCACAACAATGGCTCAAACTCCATCAGTTTAACTAATATGCTTAAATTTGTTGTGGTAGTAGCAGAGCATCATTCTCAAAGCATATTCTGGGCTCTAACAGATTTCACGATTTCTTTATTTAATATGTTAGCATTAACTGTTAACAGTCAACTCCTTCTGTCTGTTAGCAAAATATCTCATAAAATGGATTTTAATGAAACACAAAAAGTAATCACTGAATGAATCAAATGTAATAAAAAAAATACATATACAGGTAGTCCTCGGGTTACGACGGTCTCGTCTCACGATATTTCGAGGTTACGAACACATCTCCCTTATTCAAGTTACGCAGTTACATTGTTTTACGACGGTTTTATGTCGGCTTTATGTCGGTTTTATGTCGGTTTTTACGATGGTTATACAACGGTTTTACGACATTAAACGTCGTAACGCGGCGGCACAGTGGCGGAGGAATACAGTTACGCGGTGCAGTGGCGGAGGAATACAGTACTGTACAGAGGAGGACGGCATCGCTAGCCCTTCATTAGCCCTTCATTATGGCTCCAAACTACAAGGAGGACTCTTCTGATGGCAGTGCATCAAGGAAAAGGAAGGCCATCACCATGGACTTACGTCAAAAATCGGTTTAAGCGCTTGGTAAAACAGGTACGTCCTATGTATTTACGTACGTTCTGACTTACGTCAAATTCGGTTTACAATGCCGTGGGAGAACGGATCTCCATTGTAAGTCGAGGACTACCTGTATATAAATTCTTCTTTCGACTGCTCCCTTCCTCAGGGGTCGCCACAGCGCACTAATATGCACTAAGACTTGACAGTGGTTTTTACACTGGATGCCCTTCCTGACACAACCACAGACCAACAAGCTACCACAGCCCTCTGTGTGGAGCAGAGAGCTGATATCTAGGGCACCCAGGGGAGCAGATGGTGTGGGGTTAAGGGCCTTGCTTAAGGGCCCAGAGTGGGGCAAATGAGGTGGCTTCACCTTAGATCAGGGCTCTTCAACTGAATTGCTCAGGGGGCCACAGTTACTGAAAGCCAAACGCTCAGGGGACAGACATCCAGCAGTTATTGTAACTAAAGAAGTTTGTTTTGTGGTTTAAAATCTAATTTTATTTAAAAATAAACCCATTGGTGGGCCCAACTGAGTTCAGCCATTAGCCTGATTTGGACACCGGGCCACCAGTTCAATAACCTTGCCTTGGACATTGGTCTGGAGAGTTGGACCTGCGACCATCCAATGACAGGCTCGACTTCTCTAATGTCTGCTCCACCTCTCCCCCGCTCTGCAAATGTTATGTTCATGAGTGAAATTTGGTGTGTTAGTAACTGAGTCATCACCATCCCACAATCTACTAACAGGTTGCATGAGCTCTTTGTGTGAACATTTGACATGCACTCCCTCAGTTAATTGTGGTTTTGTTAGAATATGTTCAAACAAGAAACGGTTTTAGAAGCTACGCTGAAGAACAACTCAAAGAAAGCAGTTTGTGGCATCTTTACCACCTTTGTGTTGACTGCGCCCCGTTGAACCTGCTCTATTTGCCCTTCATTTTCAAGTCAATGTGAAAGAAAACCTGTAGTTTCACAGTTTGCACAGAGACGTGTCACATATGTGGAATAGTTCCTGAACACGTGGACGCCTCACAGGCATCCATCCATGAAGACGATCAATCAAATGTTGGCTTACTGGCTGACAAAAGAGCCAACCAAAACCTTTAAAAACAAATAAAATGTATGCTCCCTGAATCCTTTTTATCTCACTCCAAAGTGTGTACTGTATGAAAACTCCTGTATACTGGTTACAGGTACATTTTTCAGCTGCTCACATCTTTGAAAAGCTGCAGTATTTTTGAAAGGCTCATCCAATCACTTCAGAGACTGTCACTTCACAACAGCAAGGAGACAGTGGAGAGGAAACTATTCAAAATCTGTCTGCTCTGGCAGCCACTGATGCACTGAAATAACATTTTTCAAAGAAATTGCAGGAAAAAATGTTAATAAACTGTCTGACTGTCCAAATAGAAAGGAAACGGTGGGATTTATTCTCTTTATGATATCTGTGTATCAGATGTTATATGCTGTATGTCAGGGAGAGCTATTGGAAAAATTCAGTAGCCATTTCTTTTATGTTGAGAACAAAAGCGTAAAAGAAAGGGAGTCAGCAAAACGAAAACTGTATTCCATTATTAAAGATTGAAAAAAGTTGTGACTTACTGAACAAAAACAGGTCTGTTGACTTTAAGCCTGGATCTTTTACATTAAATCCTTTTTCTTTTATGGTTTTCTTGTTTTTATGGTGTGCGTGTGAGCCTGCCAATCTATAATAAACATCGCCTGTGCTACATCTGCAAATAATATTGGTTCAGACCTTTTGAATCGAGGTTCTGTGGAAAAGCCACGAACAATTAATATCTTACCTGTGGCAGATAGCTCTTTCAGCAACATCCCTTTGTATAAAACAAGCCTTAATTGTGACCGGTCTGACGGCGTGTCTGAGCAGAAACAAAACCAAAGTGGATTTCTGTCATCTGCAACAGCTGCAATCACAAAGATGTCAGAGCAGTTGATATGTGATTTTTTTTATTTTAGTTACATGTTACACAGCTAGCAGTTCTGTGGTTTTGTGACAGTTTTTATATTTTCTATTTTGTGTTTTTTTTTTTTCTTCTTCTCCAATTGTTTATTGTTTTGTCCCCCTTGTGTTGAGTTTTTGTTCCTCTGTGTTTCTCGGAGCCACCAGCCACCCACACCAGTATTTTTCCACATTTTGCCTCAGCTCCTCAGTCCTGCCACGCCCATCTCACCTGTTCTCCATTCTCATTAGCCTCAGCTGCAGCCACTTCTCTCATTAGACCCAGCCTTTGCCTTCTGTCAGTTTTTCTCTGCTCACCAGTTGAGCATTATATATTTTAGATGCCGTGTCCAGTTCTTCCTGTGCTCTCCTCAAGCCCCGAGTGTTTGTCAGCTGCCACGCTGGTGTTTTGATTTTATTGTTTATTTTATTTTATTTTTTAAATGTGTTACTTTTTGAGCTGCTTGTGTCAGTCTTCATTCTGGGTCCAAAGCTTTGGACAATGTGACAGCTGCTGCTAAGTATTTACGCCTAAAAATACAATAGAAATGTGTGCACATAATCATGTTTTGCTAAATTAATGGCATTCTAAAAGTATTAGCATATTAACATGTGCTGACTCAAACTATAAGAAGAAATTCATGTTTTGTTTTGAAGCCTTTCAACATTAGTTAATAACAGACTGGCCTTTGGATCCCATCCTGTCATGGAATGCAGTCGACATGCTCCACTTTTTATGGTTTTCTGCTCCGAGCGATGCAGACTCTGTTCAGCTTTCTCTTTTAGCCCACAGTTTCTGAATGAGACGCCAGTTCTTTGCATAGTTGTTGTGCACAGTTCTGCAGTGATGAGAGACAAAGTTAATGAATCCACATGAGCGAAACAGGACATCACTTAATTAGTTTCATTTCTCTGACCCTTAGCTGAACCATCCCCATCATTTTAGTCCTCTTCAGAACTTTTACACAGCACAATTATTAGATTTGGGCTCAAAAGCACATTCATACTGTAGCAACAAAGACGTGCGGAAAATGGAGGGAATTCAGTTTAATGACATCAACCACTTAGCAATGACTGTAATTTCATGTGGCAGTTTTCTTACAGTGGTGACCTAAAGAGCAATCGTCTGTTTTAAAGAAATTAGGACCAGAAGCGTTGCCACTGATTTCTTAATTTGAAGAGAGCGACATAAAACCATTCCATTACACTTGTGTTCATGCCTGAGCCACAGTCAATATAATCAACATGAATAAAGATAAAAGGGATTTTGATTAGTTTAGAGTATATCTTAAATTGAACTTGTAAAAAAAAAAAATTGCACGCTATTAAGCCACAAGATGTGTGAATTTCCAGAGAGCTTTTGTCACTTGCACCATGACATTTGACTCTGTCTAAAATTATTAGACCATGTAGTCTAACAATCAACGTTTCCACTTTTTTGGCATTAAAACTTGTCTGAGTGACCATGGAAATGAAAACTAACTTTGTTTTGATGTTGGTTTGGTTGATTGTCATGAATTCATCCATTTTGAAACAGCAGCAAAGAGACGGGGGACACATTGGATTGGTGTCAGCGCAGAAACAAGCAAACCTGTACTGCACACACTCACTCACACACTGGATCAAATTTTAATCACCAATTAGCGTTACGTGCATAATGTGGGATTGTGGTTGGAAATTGAAGTGCCTGAAGAAGATTCACTTATGGAGAGGTAGAAACCACACACAGAAAGGTCCTGGCTGAAAACCTAACCAGTGATGCAACTGTCCTATCCACTTCACCACCATGCATCCCAGCAAAATGTCTGTCAGCAGGCTAGAAAAAAAATTGTTCTAAGTGAAGTTTATTATAATGTAAACTTTAAAAAAAAAGTTTCAGCTGAAACAGCATAAGATTTTCTTCTTGAGAACTAAAAAGTCTTTGTTTAAATAAAGGTTGAGTGAATGGAATATGTATTAAAAAAAACTCTTGTGTTGACAAGCTCACTTTATATTTTCCAGTTTTTCCCAGAAGATGAATTTCTGAGTAACATTGGTCTATATGTAACTCAAAATAAAGTAAAGAAAAAAATATTAAAGGGACAAATGGGTGATAATGAGATCTAATAAATGATTTGCGTTTAGCATTTGTTCTGTAAATCAAGAACAAAGATAAATAAAAGCACCCAAGCACATATTTGTGTATAATTCTTGAACAACTTAAAACTTCTTTTTTTTGTTGTTTTCTTCATACATGCAGTTGTTTTATAAGCTAAATTTGGTATACTGTATTCCATAATTTTGCCCATTTTGCATATTTCATCAAGTGCATTAAAGAATTCAAGGAATCAATCAACAGTTAGCCACATGTTAAAGGTGTGAGGTGGGTTAGACAAAAAAGCAGAAACTTCATGGACATCGCCATTTAAGGTTCTCGAATACTGAAGGGAAATCCTTCTTTTCATCAGAGTCAAATGGGTCCTCCAGGCATGAAAACAGTTTCCTTTTGCACAACAGATCCTTAAGGATATAAAGTCATAAAGATGTGGACACGGGAGTGGAATGGCATTTCACAGTGTGCCTACAACCAACACTCAACTGAGAGTGAGGCTCTTTTGTTCTCTTACTTTGCATCCACAAACTCCCACAGCACTTCCTCATGTGGCTGTAGCTTCATGATAGCTGTGCACTAGAATGAGCTGTAGGTCAAGCTCTTCAGACAAGAAGGGCCTGGAGTAATAGTGAAACAGAAAAAAAAAAAAAAAAAAAAAAAAAAAAAAAAAAAAAAAAAAAAAAAAAAAAAAAAAAAAAAAAAAAACAAATGTGCTCGAAACTGAATGGCATTTTAGTCATCAATGCCAGTGTCAGAGATGGATATGGCTTATAAAGGCCATGAAGGTTTCCTCTGTAAAAGATGAGACAGTTTGGTGTCTGTTGATATTTGTGCCTTTATGTGACCCTCAGTGCAACAAAAGACGCCTTGGCATTCCTAAATTCTGACCATATTCCATAAACAAATCATTACACAAATGGATGATGAAAAACTATTAATAAGGACTTAGTACAAAAAAATGTGCAAACAAAGCAAAATTTTGCACAGGAAATTAGTCGAAATAGTGTGGGAGTTCTGCTCAGTCAGCTCGTTGCAGCCACAGATCAGCAGCACCTGAGGATCATCGGCTTGATGAGCAAGAGGAGCATGAAAGGCTGCAGAGGACATCCAGTCAGCGCTGGCGCATTACCTGCCAATGAACATGATCTCTGATGTCCCTTTGTCCCCTGGATTCTCCTCTGTAGACCTGGAGCTCTCCTGTGCCTCCCCAGCTGCCTCCATGTCTTCCTAACACTTGTCTGTCTTCTGTCGTTGTTCAGAAGAACACCTTCACCATTTGGGTCAGCTCTCCCTACTAGAGTTGCATTTGGGCCTAAAAAATCCAATCCGGCCCAGCCCGTAGCCATTTTGTCTGAGCCCGACCCGACAAATTTGCCTGTAATTAAAGGCCCGAAACTGAAAGAAAAAAAAAAAACAAAAAAAAAACTTTTTTTTTATTAGGCATTTACTGCTTTTGTAAGCAAGTCAGTTTAACATGATATTTTAAAAACATATCAAAGAAAGGAAGACACAAGAGTTTGTTTATTAAGAAGTTGCCAAATGGATCAGAGAGTCCACTTCCTCCGGCGGCTGAGACGAGCTGGACTGAGAAGCTCAGTCCTCACCTCCTTCTACAGGTGTGCAGTGGAGAACATCCTGTGCTCCAGCATCAACG
>JARVLU010000103.1:16055941-16074216 GCA_031762415.1 Simpsonichthys santanae | reverse complement strand
CCAGAAGAACAATTCAATTCCATCTTTACCCACTTCTTCCGTTTTCGGGTTGCAGGGGTCACAGGTGCTCATTTCCAACCACCACTGTGCAAGAGGCTGGGGACACCCTGGACAGGTCTCCAGTCCATCACAGGGACACATAGAGACAAACGTGACAAACAACTATTCACTCTCTCACTCACACCTAGAGACAATTTAGAGTTACTAATCAGCCTAACATGCACGTTTTTGGTCTGTGGGAGGAAACTGGAGTACCCAGAGAAAACCCTCCCATGCACGGAGAGAACATGCAAACTCCACCCAGAGAGACCCCCAGGATGGGATTTGAACCGGGGCGACCTGCTCGCTGAGAGGCAGCAGTTCTACCAACTGCTCCACCGTGCTGCCCCTCAATTCAATTCAGTTCAGTTTATTTATATAGTGCCAAGTCACAAAATAAGTCATCTCAGGGCACATGAACTCTCATCTTGAGCAAGCATGAAGGCAACAGTGGAAAGTAAAAACTCCTTCATGAGAAAGAAACCTTTAGCAGAACCAGGCTCAGGACAAGCGGCCATAAGAACAGCTTATATTCTCAATTTTTAGCAATACAGTATTTCTTATTTTTCACTGACTACTACACATTTTGAGTTTTTGTGTTTTGTTTTCTTACTCTCTTTGGGTTTTTTTTTACACACCCAAACACATATTTACACATACCTGACCCCAGCAAACTTGATGGATTACATGTGCCACAGTCTAATTTGCAAACTGGTCCAGTCACTCTCAGTTCCCTGGGGCCAGGTCTAATAAAAAAGCTTTTATAAATAAGGCCAACTGGAGCTCATAAATCTCAGAGTTGTAGTTTTCTCCACTGTGGCATCTGGCATCATTTGTCACATATGTGGTGAGCAATTAGGTATAAAAGAAAATCAGGAATCCCAGTTAAGGCCACACTGGCTGGTGCCTGAAACCATTGCTATGTTAAACTTACCCACAAAGCAACCTCGTTACAGATGGAGGGTGAAAGGAAGCATGAAAAAGGAAGACTAAAAAAACTCAAGCACTTCTGGGACTGCGTCATTGTTTTCTAGTAAATTATATAGTTTAAGTTACAGAATTTTTGCTTGTGTTGACCACAGAAAAACAAAAGTTTCAGGCTGAGTGCAAATGACAAATGCTCTCCATAGCTCACATAATCTGAGAATATTATCCTTGGATCAGCGCCATCAAACAAACAAAGATACAGTGTATTTCTCATCATAATCAAGTACAAATCCACACTGTTGTTAAATAGGACTGATTTATGACATCACTGAGCAATGTATTTCTATAAAACACTACTTTGCACAAACTAAAAATGAAAATAGTGGTTTCCTGTGTCATGGCCAATCGCTTACTGGTGCCAGTCAGCAAGTGACAAGAGATCAACGCTGCGTTTTCAAGCCTCGTTTGTACTTTTATGAGTAATACAGTAAGTGTACTATAAATACTGACATAATGGAAAAAAATCTCGGCGAGTTTAATGTGCTTTTGATTACCGGTACTAACTTGATACAGAGCTTGAATGGATTTCTAAATCATTCAGGACTTTCTAGACTCCAGACTTCAGATTAAAGAAAAACCCACAACTCTCAAGCATTTTTTTTTTTTTTTGCCATCAGAAACCTGAAATGATTCCAACGACTGCATCTCTTGCATTTCATAATCTATTCCTCCATTTTCTTTATCTGATACCATTCTAAGGCGGCATGGTGGCTTAGGTGATAGAGCTGTTTCCTCTTACTATCACGTTTGAATTAGGTTTTTGTATAAAAACCCAGGAGTCTGGCTAAAACACAAAAGGCCAACAAGTAAAGAAAACTGAGTTTATTAACAATGCGCAAGTGCAGGATCTTGGGTGTAAACCGGCCACTAGGGAGCACAAGCCAGTGTATCTCTTGTGTCAGTCCCAAGCCCGGATAAATGGTGAGGGTTGTGTCAGGAAGGGCATATGACATTAAACACATTTTTCACAACTATAATGCAAGTTCATCTAAGTGACACCATACCAGAATGGTCGAGGACTGGGTTAACAACAACTGCCACTGGCGCTGTTGACAAACAGGGTGCTGGCTGACATTGTGCTACTGTTGGTCAAAGACCACGAGGAGGAAAATATGTTAGGAAACAGAGGAGAAGAGGAAAGGAAAGAACATAGGACTGAGAGTGGCAACTCTCAATGTGAGGACAATTACAGGCAACGGTAGAGAGATGTCTGACATGATGGAGAGAAGAAAGGTAGTTGTTTTATAAGTCCAAGAGACCAAGTGGAAGGACAGCAAAGCTTGCAGCATTAGAATAGGGTTTAAGCTGTTTCACCATGGTGTGGATAGAAATAGAAATGGTGTAAATGGACTGCACTTACATAGCACTTTTCTATCTTATCAAGATACTCAAAGCGCTTTACAACACAATCTGTACCCTCATGTGGATTCATATATATTCATGGAGATTCATATAGCAACCTGTGCCTTCATGTAGATTCATATATATTCATGGAGATTCATATAGCACTCTACTATAGCTGTACAAAGATTACTCAACATTTTAGATCATATTCATCATACACTGATGGGACACACATTAGGCATTGAGGGACATTTCAGCATGTGAGTGATGGTAGGATCAAATCCCCCCAACTCTCGTATTGGAGGATGACTGCTCTAATCACTCAGCCATAACTGCCACTGACAAAGAGGTTATTTTACAGATTGAAAATAAAGTAGGGGTGGTCCTGAAATAGGAGTTGGCAAATAATGTAGTAGAGGTAAAAAGAGTGTCAGATAGGGTTATGCGTCTGAAGCAGTAGTCTGATGCTAAATGTTGTCAGTCATTATGCTCCACAGGTTGGATGTAATGTAGAGGAAAAAAAGCAATTTTGGAAGGATCTGGAATAAATGATTGAGTGTTTTCCAGGGAGGAGAGAGTGGTGATCCGAGCAGACCTGAATGAACATGTTGGAGAAGGAAACAGAGGGGATGAGGAAGTGATGGGTAGGTTTGGTGTCAAGGAAAGAAACCAGGAAAGAGAGATTGTGGTGGATTTTGCTAAGAGAATGGAAATAGTTGTAGTCAACACTTATTTCCAAATGAGGGAGGACCATTGACCTATAGGAGTGGAGGCAGGAGTACACAGGTAGACTAAATTCTGTGTAGAAGAGGAACCCTGACGGAGATTGGGCACTGTAAGGTGCAGGGAAGAATGTGGCCAGACAGCATCGGATGGTTGTGTGTGAAATGACTGGTGTTATGAAGAAGAAGAAGAAGAAAATAAAAGTAAAATCAGAGAAGAACACCAAATAGTGGAAGCTGAAGCATGTTGTGAGGAATTCAGAGATGAGCAGTTAAACACTCTGGGTGGTAAGAAGAAAATTGCAGATATCTGGGCTTCTACAGCAACAATAATTAGAGAAACAGGTAGGAAGGTACTAGGTGTCTGAGATGGACAATGATAAGGAAATGACGATTGGATGATGAGGAAACCTGGCGGTGGAATAGTGAAGTGCAAGAATCTATTCAAAGAAAAAGGTTAGCCAATAAAAATATGACAGTGAGAGGACCAAAGAGAGGAGACAACAATATAAGAAGATGCAATGTAGAGCAAAGAGGGAGGTAACAAAGGCAAAGCAGAAGGTATATGATGATTTGTATAGGAGGCTGGACACTAAAAATGGCGAGAAGGATGTGTACCAATCATAGTAGAGAGACAGAGGGATCAGCCTGGAAAGAATGTGCAGCAAGTTAAACTTGTTAAAGATAGGAACAATAATGCTCTAACATGTGAGGAGAGCATGACAAGAAGATAGGAGTACTTTGAGGAGCTAATGAATGAAAAGGATGAAAGTCAAAGAAGAGTAGAGGTAATTGAAACTGTGGACCAGGAAAATGGGAAAGATTAGTGAAGGTGAAGAACAGAAAGCTCTGAAAATATGAACAAGGGGAAGGCATTAGAACCTGATGACATACCAGTGGATGTTTGGAAATATCTTGGAGAGCAAGGCAGTGAGAAGGCAATGAAGCTTTTGCCTCATATTGTCAATAGCATAATTGAGGGTAAGAAAATGCCTGAGGACTGAAAAAGTGTGCTGGTGCCCATTTTTAAGAACAGGGGTGATGAACATGGTTGTAGCAACTACGGCCAAACTAAATTGATGAGCCACACACTTGATACCTGGAAGAGAGTTGTGAACACTAGACTTAGGCAAGAGGTGACATTTTGTGAGCAGCAGTATGGTTTCATGCCAAGAAAGTGCACCACAGATGCTATATTTGCTTTGAGGATGCTGATGGAGAAGTACAGAGAAGGTCAGAAAGAACTCCATTGTATCTTTGTGGATTTAGAAAAAGCAAATGGCAGGGTGCTGAGGGAGGAGGTGTGGTATTGTCTGATGAAATCTGAAGTGGCGGAGAAGTATGTTAGACTGGTACAGGACATGTTTGAGGACAGCTGGACAGTGGTCAGATGTGCTGTAAGAGTGACAAATAGCTTCAAGGTGGAAGTAGGATTGCATCAAGGATCGGCTCTGAGCCCCTTCTTCGCTCTGGTGATGGACTGACAGGAATCCCTGTGGACTTGACTATGATGTTTCTAGATGATATTGTGATCTGTGGTGAGAGTAGGGAACAGGCGGAAGAGAACTTCAAGAGATGCAGGCATGCACTTGAAAAAAGAGGAATGAAAGTCAGCTGTAGTAAGACAGAATACATCTGTGTGAATGAGAGGGAGGTAGGTGGAACAGAAAAGCTACAAGGAGCAGAGGTCACAAAGGTGCAGGACTTCAAGTACTTTGAGTCAACTGTCCATGAAAAAGGGGAATGTGGTAAATAGGTGAAAAAGAAACTCCAGGCAGGATGGAGAGAATGGAGAAAAGATTCAGGAGTGGTTTGCAACAAAAGGGCAGCAAAGGTCAAAGGAAACGTTTCCAAGACAGTTGTGAGACCATCTATTTTGTATGGTCTAGAGACAAGCATTGACAACAAGACAAGAGAAAGCAGTGGAAAAGGCAGAAATGAAGATGTTACGGTTAGCCTTATGTGTGAAGAGTAGAAGAAGAAGAAAGAAGTGCGGTAGAAGAAGATGTAGAAGATACAGAAAAAGATTAGAAGGAAAAAAAGCAGAAGATAAAGAATTTGGGAATCAGCTGCAGGGACACAGGGTGAGTAGTATACTGAAAACATGGATGTTAGGATTTGTTGTCCAACAACAACTCATTCTTGACTTGGCGCTATACAAATGAACTGAATTGAATTGAATTGTCCAATGAATTGACTTCTCATGGCATACTTGCTACTGTTCTTTTATAGATGTGGAGTTGAACCAGTATGAGTATAGCAACGAGGCAGACCAAGGAAAGTAGGTAACAGGTGAGTATTAGTTGTGATGAACCTTAGAGAAGGCTGGTGGTTGAATGTACAGTTATTCTTATGTAGAGAGGCTTGAAGAGGTGAAAAGATTCACAGGGGAAGTTCAAGGCACAGGGAGGCAAGAGGAGGCACGAGGTAGAATCAGGATGATGAAGAGACTGGTTTCCCAAAAACTACATGAGGTTCAAGAAGAGAATTTAAGTCAAAGCATAAAGTTCTGAATGTATGCTAGGCTGGACACAGTAAATGGGACAATTCCAGCAGAGTCTAAATGCTTCCCAGGGCCTTGTGTACTGGAGTTTTCTCGTCAGTGAAGCAATGCCAGCTGTGAGTAATCAGCTCACTTGTGCCACTCAGGAAGCTGAAAACAAATATGTAGAATGGAATAATCTAGAATCCCTACATTAGTAAAAAGGTTGCTGGATTGAATCCCGTCCGGAGGCCTTTCTGGGTGGAGTTTGCATGTTCTTTTCATGCATGCTTGGGTTTTCTCCGGGTACTCCCGTTTCCTTCCACAGACCAAAAACATGCAATTTAGGCTAAATGGTAACTCTAAATTGTTCCTAGATATGAGTGAGAGAGTGCATGGTTGTTTGTTTCATTAGTCTATGTGGCCCTGTGATGGACTTGCGACCTGTCCAGGGTGTCCCCCACCTCTTGCACAGTAACTGATGGATATGGGCACCAGTGACACCCTCAACCTGAAAAGGAAGAAACAGATAAAGATAATGGATGGATGGATGGATGGATGGATGGATGGATGGATGGAATGATGGATGGATTATTCCACCCTATTTTCAACAACTATTTGGAGGAGAGGCTGGGTACACATTGGAGAGGACCCCAATCCATCACAGGGAGACAAACGAGGCACACAGTCTTTCATGCTCACACTCATACCAAGGGACAATTAAGTGTTTTGGGTCATTGGGAAGAAACTGAAATAACCGGAAAAAACCCAAACATGTACAGGGAGAATGTGCAGAAAGGTCTCAATCAGAAATCAAATCTGTAACCTTCTCACTGCAAGACAACCGAGTTAACCAACTGCTCCACAAAGTAGCCTCAAATAAACCCAAGGGTAAAATTTCATAAAAGAAAGCTAAATAGATGGTTTCACAGCATGAGGGTAACACAGTGGTGCTACTGTTCCAAAAGAAAAAACAAGCTTGACACATCTTTGGCTATAGTCAGAATTGAGTTCGAGTCAAACTGCCTGTCAAAAACTTTGTTGAAATATTTTTGCACAAAGCCTGATCTGTGGTTATAAATCATGTTTGAATTGTATTTTTATGAGAACAAGTGAGGCTCATTCTTAAGTACTATGAAAACACACAGACTGAGTATTAGCAAAACATGAACTTCTTGGATTTGTGTTATCCTCTCTTTCATCAGAATATCATTAAATTCTTTTTACTTTGTGGTTAATTTATCTCCAAGTCCAAGATTACACCTCAGAATACATGCACACCAGTAAACATATTATAAATACACATGCACAAAACAAAAAGTTGATTTTTATACAGATATCAGCAGAGTTGAGTAAGGGCATAAACATGTTTGAGCAAACTGTCTTGGGTATTTTTTTATTTGTCTAAAATCAAAACAGTTTTAGACAAGTGCAAGCTTAGTAAATTAATTTTCACTATCTCAAACAATACTGCTGAGGTCGTGAATAAAGTACAAGTGAGGTTTCATGAACAGCCCATTTGCGACGGTGATCCACTATCAAGTGCAAGCAGTCATTTCTGTTAACACGCCTGATTTCCACCAACTCTGTCCACAACAAACAAAAAATAGTAACAAAATGCCCTTTTAATGGGGCCGACCTTTCAAATGGGAAAGTACTTCTGAATGTCAGCATTAGAATAGAAGGGTAAGTTTGCATGTCCTAAAAGTAGACTGGGATTAGTGATGCACATTGAGCCATCAGATCCAAACCCTTCAGTCCAACAACCACTTCTTCCATTGCTTTCCAAATCCTCTCATCCCCTCCCACTCCCGCCACTGTCTACGAGAGCCCATCCCCTTCAACCCTACTCTTTCTGTTTGTCTGTCATTCATGCTTTATCTGTATCCAATCTGGACTAAATATCACAAATATCATGGTGAGTGACTGATTTCTGTGGAAATAAATGTATAACTTTTTAACCCAAAGCTCCTTTCAAGTTCAGTATACTGTAATTTGTTTGTGATATTCGAAAGCTCCTGAATCAGCACATGTAGTTTACCATGTCTGGTTCAGGGCTGCAGTGTGACTGGAGCCTATACAAGCAGTCAGTGGGCAAGAGACATTGTACACCCTGACAGATTAACACATGGCCAACACAGAGAAAAACTGTTCACCCACTTCTAAGGTCAACTTAGACCAGCAAATTACCCAAGCATGCATGTTTCTATACTGCAGGAGGAAACCAGCGTACCCAAAGACAATCCACAGAAGTATATAAATCCTACAAAAGGTTCTGCATTGCTGGGATTCAAATACAAGCTCTTATTTCTCCACAGCAGCCATTAAACACTACACCACTCTGCAACTCTAATGTCCGAAACTTATGCAGCTGATTAGTATTTGGAAAATTAAAGGCACAATCAACATTGCCAGATGCTGTTTTTTAAATCATCCATTTTCTTTTCCATCCAGTCATCCATTTCTATCATCCATTCTCACGGTTTTGTGTTATTCCACAGCCTAGTACTCATAAAGGCATAGTTTAAAAGACTAGTGAAGATGTTATTGAGGCAATAACTTTGTTCAGAAGTTGAACCTTAGACTTATTTAACTAATAGACAGTAAATGTATTGTGTAAACTTGATTTCATTTTCTGGTTAATTTCCTCTGTGATCTGCCAGTGTTGTTTAATTAAAAAAAGTTCTTTCCATGAAAGGCATCACTGTCATGGAATGTACATAAACACACTGGTATAGTATCAAGCGTAACAAGACTCTGCCACTTATGGACATAGCTAACTTTTCAATGACTTAGTGTACTCAGGTGTGCAATGTCAATTATTTAATAAAAAAGGAAAATTGGTCAGTCAAATAAACCTGGTAATTGAGCAATCAATCAGACCACCTCTGTTTCAATTAATTCCTGTTTGATACATTCAACAATGTCAATGTTGATGAAGAGGGTTAGAATATGGCTTTAATTGTAGTTGAAGTTTAGAACACAATGTTAAAAGAAAAAAGAAAAGCATTAAACCTGGAAACACATCTGCAAACCTTTATGTTAACACAGTCAGGGAGCTTCATATGTACAGGGGCAGGCTTTGTTGGTGATATAATTTAAAGTCTGTGTAGTCAACCTTGCAACATTTAGCAAAACACAGATGGGTTCATTATTTTTTTAAACTACCACAAAAATCTTTAAAAATTACCAGTATTCATCTACACTCATGATCGGTTTGTATGCAAACTACAAAAGGTAGAGTTGTGATCTTATATGGAGTCAGTATATGATTTTTTTTTTTACAGTGCTTTAATGTGCATGGAAAAAGGTTCAGATTTTCCATTTATTATGGTACCACAAACAATGTTTAAGAAGAAATGAAAGGGAAAACAAACAATATATATATATACCGTCAAATGATGTACATATATTGTACTTCTTGTCAGGCTTTTGTAAACGTAATGATTAACATTAAGGTGATCCTGCCCACAACAGTAAGGCGTCTGTGAGTAGATGGGTGATCACAGCAGTGATGTAAATCTCATCTTTCCATTACAAAATTCAACCCTAAGATCCATAGATTTGACTCTGTTCCTTCAAGATCCACCCATTTTACTACTCAAAAATGTCCCATGCCTGCTGCACATTTTCAAGGTTTAAATGTTATAACCTTCTGGTATGGTCTGTAGCTCTGACCTTTGACTTTTAACCTACAGATGTAAGTTCAAAGCACACTACTGAGGCTTCTCTGGCATTTCCACTCTATGAGGGATTACTTTTTTAACGTGTTCACAGAGCAAGTCACATTCATGTGCGCACCAGCTCCCTGACAAAAGTGCCCTGACATTTAATTCTACATGATGGTAACCATTCAGGGAGCACTGTGAAGCAAGGCTTCTCCTGCGTCACAAAAAACAACATAGTAAACCTAATTTAGACAAAGAACAATGCAGCTTCTGTTGTTACAGCAAAACTCGCCCCGCTATGTCCCCAAAACACATCTGCAAAATCATTAACAGATGTCTAAAATGCCTTCTTCGGCCAACACATCACAAACACACGCTCTACCTCAAAATATGATTCAGTCTCCTTAGTCACCCTGCATCGCAATTCCTCTCCACCTCCTCAGCTCACGTGCTGAAACACTTCAGGCCACAAACATTCACATAAAAATAACACACACTTGCAGAAAATCTTGCAAACTCATTTATTTTCCTTCTGTATTCAGGGTCTTGCTCTTGTAAAAGGCCTTATCCCATTCCAGCAAAACAACAATCACAAGAAGCAACACCTTCCCATACTTTTCTGCTGAACTAATTTAGATGATTTTTTTATTTAATTTAAGCTCCAGACACATTGTTGGAAATGAGTAAAAAAAAACTGAATATATGCAAACAATGTTTTTCCAGTGTGTCTGTGAAACACGGTAAGCCTGTGCGAGCTCACCAAGCCAAACAACTTCTAGGGGAAGTTCACAGCAGCCATCATTTCCCATAACCAGCACATCTATTGTAGGTGTTTTGAATAATTATCACCTTTTATTATTGCTGAGTTTAGACAACCTTTAGACAAAGAGTAGAGGGAGTGCCAGTGCAGGTGTTTGCCTGTCTGTTAAGCAGAAGGAGGCCCAAATAAGACAAGTAAAGAAAATGTGGATGGTGTCCACTGAGAGACACAACACACTCAGGAATTTATAGTTGGTCTCATAAAGCCAAAGAAAAGCAGAGCTCAGAAACAGCAGACATAGTCACCTAAATGTAAACACTGCAAGACAGAAAGACAAGAACCAGTACAACGTTCTTAATGGACACCTAGAACTAGGCAAACATTGTTTACTCTCATTTAGTTATAATTACCGGTAATAATGAAGTAATGCTTGATTATCACCTGCAGGTTTGTTTCTGCAAACTGACCTGGCATCACTCTTGAACGCACTGCGGCTCGGATGGTGGATCAGAACAGCCTGGTTTAATTAAACAGTGTGTGGTTTTCAGAGTAAAGTGATAATATCTATTAGGGCTTACAGGATTAGTTTCGGTTGCAGGCGAACTCTGGAATGCGAGAAGAGGGGTTGTTACTCTGGTCAATCAGTGCAAATCCACAAGGCATTAGTCTGTTAACAGATGCAGAGGTTTGTTTCTCATCAGAGCTGAAACACAGTGGATCCATTTAGGCCATAGCTAACTGAGTACCACCATGGACTACCCCATGCTTAGGATTTGGTTTAGTTATGACACTGGACTAATTGTGTGTTCATGTTAGTGGTTGTGTTTTAGCCCATGGAACTAAACGTCAATTATAGTGTGGCTGTGATAAACTCTTCTTATGTACACTTGTGAGTAGATTATGCACTTGAGAGTGTATAAATGAGCAAAATGTAAAGAATTGGGCTTCAATCCAAAACTCTCTCAATGCTCTCAAAAATATAATAAATAAATTAAAACGGGGGGAAACAAAACCCAAACGGTTTCCAGCCAAGTGATCCTGAACGTATATGTAAACAAAGCTGAAGTAGATTTCCATCAGCGATCTGAATAAACTCCAGGCTGCTGTTGGTGCTGGCCTCTCGCCTCATGTTCCGATGTTAAATTAGCAAATTTACTGCTGAGGCTTTCCAGGGAACACACGAAGATGGAGTTCGGAAGGAAGAGGGAGATGAAGTAAAAGAGCCTCATTACAGCGATGGATGGATGCTCTTTGCTTATTTCCCCTTTGTTGGGGAGGCATTTGGCTTGTGTGTACCATTAGCACATAGGGTCAACATTCAAACCCTGACTGTTGGGCATTTCCAGAGAGCAACTCTCAACAAAAGCAGGAGACTAATAGTCTGTGCAAGAAGGTCCTGTAGCAATGCCAAGCTGGGGCCCTGAGGTCAATGAAACTGTGGCCTCTGCCCATGTGTGTCAATGAGGACATTGCATGGCATGTGTCCAAACTGAACATACAATAAGTATGTTGAGCAATAGGGGGACAAGAACAAAGGCATGGCCAGCAGTCAAAAAGCAGTAAAAATGATGCAGTTCCCAGACTGATTTTAATGTAAATTTTAACAAACTGTTACACTACCCAGTTTGCTATTTTGCTTTGATTTATCTACATCTATCTTACTGTAGGAGTCCTAGGGTTTTGCTTCTACAGCTTCCTCAACCTGCTGTTGCCAGTGGAGACGCACCTGCAGGTCCTTACCCTGATGAGCAGCAGGTGTATAAAAGGCACTTGATGACACCACTCCTACACTGTCTGCCTGGTGGTAGTGCATTCCTGGCCCTTTGTTGTATTCTCTAGAGTTTTGCTTATTCTAACTCCTTGCTCCTGTGCCTCACAGAATCTCCTGAGCTCCTACGACATCCTGGACCCTCCTGCATTCTCTGAGGACCTCCTTTGTTCCCTCCTTGTCGTCCCTACTTGTCTTCCCTACTTGCTTAAGTTATCTCTTGATCATCTTGGGACCTCTCTGGACTGACCCTGGAACCTTGGCCTCTCATGCCCCCTGAGTTTACCATCTTCTCCTCAAGTAAACTGACAGTTTGTTATTATTATCATCATCTTCAGACTCACTTGGCTCCTACTAACTGTTCCCTTGTCTTCAGGGTTACAGCCCCTTCCTCCAGAGGTAGCAGTTTGACTGCATAGCCCTCTTTTGTAAATAAACACTGTTAAAACTGTTCCTGGTCTTGTGGTTGCTCTTGAGGTTCATGACAATTCTGGGTTCTTAGTAAAGTGTTACACTTGCATCCTTCCATTACCCTCATTGACATGTACAAATACAACCATTTTGCCAATAATTTGTTCTGAACTTGTTCTTACACCACTCTCGCCACATTGTTTATTACTGTATCTCCAGCAAACACTGCATTGAGAGCAACTTTGGTTGGGATCTCACTGGATGCTGACTCTAGCTATGCTTGCATTAGCAGAAGAGGGACCCAGAGTCGTAGAGGATGCTCGGTCTTTGTGCCAAAACTTTTTCCTCAGTCTTAACATTTTCCTATTGCATATCAAGAATGATGATAGCGTCTATCAAATTTATGGACCCTTATGATGTTCACTAACAGAAAGAGTGATATAACCTAAACACTCAGTGGAAACGGTTATAAAAAGTGGAGGTTTGAGAATGGTTCAGTTTTATATCCAAGTATGAAACTACAATTGAGCCTTGACTGTAAAACTGGAGACTTTTTTTATGAGCTTTGAAGTGGAAAACTTTTTAATGCTGCTAGGTTGCTGTAATCTGAAAGGTCAATGTTCTTAACAGCTCCAACTCCTCAGCCATGTCAGCTGGATGCAGCAGAGACCTGGAAGTCACTGGGGCAGCAGAGCTGGGGAATTGAGTTTGTGGTATAATTTGGTTGAATGAATGGCAGAAGCAACTTTATTCCAGAACATCTACTGGATGAGTCATTTATTTGATAAAACTGACTGAAAGTAAAGCCAAAGATAACCGATGGCTTTGGGTCAGAATAAAGATAAAGCAAACAAGAGCAGTGGAAAATAAACAATTGATTAATGGGCTGTAAGGCTCAGATGAGTCAATCAGTGTTTGGCAGTTTCAACTTACTACAAAAAGGATGCACATTGAAATCTCTCCTGGAAGCTTTCTGTGTAGAGTTTACATGTACTTTTCATGCATGCATGAGTTTTCTTTGGGTACTTTCATGTTCTCCCATGAACAGGCAGGTGAGGTTAATGTGTGTGCACTATTTGTATCTCTGTTCATGGTGCAGGGCACCTCTCTTCTATTGCTCTCTGGAGACAGGTACCAGACCCACCCAAGAATTCAGGAAAAGATTAAACAAGTGCAAGAAGAGTGGGAGTGACAGGAATCAAACTGGATCCAGCTTGACTATTGATGGTTTTGATGTTTTTGTGAGCAGTGCAGGACCAAGTGACACATTTCCTGATGCAATGATATTTACAGAAAGTGAAACAAAAATATGGATGAGTATCTTGTGCTACTTGTTGGGTTTTGCGTCATATCTTGCAAATAAATGCATTAAAAAAACAATGAACTGTAATGTCATCCTGTTCCACAAAACCCAAAACATCACAGAGGACAGTCATTTTACTTTGACAATAAAAAGAAGTCAAACAGTGCTGATGATGTATTTGTTCCATGATATTAAACCACAGTGCTAAAGAATGTCTAACCACATTTATATTTTGTATTTATTATTTCAGTTCGCTTTCCTTTCTATGTTGCAATGTTGGACATGCTCTGAGGATTTGTGTGTATTTGAGCTTCACTGAAAACTTTATGACATGTTTTTCTGTTCATCTCTTAGATGATAAAGCTGATTTTCCACATTATCAGTGTCATGAGGCCTCTAACTTCTATTGCTTCCTGGCAGTCACCTCACCTCATACCCAAGTACATACTCTGTTGTTGGCGTCAGGTCTGTTAAAACCACAGAGGTTTAAAGCAAGAGATTCTACGACCCAAAGACGAAAGTAAGTTGAGTCCTGGACAATGAAACCCTTCCATCTTTTGTGCAAACACCCAGTGGAAACTTCTCAACACAGTTGAAGGAAAATGCAAACACACTTTTATATTCATGTGGAGCAGATTGAGTGGAAAGTCTTAATGTTTCCCAGTTTTGGAGAAATGAGTAATCAATCCTGAGGATCTTGAGCAGTGAAGAATATCTGTATCCTTACTGATAAGACACAGCCTTCTCCTGTCATGCTCTGACACTGTGCTTCACCAAGTTTCAGAAACATTTTCAGAATTTGTGAAGATTTTCCCCAAGGCATCAGAAATATTGCCAACAGCTGTAGCTACAAACATTTAACATTTTCCCTCAAATGTGCACTAAAACACCTTTTTATAAGTTTGCTCATTAAATTTATGAGAATCACTTGTGACATAAAAGTGGTCCTCTAAAAAATATATGATGCAAGAAACGGACTGAAAATGAGCTTTAAAAAGCAGCTAAGTAAAACAGATAATTTTTAATAAGATATTATCATACTGAGTAAATTAAAGTAGCATTTAAACAAATAATAATAATCTCACCCATCATCTTGCATGCCAAAGTAAAAAACAAATCTCAGTCTGGGAGTAAACTTTGTGTTGGAGGGAACTTTGAGCTACAAAGTATAAGCGCATCAAATTATAGCTCATCATCTGTAAAACTGATGAGTTATAGTTATTTATGTGTTTGCTAAGGTTAGTAGCTGTGGTGGCCATCTTGACTTGGATTGTAATCAAAAGGTAATCAATTATAGATGCATACTTAATGTTTACTCTTCAAGAATTTCATTAAAAATATATCCAGCAATTCATAAGATTTTTTGCTAACAGCTTAACAAACAAACACTGCAGAGGTACGTTCACTGTCATCTATCTTTCATGGCAGCACGCAATAAATATATTAGCTGTTTCTGGTATGGAATAACTATTGAAAAATCTTAATAGTGTATTTTTTTTTTAAATGAACAAAGAAAACTTTGCAGCCTGATGTGTTCTCGATGCATTCTGTATCCTCCATTGCGTCTACAAGAATACTGTATGTCCATTTTAAAAGTGACTGTTAAATTTACAGCCCTGCATTGCTAATGGAAAATATAGAAAATCAATGCAAGACAAAACAGCTAGTATACTACAGGGAAAAATAATCAAGTATTTATGTATTTTCTAGTCTTCTCCTGCCTTTAATTTTAAAACCAAGGACTTTGTTTTCCAGAAAATATAAATAAGTGTTGTATAAAACATGTACTAAGAATGCTAAAAGGCTTCAAACCATCTGTCCACAAATTAAAAACTCTGTTTAAGATGTGGTGATGTGGTTGGCAGAGCTGTCACCTCTCAGCGAGACGGATGTCAGATCAGATCTCAGCCGGGGACCTTTCTGGGTGGAGTTTGCAAGCATGGGTTTTCTCAGTGTACTTTAGTTTCCTCCCACAGGACAAAAACATGCAGGTTAGGATAAATGGTAACTAAATTGTCCCAAGGTGTGAGTGTGTATGGTTGTTTGTCTCTGTGAGTTCCTGTGATGGACTAAAAACATGTCCAGACTGTGCTCCCACACAATGACTACTGGGCACCAGCGACCCCTGTATCCCAAACAGGAAGAAGCTGGTAAAGATAATGAATGGATGGATGTTTAAGATGTTTGAATATAGACAGATAATGAACCTGTGTGACACTACAGCATCAGCAGGGAAGCATTTGCTGTGACAAACGTACAGAGAGATTCAAAAACTGACGACAATACTAAATCTCTTGCCATTGAGAAACAGGAGCTTTCAGAAATCAGAAACACAGACAAAATAGTTTTGCATTTTTCCATACGGCAAAAAGTCGACATAGAACTGTCAGCAGGTACAAATGACTTGTGATACGGTGGACACACTGGACAAGTGTGTTGCTGAGCTCAGAGAAAAAAAAATAATCATCTAACCAATGAGTGTTGTCTTATTTCTCAAAAACAAAAAAAAACTCCCACAGCCGTTAATCAACACTTGGTGGATAAAGGCCCTCGCTCACAGGAAATCAGAGCACAAAGAGTCAACTGTCCAGTGGTCCGGTATGCAGAGACGTATCAACGCAGGCAAAAACACAAACGGACACCATCTTTAAAGAGGACAGCTGCAGTCACTACTGTGTGTTTGTTTTTGTGCGGAGGGCCAGTTCCAACGGGCAGATTTTCAAAGCCGGCTCCAATCCATTTGATATGCTGAACCCAAGAACCTGGGCTGCAGACAAAGAGCCCTTTCACACATGCAACTGCTGATTACAGCTACATGTGATCTCAGGAATCTTTGCATCACTGAACTTTATTCTATAATCTCCACCTTCGAACCCGGCTTCTTTGTCATTCATGTTTCCTCTCTTGCAGGAAAGAATAAGCCATCAGAGACTTGAACGTTTTAGTGATGAACAAAAAGTCAAGACCTTTGTTTGGTCTCCATATTTAGTTTGATTATTCTTACAAGGTGGTGGGTGGAAAGCTATTTATTTCAATTTTGTTTTATTTAGTTTTGGTTGTTGGATCTGTGCCTGCTGATCCTGTTCAGGCAAAATATCTGCTTACTTGATGCCTTATATCAAACAAGCAGTCATTCCCTTCTGTTTTGAGGAGATCCAGTATAACATGCTCAATATCCATCCATTATCTTCCGCTTGTTCTGAAGTCGGGTTGAGGGGGCAGCAGCTTGACCAGGGAGGCCCAGACATCTCTTTCCACTGCCATCTCTTCCAGTTCTTGTTCTTGTTCTTGCAGCTCATGTTGCTGATCAGTTTTCATGCTGCTGTGTTCATCTGCTCATACAAACTCATGTTCGTGCTGCTGTTTGGAGTAAAGTTATCCTGATATTAGTGCTTAGTGTATTTTTAGTTGGTGTTCATCGTAGTTCACATCTTAGATCTTATTAATGTTTTCTTTTACATTTTATTGTTGGATGTAACTAGGACCCTGTGTACATAATTTTGTTTCATCACATGTACCACATGTGGTGCAAATGACAATAAAGATTCTCTGACTCTGACTGACTCTGAGTACACAATGACAATGAATGACAATAAAGAACATTGAACCTTGATCAGTAACTATAATGTGTCATATTTCCTCCATTTTGTCCACAGTGCCTGATTGTACAGTTGGGTTGAACTTTGATCAACGTCAGGCCCATCAACATGTTGCACTTTACTTGATGAGGCAACAAACCATTGCTGACTGGCACATTGCCTTGTAAATGCATGCTTTTGGTGTAAAAAAGTGCAGTTGTCATATCAGTGTTTTTGAACCACCCAGCATTCTGAAAGCTGATATTTGGTATAGGTTTTATTTACAGGGTTGCTTCATAAAAACCTTACACCCAGCTCACCCCAATGTGTTTTGCTCATCTAGTTGGTGGGGTTAAAAAATCGGTGGGTTCTTCCCACTTTGTGCTGCGTGCCTGCAGCAGCACACCCCCATCAATTACCTGCTACAATCTCACGCTGAACACAAACAAAGAACGTGTCGACACTTCAAGACAGCTCTGCTCAGGCACGCACACACCCCTGCTCACAAACGCTCGGCCATCCAAACAGTGTAAAACCCCTGACAGCATAAATTACTGGGCAGAAAAAGGTGAATGCACTGTACATGTATCAAGCCTCGTCTGCTGTCAGAGGCGTGAGACGAGGAAACAAAGGAACCTGCAGGGGCTGCACCTTAAGGGGATGAAAGACGAATCAGAGGAGAAACTAATGTAAAAGAAAAAGTGTGCTGGAACGAGAACTGGCCAGTAGAACGGACAGAAAACAATTGCCAGTAGTGTCTTTAAGGGGACTGTCAGATCCCATGAGAGTGAGACGGTAAACGAGAAGCCAAAATAGCCTTCAATGTTGTGTTGTGGCAAGACATAACTGCAAGCACGATCCAGCGTGCTCATTGTGGAAGAAGAGTTGTGCAGCTACTTGATGAGGGATACGTCTGGGTGCCTCTGCCATTGTTGGGCACAGCTGAGAATCATCTATCTCAATAGAAGCACCTGGTGTTCAGGAAAAAAAAAAGCTTTAACAGAGCAGGAGGTGGAACACCATAACCAGAGCATCTCCACTAACAAAGAGAGTGAAAATAGCAACATCTTCCACCGCATCTATCTCCGTTCTTCCCCATATCTCACCCTCCTCTTCCCCCCATCGTAGCTTTTCTCTCACTTTCTCCGCTGCTTTAAACATGCCTCCATCTCCTCATGTTAATTTGCTGCTTCAGTGACACGCATCGTTTGGG
>JARVLU010000103.1:15993357-16003733 GCA_031762415.1 Simpsonichthys santanae | reverse complement strand
ATATACACACATATATATACTGTACTGTATATAGTTTATTTGGAAATTTAGCAGTTTGGTTGTTTTGAAATGCATGTTTTTTAATTAAATTTTCTGTTTGTCTTTCTAAGATGTCATATTTTATATCTTGGGACTTTTGTCTCTAGTAATGTGGAGAGAAAAAAAACAAGCAAACAAACAACTTACCTTTCTTGAGGGACAAGGGTCTCTCTCTTTTATTGCATTAAAAGATTCAGTCAAATTCTGCAAGAAAAATAACAATAAATGAACAAACGGGGCACACTCCTGCAGCACAAACACTGGAGGGCAGCCTCCACCATCCAGTGATAAAACCTTCAACTTCAACCACCTAACAGGCTGCTCAACATAAAAACAGCCACTTCATTTAAAAGAAGAAGAAGAAGAAGTCCTGTGTGCATGCTTGCTGTCACACCAGGTTGTGCAGCTCGATGAAGACCACCTCTCTGTAGGAACCCAGGATTTCTCTGTAGTCACACTTGGGTTTAGCGCAGCAGCTGGCCAGCAGAACCACCAGGACACTTGGGAGCAGAGATCCGGTCAGACACTGCAGCAGGACACAGACACAGAGGTGTGGAAGTGGGGGTTCAGGTCGACCATGAGGGAGCTCCAGCAAACAGAGGCGTTAGTTTCTTCTCTCAGTAGCCTACATCCTACTCACCATTTATCATGTTCTTCAGCAGATCTTCACGCGAGCAAACCCATCCCTGTCGGTGCCTGGCAGATCCCACGAATCACTCTGGGTTCGGCTGGGCTCAATGTAACCAATCCAGTCCCCCCCACCCCCACCCCCACCGTGTTCTTTAATATTTCCAGCACTTCCTCATGAGAAAAGTTTAGTGTTGTGGCGGCGGGACTTCCAGCATCACCACCCGCTCCTGTTTCCATCCCCGTCATGGATGGCTGATCCCGGGCTTAGGATTTCACCAAACTCCAGTCTGATCAAGTCCAAGGAAGAAGAAGAAGAAAAAACCGTCTGCAATCAATCACTCGCCTTCATCCTTTTGGTTTCGATTGAAAGGCGCCACACCAAAGCTCTTCTTCTGGTGTCTGAGGACACCTGCAGATCATCTGTCAGCCAAACCAAAAACGCCCCATTTCCCAGTAAAGAATGTGAGCTGCATGGGAAGTTAGGTGCTGCTGGACTTCAAAAGGTCTGTGCAAACATCAGACTGGACCTGGGTGATGGAAGAAACGTTTTCTTTAATATCTGCTGGAGCAGCTGGTCTGCAAGATGTGGCTCTGGGGCCACATGTGGCTCTTTGGTACCTCTGCAGCAGCCCTTTCAGGCTTTGACCAAAAGTAAAATAAAACGTAATTTTATTTAAATGATTGCCAACAATGAAAATGGTTAATTTTAGCAGAGTTCCTGTCATTTTCAAATATGTGGACTATATCATGCAAGTACAGTAGTTTGTTACATGGATGGATGGACGGGTAGATGACAGACAGACAGACAGACAGACAGACAGACAGACAGACAGACAGACAGACAGACAGAGATAGATAGATAGATAGATAGATAGATAGATAGATAGATAGATAGATAGATAGATAGATAGATAGATAGATAGAGATAGATAGATTGGACATTGTGCGCTAACAAAGCTTCTTTCACAATTAAATACTGTAATATTATATTATATTATATATATATATATATATACGTATATATGCATTATAGGCTAATATATTATATCATTACAAGAGAATATTCATTGGAATATCATTAGATGTTCCAAAACATTCTGGTGGTTTTGAGAGAAAGATATTTATCTCAAAACCACCAGAATGTTTTGGAACATCTTTAAGACGAGTTGCTGAGAAGGAATACGGTGAGCAATGTTGACAACACTAAGAATAAAACACAAAAAAAAAAACAAAGTCAAAGTAAACAAAAGTGTTTATTTTTCTTTAAAAATGTAACTGGATATCCAACAAACTTTCCTAATTTTATATTGTCTTTAACATTATGCTTTAAGTAGTATAATTAATCCTTCAACAACAACTCACATTTTACAGTCTCTCTTGTAAATGAGTCCCCGAGGCTCAATGAGACTAATCTGTATAAAGTTTGAATGAAAACATATAAGCCTGCAGAGTTTAGTGTTTTGTTATAAAAATGTTAAATTTTAAACTTTCTTTACATGAACCTGTCAAAAACAAAAACTGTCTTCTATAATGCATTTAAATAATCACTGCATTCAAAGTGTATTAACTGGATACAGCTGGCAGCAGATGTGGATTGTTCAGTGATACAAACTTGGCACTGGCTCTAAAGCTGACGTGAGCCGACAGCTTGTTTATCCAGCTTCTTTAAACTTTACAGTCTACAACCTATAATAACCACATCACTGCTGAGAATACATGACCAGTGACGGCATTTTCAGCTATGATGCCTCTGAACAGCCGAAACAGAGCGTGGTTAAATCGGCCACCAAAACCTAAGAGGTCCAGTTAGCTCCTTCTAATGGACACAGTATTTTAATGTTCAGTTTTCTGCTTCTGCAGAAAGGGGTGTGTCTTTTAACAAAAAGTAGATTATGTAGATTTTTTTTTAATCGTCTGATACTTTTTCCCTCTTCTTTTGTAAAACAAGTAGCTAAAGCAAAAAAAAAAAAAAAAATCCTTCTCAAATTAGAATTTGCAGACAATGCTCTCACGCGTTTATGAGTAGAAAAAAAAATACTGGAGGTATTTGGAGCAGCATGATGCACGGCAGCAGCAGCAGCAGCAGCTTCATACTGAGAGCAAACCTCTTCTGCCTTCATACATCTCCTCCTACAGGTCTGTGTGAGTGCAGCTACAGCATGCGTTCTCAGGACATAATTACCTGCAGTGTTCCCTCAGTGAGGACTGAACTATGCAAAAGAGCCTTCTCCTACTCTGCTCCTGTTTCCTGAAATATCTTGCAAAAAGATCTGAAGCTCTCGACCTTGACCTCTCTAAGTGGCTTCAAACATCTACGTTCCTGGTAAAAAAAAAAAAAAAACAATGCAGACATGCTCCTGTTTTTAGTTTTTTACATCGCTTTACATTGTATCTGTTTTAGTTTCTTTTTTTAATATTTTTCTTCCTATTTTTCAATTTTTTGCTTTCTTTTATGATTGTCTATTGTTGTCACCATTCTTTGTTAAAATCAGTCTCTCTTGTAAATGAGTCATTGAGGCTCAATGACACTAACCTGTTAAAATCAAGTTTGAATGAATGAAGGGTCAGAAATGTGTCAATGGAAGCGAAGTTCAGTGGAAGTGAAAGAAGAAAAGTTAAAACTCCTGTGGAAATAAAAGTCACGGTTCAGTCTGTCATCAATATGTCTGAAAGAGGAAACAGCAGCATCTAGCACAGTGAAGGCTGAGTCATGGTTTGGGCTTCATTCAGTGGAGCCGAGGATATTCATGACGATGGAGGAGTTTTCATCAATCAGATAAAACATTTTGATTTTTAGAATAATTCTGAACCCTAAATGCATTTATTACAAAAATAAAATAAAATAATAAAAACATGATGCAACATTATCAGACTGGCATCCACAGAGCTCAAACTTCAACATTTTGTACGGTATATAATCATTTGGTTAAAAAGAAAACAGAACAACAGCCAACAACTAAAGGCACACTTTACGCAAAAAAAATTTAAAAAAAAAAAAAGGTCCCCGCCAAAAAAAATCCTAAAAATAACCCTGTTCTGACAGAAAATTTAAATAAAATTAAACAAAGTGTTTCTATTTGGTTGAAAAACTATTCAAGTAAATTGTTGACTTTCAAGTTCATTAAATAAAAATTAAAACGTTGTCTTATGTTTCATTAATTTTTCCACATTTTGGTCATTTAAACTTTTCAACACAAATCTAAAGAGTGTCTCAGTATTTACAAAGTTCAGTGTTTGCCAAAACTTCCCATGTTAAGAAATAAAACTTGTTTTCATGCGTTGTTTGCTCAGATTAGGGGCTCACGTCACCTCAGCTGACAGGAGGACAAGTGTCTCATTTAGGGGACAAAAGATGAGACAAAGGGGAACAGTAAAAAGCAGAAGTAGTAGCAGGAAGGACACAGGTCCACTGGGTTTTTTACCTAAAGTTTTTAGGAGTTTTGATAGTTTCATGCACTGAACTATAGAAAGTAAACTGACCGTGCTCTTTCCATTTTGCAGCCATGCATGCACAACATGTTGCAGCTCCCAGAGCTAAAACATAAGGAGGTTCTTCAGAGGTATGCAATAAAAATTAAAATTCCACAGCAGCTGAGTTTCATGATAAGATAAAAATAAGTCAATCTTCCTGTCAAATGTCTTCATAAACCACTTCTCTTTCTCTGTTGCAACACATGGGCTGGTTTTGACAGTTTTCTCTAACTTTGGAGAATTTCTGTTCCAAAAAAAGCAACTTTTAAAAATTTTTTGACATAACTTTTAAAAAAAATATGTTTGGAAAAAAAAGCAACAAAGACCCCAAAGCATGAAGCTGATAAGGCTGGAGGAGTGCAGTTTGGTTTCGTGGAAACTGTTTAATATCAACATTTTTAATACATTCTGTCTGTTCTGAATTGTTGCCATCTCTAAAAAATCCAGTCCAAAAAAATTCACTATGTAAATATTTTTTAGTTGACATTTTGCACAGATGTCCGCTTCACATTACGTGGTTATTCACTTCAAATACTGAGCTCATTTGCAAGCACAAATGGCTTCAGCAGCTAGCTATAGCATTTTTTGATGCAGCCTGAAACACCAAAATTATTTTCAGTGTAATATTTACACTGGAGTGACAGCAATGCAAAAGAGTTTTGAAAAGCATTGGCTTAAACGGCTAAATTTAGACGATTAAAGGTGTTTTTAGAAACTAGCAGACAGGAGCAGACTGGCCATGGGAACACAGAGACGTTTCCCGGTGGCCTGGCCCACCCAGTGATTGCCAAGAGGCTGGATGGACTAAAGGCTCGGTTTGGGTCACTCTTGATTATTTTAAATCAACAATCCATGCGACTCACTGAAGTATCCACATCACTGAAGCTCTCTGAGCAGTAGCAATGGAGTAAGACAGGCTCTGCCCCTCAACCCCTCCTTTCATTTTCTGAAGCTGTCTGTCACAGCAGAGACAACACACAACAGGTTGTGCACCCCCTGTAGCCCGTAAAGACTCGTGCTCGTGAGAGTTATATATTAGCGCGCACATCTGATTTTAACCTATTTTTGCAGATCCTCAACGCCACCTGTCAATCAATCCAGTAGGCTCGTCAGCAACTGACCAATCAGTGACCTCAATTTGCCCTGAAATGAACGCTCATTACCTGCAGGAGCTCCAGCTCCGTTTTCCTCCAACAACATTGTCAGGGTTTTGTATTACGAACGCTTTGCGGTCAGAGGAGTTTCGTGAAAAATCATCAGAAAGGAATTATTAAACGTTGTCAGACATAATTCAGACACCTGTTACCCTGAGCGTTTAGAGTGTGGAATACAGTTGATTTCATTTCAAAAACTAAAATGGAGTTTGGAAAAACGACCAATCCCATGAGCAACTGTTGACAGTAATTATAAACAGGAAGTACCACATGTTCATCTGCTCAAAGGTAAATCCTCCATTTTCTGTCATAATTACATTGTATGATTAATGGTTAAATTAAAGGTTAAAGCTAGTTGTGTTTTGTTTTGTGTGTTTTATATGTAGATATATGTTGTAACTTCTGGTTGCATACGTTTAGTCTTTGTTAAAACTGATTTTGTGCACAAATAGGTTGTGTAATGTAAAATGTACACGCTTACATAATGAATTTCACATCCACTGCAGTAACTATTTGAAGTTATTAGTAGCTTAGAACTTTTTATTTTATTTTATTTTTTTGTCCTGTCTTCTTTGGCTTAATTTTGGCTGATAAGACAGAAATGCCTTAGGTAACACCGTGAGCTTCACTACCTCCACCATTACAGCTATCTTGTTTGATTTCCGTGGTTAGCTCACCCTGGGCTACATTTCCTCATGGGCGGAGCGATCGTACCATTCACATAAAATATTTGATAGTCCAACAAACCTCAGGTCATCTGGATGTTTTTTTAGGCATTTTGTCCTTCATCCATAGGACTTCATCAGTCCAAGAAGCCACAACAAACTGAGTCCCACAAGCAGCACACTCCCTTACTGAACCAACCAGTTTACTGGTGATAAGATGGATTCTGTGGTCCACCCTCTCCCCAGTCGACTCCTCTGAGGCAGCCACAGTCAAATTGGTTCAAAACATCAAAGTTCATGCTCAATAATCATCCAGGTAAAAAAAAAAAAATCCAACAAAGTTCAGTCAGGTCATCTGGACATTTTTGTTTTGTTCATTAAACGCCCGTCATTATTAGACCTTTATTTATACACGTTAGTTCCCATTGAGCCTCGAAGACTTGTTTACAAGAGAGCCCATTGAGCCGTCTCCACTGGTGTGACCCAGCTATTTCCACACCTATCAGGAATTCCAACCATGTGACCAGAGTGGCCCCTCTGAGGGTGGGACATATAGAAAGACCCTAACGATCCTCTATTGCGAGGAGTGCGAGGTCAGTCTGAAACATGCGTTTACCTCAGCTTAATAACTTGAATCCCACACTCCTTGTTTCTTTGAACTGAGAAAACTCCTCGGAAAAGAAGCCAAATGTCTTCAGTTACAAAGTCCAGTTGTTGTTGTTGCTTTTCATCTTGATTGGGTTTACCGTGTCCTGGACGACTGAGAATCTTCTCCAGCAAACTGGTAGTTTACTATTAAAATTAAAGTGAAGCTGCCTGACGCCATAAAAGAAAACACGTTACTCCATTAATCAAGAGTTTTAGGATTTTTACAGATCAGAATAAAGAGCATCATGCTCCCAAACTGCTATGTCCTTAAAACGTATAGAGCAGGATGATCAGAAATGTTTCAGATAATTTACTTAAAGCTAAACTACAGATTTGGAACACAGGCTCTTTTTCTGATCTGAACCTCTTAAATTAACATTTTACATATAACGTGCTGCTTTGCTGTGAAGATTTTTTTTTTTTTTTTTTGGTCCCATAAACAAAAGTAAGGTGTCTTGTTGCTGATCACAGGCAAAATGTTCTTTCTTTTCCTGTCACACACAGTAATTCACACTCCTGCCACGTTTATAGCTTGTGGTTCACCACATGAGCAGAAAGCTGATGCACGACAAATAATGTGAGCGTTAGCTTTGTGCTGGCAACATGCACTTGTTTCAGTCATGATTTTCTCTGTGTGGACAAAATGCCGTAAAGAATGATTTAATTCAATGAAAAAAATAAGAGAAACTGAACTCGACAGGGAAGATGAAAGTGTCTGACAGAAAACATTGTATTCAACATTTTAAGGAAGGAAGAGGGAAACAGTTCATCAGAGCAGGCTTCATGAAAGTGTTCCAGGTTTTCTGTGTTTATTTAGTTTTTGTGAATTTGAAAAGAGTAAAATCTGTAACGTCAAGTTCAAATGATTGATAAAGTTCGGATTTCTCTTCTGGACAGAATGTGTCAGTGGAACTGAGGTGGTTGTCAGAACGTTGGAGCAGAAGTGGGTGTATGTAAAGTTAAAGGCCCCACAGTCACCCTATTTGAACTTTACCTACTTACCATTCATTTTTAATGTCATTAACAGAATCAAACATCTTAGATCCTTTCAAAGAGACAGACTTATCTTAACCATGTTTAAACATCTGTCCACATCAGTTTACACATTTGTTCACTTGTCTCGATGTTTCTGATGGATGGGCAGCTGTTGTACATGAAAGCAGATCTTCCTAAGGTTCCTGGCTGGTGCCTCTCTGCTTTAGATTCAAGTTTTCAAAATGTATTTTCAGTTTAATGATTCAGGAATTCAATTTGTTCATCTATGTGGGAATGTCTAACTGCTTTATGGTTTTGAAATCTTCATTTAACAGTGTCTCTGTGCACAGGTCCACCCCCGTTTTGACTGAGATTAAGTATCAGGTCTTCAAGAAGTTTAAGTATAAAAGTGAAACCGACACATAGAGCAGACATCTGCAGAAGTTCAGGACAATTTGATCTACTTCCTCATGTCCAACCAGAGCATTACATCTTAGATGGCTATTTTCTGAAATAGGGTTCTGTGGAAAAGTTATGAATAATTAACATCTTACATGAAGTAGATCACTACAAGATATAATTAATTTTAAATTAAATTTAAAAAAAAAAGTGTAATTCTGACCAAACTGAACGCAGCCAAAACAAAATTGGACTGAGTCATTTCAATGTCTCAAATCTAAAAATCTTCAAATGGGATTATGAAGATAGTGTTTTATCGACTGTTACACAACCATCAATTCCTCCTTACGGTGTTATTCAGATTAAATTGGTAGATTATATTTACTGTAACATTTTTGCCCAGATATGTGTGTACTGTGGATGTGCAAAGATTTATAAAACTGGTTTTTCTATGCACCATTATGAAACTTCAGCAGATGGAAGTTGTTTTGAAATGACAAGGATTCCCTTTGAAAGTGAGTCGTTGAAGACAACCATCCTCCAAAGCAGATTGTACAATAATAAAATAACTCCAGTTATAGACATTATGAAAACACTATTTCACAAACATTTATATTATATCATTTCATACTGCATAGGTTTATTGATGTAATTATCATAAATTGTCTGACATGCTCCAGGCTGACACAGAGATGCAACTAATCATTGCTGCTACTTACAAAAGAACCACAAAATTAAACATAAATAACACAGCGATATGAAATTGATGGTGGTGTAAAACTTTATTAAACAGTGTTCACATAAACTACTGAGACATTTTTGAGATGATCAGCCATCTACTTTGGTTTTGGCTACATTCAGACTAGATGTTAATGTGGGCAGAATTACACATCTCCAAATTAAGGTAATTTAAAGCAAAATAATGAAACAATAGTTCATTATAGAGCTGTCATTTATGACCCCGGCCCGGCCCGGCTTGGCCCAAATCCGGGTTGGCTGTAATAATGTGCTGGATGGGTGGGCCGGGTCAGTGTCAGGCTCTTGATTGCATCGGTGAACGCGGCTGGCGATCCAATTATATGGCAACATGGCTTGCCATACTTCCAATTACTGTATATGGTAACATGGCCTGCCATACTTGGCTTGCCACGCAATCACCAGTCACACATGGCCATTTCACCACGAGCTGACCGGCCTTGAAAGAGGTAAAATAAAGTTCAGGTAAGCTTCAGATGTGACTACCAGTAAGCGCTCCATTGCCCAAATGGACATTCAGTCAGCCGCTGCACTCAGTGGACGCACGTGGCCCAAACAGGTGAGATCCCAAAGCAGACATGTCAGAGCAGGGTCCATGTCTGAATAATGCAGAATGCAGGTAGAGGCCGGGGTTTAATGCACTTTGATGGCCATGAAAGGACAAACACCTCCTAAGCTCCGAGCTTCTGCCCCTTTTTTTCAGCCACCTTTAATAACTATATAAGTAGTCAAAGCTTAATTGAATATGTTGGGATGGGGGGTAATTACTGTTAATTTGTCAGATCGGGTGGGGTTTGGAAATTATGGCTATGGGCTGGGGTCATGTCGGGTCAGGTAGAATTTTTGGGGTCAGAATGCAACTCTAGTTCATTGTAATTCAGCAAAACCCCATTTTAGAGTGGTCAAGATTTAATGTCACAGGAAAAGAAAATAGAAAGAAGATTCAAAAGCAGCAGATGCTAATATTTTATTAATCCGGGAGGAAATAGCTCCAGGTTGTGATTTTTTTTTTTTTTTTTTTTCTGATAAAGCACACCTCTTTGCATCTGTTATAAAAAAAAGTACTAATCGTTTCAGAGGTAGGTGAAGATGAAAATAACAACAGAAGACATGTCTGGACCTGAGGTGAGCACTGAGCAACAGGTAAAGAACCGTAAGAGCAAAAGAACCCTTAAACTAATTCCATCTCATGGTGACATTTGACAGAGTTGGAGCAGTTTGAGTCAAACCTTGAAAACAACATTTTGCACCATCTATCGACGCCACGTTTAAAGTATGCATCGTGGATGACTCTCAGCTACCATCAAATCCAATGTTAGCACAATATCTGTAAAACTGAATGAGTTATAGCCACTTGTTGTCTGCACTGACTGGCTGGTGAGTTGAAGATGGACAGCCCATCATTACTTTTGAAGAGTTCCATTAAAACTCACCCAATGGTTCATGAGATATTTTGCTAACAGACAACACACACAAAGATGAGCAAAAAACAGGATAGCTCCAACTTCCCCTCTCAGGGTGGGCCACTATACTGTATACTGTACACGTATTAGGGCTGAACAATTTTGGAAAATAATCTAATTGCAATTTTTTTTCTATAAATTGCAATTGCGATTTAAAACGCGATTATTTTTTAATA
>JARVLU010000103.1:15980185-15993257 GCA_031762415.1 Simpsonichthys santanae | reverse complement strand
ATATCTTGCAAAAAGATCTGAAGCTCTCGACCTTGACCTCTCTAAGTGGCTTCAAACATCTGTTAAGTTCCTGGCAACAACCAATGCAGATATGTTCCTGTTTTTAGTTTTCTACACTGCCTTACAATTTAGCTGGTTTTTTTTTTTGTTTGTTTTTTGCTACTTTTCCTTTTATCATTTTCACTTGTTCAAAAAATATACATATACCAGTAATTAATTTGTATGCATCCTTTATGATTGTCTATTGTTGTCCACTGTTGTCATCACTGTTAATTTTCAGGTCTCTCTTGTAAATGAGTCCTCGGGGCTCACTGGGATTAACCTGTATAAATAACAATCAAATGAATGAAAAAAAAAAAAAAACTTGACCTTTGTATTTTTTTTTTAAAGGGAGACCCAAATGTGACCGCAGAAAACACAAAATAAAAAAAAATAAAAAAAAAATAAAATAAAAAAACACCCTTCAGTGGCTTTTGAAGCAGACCTGAGTGGTGGTTTATTTTACAACAGGACAAAAAAAAAAAACTAATACAAAAAAATACATCAAACAGTGGTGAGTGTTGGAGCCACCACCTTGATTCATCAGGATCATCAGTCATCAACAGTTCCACAAAAACTCAGTACGGTACTCTCTGCCAGAAGTGTTGCATCTTATGGAAAGAGGCAATCATTAATATTGGCTTTATATTTGCTAGTAATTAAAGATGTGCTGATACCTGTTGTCACTGATATTACATCATTTTTGTGTAGACAAATGCAAACGATCATGTTTAAAAAAAACGCTACAACAGGGACAAAGTGTGTGACAGAAGGAGTCCTGGGAAAGAACAAGCATGTCCATAATTGCTCCCCGTGCAGCTGGTGACTGCCAGAGTCCTCCAGGTGTTCTCAGTCCAACTTTTCCACACATTAGAAAGTGTTCTTGATCTTGCTGGCTACCTGCACTAATATCTCTCCTGTTTTCTTCTGCCAGTTCAGGACATGTTTGGACTCGGCACACCACAGCTCTCCATGACGGGGCTCTGCATTCTCACATCGCTTCCGCACCTCTTCCTGCTGTTCCTGATGGATGGAAAACAAGAGGGTTAAACAGGCAATGCGCCGCATGAAAGATCCTGGTTTGTGGAGAAACTGCTTCACGAATCAGCAAATAGAGAAACACGAAGCTGTAATTTAGATGCTGTAAGTGATAAGGTTGCACAAGCCTAAACAGAAGAACTGTACCTCTGTGCCATGCTGCAGCTCAAACTTGTAGAAGAGCGCCCAAGCATCTCCCAGGTCTGGCTCAATCTTGACAGTCCTGAGGAACCACTCCCGGGCTTTGGTGATCTTACGTTCACTCCAGAACAACCTGAGGTGTGGAGACATTTGAATTTGAGAACAATCAAAAGTTTTATGTGTTAAAGAAAAAAGTCTGAAGACTTGACTGGTTCAGATTTGATAAAAAAAAAAAAAATTAAAAAAGCAAACAGTGAAAAATGCAATCATACTTTGCTACAGCGAGCAGAACGTGAGGATCGTGTTCACATTTCTTCAAAGCGTCCACGCTCTTGGTCTTCCTCTGAGGTCTGGCCTCCAAGAGCACGGCCTCAGCCCACAGGATGCCTTTGAAGGAGAAAATAGAGTTTACATATTAAAACTATCTATCAAATAATCTAAAAAAAACCTTTCCTCTAAACCCTTATGTAACCAGTATTTGATATAAATACATAGATTCTTAGAAACATTTTCTTGCATAGATTTTTTTTTTCTTTGACAGCAACAAAGAGAATTTATGGTTGTTAGAAATTAAACAATAGTTTAGTTAAATGTTTTTAAAAGTGACAGATAAGACAAGATTTGCAATGTTTACTTTACTTTAAAACAGGTTTCACACAGTCAAGAGGAAAGAAATGTTTCCTTTAAATGTAAAACTATCATTTTTGTGTAGATTTTTACTTTTTACAACAACTTTAAAGGTTTCTAAAATAAACAAGGTATTTATAAACTGTCAGTGTTTCAGAGTCACCTGAATTTGGGCACTCCTGCAGCGCTTTGGCCATCAATGTGTTGGATATGTTTTTCAGCCCGGCCCGATACTCCAGTCTGACAGATTCCAACCTGCGTACCACAGAACATTTCATGATGAAAAGAAGAGCCGGCTAACGTGTTTTTAATTTGATAACCTAGTTTGGGTTTTGTTAAAACACATTTAAAAATGTCGGCATGCATATTTTGACGACTGTGGAGGAGACTCCTCCATCTCCATCTTCTACCTCTTATCCAGTCAAATCCAGGAGAGAAACCCAGACATCCCACTCCCCAGTGACAATTTCCAGCTTGTTCTGGGAAACCCTGAAGCATACCCAGGTCAGAGAAGATACACCATCCCTCCTTAGAGTTCTGGGTCTGTTCCAGGGCTTCCTACCAGTGGGACATGCCCGGAAAAACCTCCAAAGGGAGGCATTTGTGAGGCATCCTACTCCAGAACCACCTCAAAAGACTCCTTTCTATGTGAAGGAGCAGCGGCTCTACTTCAATCTCCCCCAGGATGATGGAGCTCCTCGCCCTATCTGAGCCCAGCCACCTTATGAAGGAAACTAAGTTCAGCTGCTTGTTTTCAGGATCTCGTTCTTTGGGTCATGATCCAAACCTCAAGACCACAGGTGAGGGTTGTAACATAGACGGACCAGTAAATCAAGAGCTTTGCCTTTCGACTTGACTCCTTCTTCACTCCGACCGACCGAAGTAACGCCTTCATTACTGAGGACGAGACCCCCCCATCTGTCGACCCATGTCCCACTCCATCCTACAGTCACTTGTGAACAAAACACCCAGATAAACTCCTCCAACTCGATCCCTTTCAAACTTGAACTGGACACCACCCTTTTACTGTTGTGTTTTCTCACCACAGCTCGGGGCACTGCGGGTTCTTGAGTCGAGCCTTCTCCAGAATGGCTCTGGCCCTGGTCAGCTGTCCAACCCTTTCTTCAAGATGAGACAGCAGCAGCCACAGTGGCACTGAGTGCGGGCACTTTTTCAACTACAGAGAAAGACAAATAAACATTATTCCACTCATTGAAAGAGCGTGACAATAAATTCCCTCCACCTGTTGTTCATTTGATTATTACTCATTGACATCCAAAACACTGTTCATGCCTCACCCCTTGGTTATAACCCTCTCTGGCTCGGTCCATGTTCTCACACTGCTCCTCAATTTGTCCTCGCATCATCCAAAGCTTGGGGAAGTCCTCGTAGTGTTTCAGAGCCTCGGTGCACAAGTCCTGGGCAGCTTCTATGTTTCCCAACACCCACTCCAACTTCACTGACTTCATGAATACCTGCAGATTAAAAACAAGACAGACAAAAAATAATGTTATATGGAGATAAATTTGAAAGAATTAAAGACTAACTGTTCCAAAGTCATTGCACTAAATCCCCAAAACATTCAGTGACAGTGACGTGTCACTAACTACTTTCCTTAGGCAAACTCAAAGTGCTTAACATCTGCAGTAACACCGTAAAGTTGTCTTATCTGACAGGACAATCAACACAGGCAACATTAAAGCAAACTCTCCAAGTCATATCTGTCAGTGCACAATGCAGAAATTAAAAGACTGCGGCCAGGTTGGCTAAACAGAATCATAGGAAAACAGCACTACTAACATCTGACAACCTGATGACTGAGTGTAGGGGAAAGTGCACGCCTGAACCTGAGAAGCACCGAAACAATTTTCACTCACCATTAACTCGGATTTTTTTTTTTTTCCATTTAAATAAATAAATAAGCATGAGTCAGAAGATGTCTAATAAATCTCCATTAGAGAAAAGTTCATTTGGTCACACAAGGGCAACTATAATAAAACCATATTTGGACACACAGGCTGTACAAATTTAAACTGTCTGAAAAAATATGCATCTGTTTTCTTTATCTTGATTTATTGTTCGTGAGAGTTTGAACTGGGGACACTGGTTTGTCACTGCACTGTGCTTTCTCATGAACGAACCCGGGCTGTTGGTGCACTGCTGCGAGCCTTGGCCAGCAGTCGACGAGCTCTTTCATACTCATTGTTTTCAGACTCCAGTTTGATAGCAGCCAGCCAGATTTCTTCACTGTTGGGGTTAGCCTGGAACAAATAATAACAGGAGAGAAAGAAAACATGTTGGACTGATTCAGATCTAGGCACCGGAACATAGTTATTGACTCCTAGAACATGTGACACTGTTGTGCGTCCAGTCACCTGAAAGGCAAGAGCAAGGATACTCCTAGCTGCTGGCACATCTCCAGCCAGCCACTTGGACTTGGCCCCCATCAACCACAGGACCTCTGCTTTGGGACAGTGAGCCACAGCTCTCTGCAGCAGAGCCTCCAAAGACTCTCTAAGAGATGCAGCAAGACACAGAAGAGTGACAGATGAGCAGAGGTGCAGTTGATAAAACACAACAAATAAAGAAAGTGAAAACAAGACTAGCAGATAAAAATGAGGAAACTTGAGTAGCTGCCAGCTTCTGACTTTTACTGTTCGCTATCTTTAGAAAACAAAGCTGATCACCTGGTGCCATGGTTCTTCTCAAAGTAGGCTGCTCTAAGCCAGACACTTTTCTTACTGGGAAACACCTGCAGGGCATGGGCATAGATGGCCCTGGAACACTCCAGAGCTCCATGAGCCACACACTGAAGCACAGAAAGCAAATATCGTAAAACCAAGTTAAACCCCAACAGCAAAATATTACATGATCTTTTATTTCTGGGTGTCAGGATCTGGATGTGTGTGTTCAAACTTACGCTGTCTGCATCCTCCATCCAGGTATGTTTGCGGTCCTCCTCGTCAATCCCAATTCCTATGACAGCCCTTACGACCGCTTGGCAAGTAGCCACACTGCCTGCTTTGTCACACTCTTCTGCATCCTGTGGGACCAGTAGAAAGATTTAGAAGGAAAGAGACTCTGGTTGAATACAAAATGCAAACTATGATAGCATAAACTGCTAGCATCCATCCTTAGCCAGACATAACACAGGAATTATGAGGAAATTCATACTGAATTATTTGTGCAGCTGGTGTAAACACGTGCAATACTGACACGGGAAATTCCCAAATGACCCCGGGTTACTGATGAATATCCATGTAGATGACTTACAGTTCATTGCAGCTCATCGATCTTATATAAGATACAACGTAGGCTTTTTTCTGTAGAAAATAACTAGGCTGGGGTAAACTCAGGCAACAAATCGACCTAAAAAAGCCTTTTTGGCAACAAAAAAAAATAGTTGCAAACGGGCAAACATTAGTGTGATTATGTCCACTGTGTAAAATGATGTTTTTTCTGTTAATCCCTTACAGTATTTAGAGCCGTCAAACATTATTATTCGTTTTTCAAACAAACTTTTACCAGAGGTCGGAAACGCCTTATTGTTGAGGGGAAAACATAAACTGTGCTAAAGGGGACTTGTGTGAAAGCTCACGATTGTAAAATAACTAAACAGCACACAAAATGTCAGTCGAAGGGCTGGTTTGTTGCTGTTGAGTTCGAATGAAATAACCGAGGGGCACTTTGACAATTTTACTGGCATGTTATCAAAGTGAAATGAACCCAAGCATGGTGCAGTTTGTATTCTTCCCAGTATTTAAAAAATACAGTTGAAAAGTTTCCCACATTAGTCAGATGTTTTCTGTGGTTTAAAAAAACAACTTGTATATGCTAAAATATAAAAATACAAGGTGCTTTCAGTATAAGTCTTAACTTTAGTCCTCCCCAATTTTTAACACGTAATTAGCAATAATGTTATCTTTGACATTTAAAGCAAACAATGTGCTGATGTTACAGCTCAATAATGAGAAAGGAAAAATGTCTGACCTTTACCAACATAAATATTAGAGTCTGACTGATATATTGATAGGGCTGATAATTTAGGCCAATATAGACATTATGGGGATCTATCGTTATTGGTGATAATGGTCCCATTATGCACCGATATAAACACTTATAATTTTCACCCCTAAAATGTTGGGAACGAGCTGTAATTGTACAATGTATCCAGCAGAGGGCGCATGAAGACTACTTTCAAGTTATGACCATTCACTTAAGTTTCACTTTTGACATTCAGCACAGACAAAGCAGGGAGCAATTACTGTGTGGCATATTTTGCTGAACAGAGAATGGTAAGTTTATTTTAACTGGTCTGTAAAATAAAAAAATAAAAATAAATCAACAATATTAAATTCCCTTCAATCCTCCAACCCACTTGGCATTGGCTATATGCCTATCAAGTTAGCAAGCTAATGTTTAGCATAGGTTATTGCCTTGAAAAACTTTATCCAGAACAATAAATCTAACGTAGCAGTAATGTTATCTTTGTCGTCCTCAATGAAATGCATTGTTTGTCTGAAATATTTACTTCTTTGCAAAGAAAAATAAATGCTGCTGTGCTTAATACTACCAAAACTAGGCCTTCACCATACACAACTGTTTAAGTGAACAGGGAAGGGTGTTTCTTTGTTTAATTTAGATTTAGGTCACACACTTGATAACTTTATGGTGAATAGTGGAGGATAGAAAATGTGAACGCATTAGGACGACTGTTTATATGAGCAGTGCACCCCTTGTAAACCTTGTGTGGGACTAGGTATAGCGTGGATCTGATTTGCTTAGCTTCATGGTTGTTAAGAGCCGAGCTAAATAAACACGCACCACTCCACTCACTGTTTAAGATTCTTGGGGGTGGACAATGAAAAAAAATTTCAGTCACTATACCAGTTATTGGCGGTCGACCCCTACCCCCATATTGGTATTGGTGATAGCCAAATTTTCCATATCAGTCGGGACCTATACATAACAACATTAAAGCCTTGTCCACATGAAAATGCTGTTTCTCCAATAGTCTTATTTGCAGTTTCTTTAAAAAAAAAGAAAAGAAAAAAAAAAAGCTAAAGTTATTGAATTTAGACAGTTCACACAAAAATGCAAGGAAGGCATTTCAAGATTCTTTTTCACTCTGGAACCTGATTTTCAAAAATAAAGTTTTGGGGCTTAATTTGTGTGCATCAAAGCTGAAACAATAAAAGAAAAAAAAAATACTTTGCATATTTATAAAATGCCATTCCTGTGTGAATGGGGCCTAATCCATAATATCACCCTCATCTCAAAAGTTCTAAAGGGGAGCCCATTCAAACTACTAAGGATTACTCAAAAAGCAACAAGTCCAGAGAGACTACTTTACAATCCACAGCTCAAAGGTTTCATTCGGAACGGCCCAAAAACCAGACAATCCAAATGTTTTTTGGTGATGTTTTGATCGGTCTGAGTTGTTTTAAAAGCAAAAGGAGAATCTTCTCAACAACAGACTGCTACCGAAAAGATCCGCCAGTGATCATTACGCAGATGTAATGAGTGAAAAGTGATAGGTGTAATTTCTCAAGACCAGAAGAAACAACAGTTTGAAGCCTGCTCCCTTCTTGAAGATATGAGACACCTGAAAGCACCAGGAACAAACCTGTATCCACTGCTCTCGGTTGATTTCCACACCGTTAGCTCGCAAAGAAGTGATGGCTCTGTCAATGATCTTGTCTACCATCTGAGTGTTGCCGTTGGCCTCCTCCAACTTAGCAGCTGTGATCCAGATGTGGCGGTCAGTGGGGATGTTCTCTCGAGCTTTATTCAAGACACGGCGAGCATTCTCGTATGTTTCAAGACGGGCTAACGCCAACCATAGCTAAAGAAAAGCAAAAATGGCATGAACTTGAGGACGTTTAGAAGTGATCCCACTCTGTATAACATTCGCCCCCGTTATGTTTAGGTGAGCACAAAGCTTTATGAAACAACAGCATGTTTGGAGTATACCTCGACACTGGTAGGACAGCACTCCACAGCTCTGCTGAGCATGATCCTGGCATCCTCCGGGTCCTCCAGCTCAACAGCAGTTTTCCACAGTCGCACAGACTTTGATACATTCTCCAAGGCTACATGAGAAACAATCACACATGATGAATATTTTCACCAACTGTTTAAAATCACATTATACAGTATTTTAAATTTCAGAAATGACACACAGAATACCAATATTTAAAATTTACCAACTTCCCTCAGTCAGAAGGGTTAGAAAGATAAAGTATGTATCTACCCACCACCATGGACTTTAAAATCTGTTCAAATGAAAACTGTTCTGTTTTACAAAGAATGGTGATGTTTAGGATGAAAGTCTGACAAATTACTTTTGTCTTCATTTGGAATGGGTGTAAAAGGCATTCAATCCAATGACAATTGACTTAGCTGTTGGGAACGTTCATTGTGTCCAGATCAGATCTGCAGTTGTGTACACATGACATTGGGATTGACGTGATGTCAGTGTTAGGTCCTGAGCTACAGGACAACAAAGCTTTACAACACACAGCTGTATTTCACATGGCAGCTGCGGCGTTGACTAGTGCATCATCATGCAGATAAGGGAAACTATGAATAAATTATGCAGGGTGATTTTCATTTACACTCTCACTGCAGGGCTGATTAGTCAAAAATAAAAAAAAATAATTTCACAGAAGGTCATGTTTAAAAGAAACTACAGTCAACTACAGCCTGCAAAAAAGTCCTTTTTAGTTGCAACAGTTTGTATGATTGTCCTGATTAAATCTATAAGACCAGTGTGAGGTAATCACTCTGCTGCTGACTAAAGACATACAGTATACTAAATGTGCCAAGCACCAATCAGAAACCAGATGCTGCAGCTGCAATCTGGATGTAAAAACATCAGATAACACACACCAAAGTGTTTTTACTCAACAGACTTAGACTTGTGATTATTTGGGTCCACACTAAAAAATGGTAGCAAGTGTAGACAGAGCTGTTAAGTTTTCAACAATGTAATAACTCTTAACCAGATCTACCTTAAAATGTGGCTTGTATGCATTTGAGACTGCAGCAATAAAAAAATAAAACATTTCTAGGTCTCACCCACAAAGTATCTGCTGCTCTTTCAGACACTAAACTGATACATTTAGCTATCACTGGATTACTGGGCAGCAATGCATGCTTGAAAGAGGTTTTTAATAATGCACATTTACTGGTAGTTAGGTTTCAGAGTCTAGTGTGAAGGCAAAGGAGTGTTCTGTATGTAACAAAAGTAGAGTGGCGGCATTTGAACAAGTAGAGGCGGAGAAAGCTCTTCCTCAGAGATAACTACAATCCATCTCTGTCAGCGGAGTATGCTGCCAGGAAATCTTGGAGCGTGGGGAGCCTGTGTGTGTATGTGGGACAAAGCACTGACACTATGGTTACACACAGGGCCTGGCCTTGACACAAAGCCAAAATCAAAGCTGCCAAATGTAACTCCGATAAGTGTGTGTGTAATTTATGAGACCATGAGCAGATTGAGACTGGCTTTGAATTTTAGAGCTCTGGAAATGTGTCTTCCTTTTGGCAACAGAATCAAACTCATTAACACGAGTTATGCTGGGAAGGCGTATGAACCTTTCCGTTTATACCAACAAAACAGCAACGTGCTTCTTCAAAACAATCACCGCACAAACTAATAATAAACTCAGACAAAAGAAAAAGTAAAACAAAAAGCATCCCTTTTACTTCCACATCTAATGCACAACAGTCTTACCCTTTTTGAGGACTCGTTTCTTAGCTCTGATGTCTGTCTCCAGCTCTGCAGCCCTGATGTAGATGCGGACAGACTGTGGGAGGTGTCGAACAGCCTGGGCCACCACAGCTTTAGCTGTGTCACCAGGCTGGAGCCTAGCTGCCTCCAGCCAAACATCCTCACTCTGGTTGAAAGACAAAAAAAATTCAATATTTACAGATGATTTGGAAAATTTGCCACAGTTTGCATTTATAATCAAGTAACAACATTGTGGCACTTCCAAAAATACTTGGCAACTAATATATTTGGTATTCAAACACATATTTTACAATTACTTTTAATGCATCACCACAAGCCACATGCACATTTAGCACGTAAGGAGATTTCTTCTGCTGAGCCGTGTTTACCTTAGGACACATCTCTGTGCCTTTCATGATCAGGTTCCTGGCCACCTGCAGTTTGCCTGTCACCTCTTCCAGCCTGGCAGAAGCAATCCAGGCAGGTGGGTGATGAGGATTAGTCTCTCTCACTGATTTCAGCAGCAGACGAGCTTTCTTGATGTCACTGGGCACAGGAGATATGTGTGATTCATCAAACACACAAAAAAGATCTAATTCAAGTTATTTGTGCAGCTTGCCTCTACCTAATGTCTCCTCCATAAGTGGGGATCATGGAGTTGAGATCTGTCAGGTAACCCTTGGGATCCACTACTGTCTGTCCACTGACTGAGTCAGAAACCTGAAGTGTGACACAAGAAAAACAACTTTTAAACCCTCAGTAAAGGGATAAATAACACACAGTGAGAAACACAAAGAACAAAAAATGTGCAAGTAGCTTAGAAAAATAGCAAAGGTAACCTGACTGAGCCTCATATCCATCAGAGTGTTTCTGGCCTGACCAATCTTCCTCATGTCCAATTCTCCAGTCCCAGGAGTCATCAGACCAGGGGTCATACTGCCTGGGTATGGTGTGTTCAGGCCACCCAACTAGCCAAAACAGAAAAAAACAAAATAAAATAATTGAAAGAAGCATGAAAGGGAATTCAGTTACAAGAAGTTTAAACAGCTTAAGAACACTGAATCTTATAACACGTTTCTCACTGCTTTAAATAATATATTTTAAAATACTGTATTTTAAATGTTTTGCAACAGCTCTCCTATGTAGCCACTGAAAAACAATAATATTGCTTAGAATAATTTTGAAAGTGTTACACAAGTGGGAGCAATCCACGTCTTAATCAACACACAGTTGTTTTTAAATGAACCTTTGATTAAAAAGAACAATAAAAGCATGCACCAGGTCGATCAGTTTCTTTTTCGGTGTATTTAAAATATCAACGACAGCTCATGAGATCACTATCAACAACTGTACGTTTCTGCAGCTCCTGAGATTTGCATCTTTCCAGAGTGATATCCTGACTCCTGCTGGGGCACAAGATAACTACAGCAAAATGTTCAATGGTGTGTTTAAAGCTGCACGTGTATGATTTACACAAATACTCACCCCTTGTAAAGGATCAACAGAGGTGTGGTTTTCCCCAGTCTGCAGGTGCTTAGAGAAGAAGCTGTCAGGGACAGGGGTGAGCTTCTCATAACGGGGATTCCTTTGCCGCTTGTTCCTGGCATCTCCAACTTCGGGGATGCTCAGCCACTCCTCCTCTGACACTTCTGCCAATTTCCTCTGTAAAGAAATGAAAACTTTGTGATGGGATGACAATTAGATGCTAAAACTCCAAAATATGACAAAACTCTTGTTAGCAGAGGAAAGATATGTCTAAATTCATGGGATTTTACAAACTTTCCTTTGAATAAACAGTAACGGTACATAACAACTGGGACCAAACTTTTCAAAATCAGGCTAGTCAAGCATGCATGTAAACAGTGTAGATCAAGAACTGTATAACAAGCAAAGAGATTATGTGCAGTTTACCAATGTAACAGAAATGGCACACTAACGTTATAATAATAGATAAAATGTCACATTTGCACATTTTACTGCTTTTACAAGCAATAATAGACAAGAATTTAAATCATAACTTTTTGCAAAGCAAAAATACAAAAATAGCAACATTTAAGCAGGTTGATACATTTTGTAATTTGCCTTTTTTATATTTATACATAAATAATTATTTTTAGAAAATGTGAGAGAATGAGATGATACCTTTAGGTCTGAGAATTGCTGCTGGATTTTGGGTCGCTCCATACGATACTTTTCAATTTCTTCCTTTTCTCTCAGCTCCCTAAACATACCAGCCAGTCAATAACAGATGGTCATGCAATGTTAAATCCTAATCTTGTTAATATGTAATGCACAGGATTTAAAGATTAATATTTGATATTTTGTTGCCAAGATGGAAAGTGGATTAGTTTTTATTGGTAACCTTCTTTCTTTGCGCCTTTCATCCATCCTTTTATCCAGAGCTGCATATATCGCATCTGCTTCTTCATCATCTTTTTCATAAGGCCCGCTGGAGAACAAGCTACCTGCATAACCATTAAACTTTAAAGAAAACAAACAAGAAGATTAGAGATAAGCCTTAACGTTTAAGATCCAGTACAGTACTGATAATTAAACTAATAGAAACCTCGTCATAGTTGGTGTCGTTCAGATCTTCTTCATCCTCCTCCTGGCTCTTTTTCATTTGGTCCCCAACAGTCCGTTTTCCCGGGGGTGCATGTCGATCATCCACAGGATCATTAGCATCACGAGCAGGACCGATATCAGAACGTGTGGTGAAACCAGTGGCTCTAAAATATGAAATATTGATTCAAAACTTCAACCAAAATAACTGCTCAAAGCGGGAAGCAAAATGTTTTATTTCTGTGATTATTTAGATGAAACAAGTCGTCAGTTCAAACTGTCAACAAACGTAGCAGAGCTACAGCTAGGTTAGCTAGCTACTTAGCATTATGCTAGCTTACCCTCTGCCCAGACCAGGAACGTAACCCAGCGGAGCGGGCATCCCCAGAAACGGCTTCTTCTTTTTCCCCATTAGCGGAGAGGCAAGAGGAATTACCGGGGGTCCGCCACCGGCCCCCGCCGCCCCGGTGCCTCCCGCACTTGCCTTGGACACAATTTTAGACCCTTGTTTTGCTGCAGTGGTGGCCATGGTTGCCTCTACTACGAACAGCCTCACTAGCGGATGAAAAACAGTTTAACTTCCGGTCCCAGCGAACTCCTCTCTTCTTGAATAGTGTGTTTTTGTAACAGCGCCTCCAACAGCACAAACCGAGAAATGTTCATTTTATTTTCCATTCGAATTTTTTTTGTTTGTTTTATTCAAAGTTCCTCGTTCAAACGTTACGTATTTATTTATTCAACCCAGTGATTGCGTGATTGGTACCTTTAATTTGGGAAAATTATAAAATTTATTTTATCTCACATTAAAGGAGATTTGTTTTCACGATTCAGCCACGAGAGGGCGCCAAATCCAAAACGTCGTGATTATTCAGTTCTTTATTTTTTGGGGGACTTTAATGCTCAGGACTTTCCGGCCTTGGGTCAACTACTCTG
>JARVLU010000103.1:15871143-15886077 GCA_031762415.1 Simpsonichthys santanae | reverse complement strand
CTGTGAAATTTTGAATCAACATATTTTTCCTTTAAAATGTTACATTTACTCAGATTAAACTTTTGATCTGTCATCTACTGTATGTTCTATTACGAATAAAATATTGACATTTGCCATCTCCACATCATTGCATTCAGTTTTTATTCCTAATTTGTTTAGTGTCCCAACTTTTTTGGAATCCGGTTTGTACTTTAAACTTGGCCAACATTTCTAAAAATCCTGTTGTTGTTTTTCTTTTTTTAATTGGTCTTAATATTTTAATTTTCTGAGATACTGAATTTGGGTTTTTCATTAGTTATCAGTTTTAATCATCAACAATAAAAAAAAATAAACATTTGAAATATATCAGTCTTTGTGTAATGAATGAATACAGTACAAAAGTTTCTCTTTTTGAATGGAATTACAGAAATAAATTCAAGGATTCAAGTAATGACCAGCAGCACCTGTATGCTTGTTCACATGTCGACTGAAATCAATGCTACAGTGATTAAACCTGCAGTAAATAATGCTCTGATCTGCCATAGATACGATTTTAACGACTGGAAGACTTATTTTGTTGCTTCAAAGTTCATTAGCTTTGGAAGAAGACAGGCCGTGTTAGGTTCTAGTTGGATTATTCCATATTACGTTTAATTGCTGTACTGACAATGGTGGCCAAGAGCTAAATACCAAGCAGCTCTTAGCATTTAAGTAGCTGATGATTTTCTTTGTTGCTTGAATTTAAAACAAAACCAGAAACAGAAAGGAATCTACAGCTGCTAGTCATTTTTAGATTAGTTGTTGCTGTTCAGATACAGTTTTGTTTCTCTTTTTTAATAAAGAAGAAGCCCTGTAACAAATTTTAGCATTACAGTCCTTGTCATAGCAAGAACATAGCAGGCTTTAACGTAGTAAGACGTGTTAATTACAGGAGCAATGGTAAAGATACATTTATAATTCATTTTTACAATTATATGCATAGGAGAAATAATATACCGGTGAATGCTTTGAGGAAAAAAAAGTTACTTAAAAAGAAGTCTAGAATAAATCAAAAGCTGAATAAAATCAGTCAAAAGTGCATTTAAGGAGTCATGTACATTGCATCTGATTTTTCTTTTATTCAACATATGCCTTTGTCTTTTTTATTTATTTTTTCCTCAAAATTGGGGAAAAATTCAGTTGTCACACCACAACCAGAATACATTAAGGAACAAAATGATGAAGCACAAAGCTTTTCAACAGACCCACATCTCCACAAGCCTCGCCTTTTTATCTTTTTCTTTTTGCAAAATCAAAGCAATAAAACAGAAACAAAAATTAAATAGAAACACATTTGCATAAAAGTTGCACTTAGTTTTTACTGTAAATATCGATAATTTTTGGAGCCAGATTTTGAACTCTACATTTAGCTTTAAACATTACCGTACTTTGTTTCTTTAAGCTGTACTCAAAGGTGGACACCAGGTAAAATGTGTTTTGTAAAATCACAGAGCCAGACACTTTCTACATACATCAATCAGAACACCGTCTCTGTGCTGCATTAACAGATCAATCTGTACGGCAAAACAATCTTTAATCATTAGTTAATGCACCAGGGTGAAGAAGTCCACTGAACGGTTTATAATTTTGCATAAACAAGTACACAGAGAAGAGAATCAAATAACAATATAATAAATTCCCCTCTGGTATTTATATTAGACTTTATTAGCTCAGAACCACCTAAACAAGCTGGGTTTTCTTTGCTAATCAGTCACAAAGCTGCTGCAGGCGGAGTTCAGTCTGACCGAAGCATTGTGTGGACCACGTGGCTCAGTCTTTTTAGAACTTGTATTGGATATTTTGTGCTCTGCAGCTACGCTTAGGTCTTTGATTGATAGGTTGCAGCTGAGCTCTAATGACTCGAGGGTTGCCAGATTCTGTGCAGAATTTAGGATCGGAAGTTGCGTCCCCACTTTTACAGCTAGGGTGTTTTACAAACTTAACATCCGAGCTTATTGAAGCATACCTATTTTCTGGATCATCATCATCTTCTGCTGCCCATGAGGGCCCGGACTGCTCCTCATCCCCTACAAACACAAACAAGCAAACACTTGCTATAAATTCAGCTAATGTTTTTTTTAAGCAGAACAAGTTCATATACAGTACTGTATTTCAAAATCTCCTCCCAGTCGGACATGAGCGGTCTACTTTTGCACACCTGCTCAAAAAATGTGACATCGTTTGATTTGGCCATCTATAATTTTAAATTGGAAATTACAAAATAGCTTGCATAAGAGCAATTTTTAGTTTCTATTTATGCTCAAAAAAGATTAAATTCATCAAGCGCTTTTCCCAACATGCATTTTGACTTTTCAATTGACTCTTTTAGAATATTTAAGGTCCAACACCCACCATTCTCTCAAATTACATATCTGGCAAAATATGATGAGACATAAAAAAATATCTTTTTTGGAGGCAACCCTTGAAAAGTAACCCAAACTGTTATTTTTTAATGTTGTTTTTATGAGATTTCCTGTTGTTCTTTTCATTATTTAATATAATGTTTGTTTTATTATAAACACACGGACATACCAGTCTGTTTTTTTAAGAAGTCCTTCCTGAACGGATGACTCTTCTTGTGGAGTTGCCTTGTTGAGCAATAATTTCTCACCGAACAGTTCTTTCGTCTTCATCACTTACAGATAATTTTTCCACAGATCCCTTCTAAATCACTTGAATTTTCTCCACTGAAATCGACCTCACTATAATATGCCTCCATCTGGAATACACTCTCCTGCCTGTGCCCCGTCCCTGGCTTTATGTCATCAGCCTTCAGCCATCATCGGCTCTCTGTTTGGGTGTTTCCATAACGGGCTTATTATTCATATTTTCACACTTACCTGGCCCAAATGTGGGGGGGGGGGGGGCAACAAAACAAAAAAAAAAAACATTTAACCATCAGTGTTTCCCCTAGGTTACTTGGGAAGGTGATTGTGTAAGGTTTTTTTTTAATTTGTTGACAGGTGTGTGTTGTATGAAGCAAAGCGCTACATCTGTATTAGGTGCAGGGTATGGATAGCTTAGCGCTAAGTTCGTACCACCAGTTTTTCGACGGATTGACCGAGAGTGGTGTAGTGGAGCTCTGCATTTCTATTGCGCCTGGTTTGGAGTCTGAGCTACAATCTCCTATCCCCACCTGGAAGAGGCGGAGATGCGTTGCAGGTGGGGGTTTGGAAGGTGGGGTGCCCTCCTTGAATAATGGGGAAACACTGACCATTGTATTCTACTACAGTGATTACATCTTACGAGCTTTTGGAACTATAATGGTGGGTGTTGGACTTTTAAGATCCACTGGCTCAAGTTACGTATAACGCTCCTCAAAATATAGAAAAATTATGAATACTGCAACATCAGTGTGTGCAGCATTGATAGTGCTAAGTAATACAAGACATTTGTAACGTAAACTTAACCGCTGAGAAAAATCTACTGAAAGAATAACAAACCTGATGATTGGTGGAATGCTGCTACTCCGAGTGAGGCCACATTTTCTGTGATGGGCTTCATCTTCTGAACACTTCCATCACTCCCGGAGTCGTCATCTTGTTCATCATCACTTAATGACGATGACGAATCTGTTGCATCCCGATGAGGTTTGGTTGTAGACTTGCCTGCTTGCAGTCTTCTCTGCTTTCTAGCCACGCCTTCTTCTTCTCTTTTGACAAGGTGAGGCATCCCTATCGACCTCACAGTATTCAAGTGTTGTATTTTCTTCTGGGAGTCTTGATCATCGCTGGAGGAATCAGTCTCGCTTACCTGTTGAACGCCGGTCAGTCTGCTGCTTGACTCAGACTCAGGGGAGCGATCGAGCAGCTTGCGTTTTCGCCGCATCTTCTCTGGCGACATGGGACTGCTCTTGGTCAGCCAAAACAGGCATTTCTTGGCGACTTTGTTTGACGAAGCTTGACCCTGTTCCTCGTCGCTCTGAGGCTCATCTGAGCTTTGTGTCATAGCTGCTCGTTCAAGCAAGGCAGCAGGGACTTCATCTGAATCGGTCTCGTCTCTTTCTCTAATCAGTGTTGGTTCTTTGCTGTTTGTTGCAGTTATGGTGTCTGGCGTCCCCTCAGGTTCAGAGTCGCTGTCACTGTCCCCTGCTGACAGAGGCGTTTTGGTCTTGGCGTCACTCGGTCGGCGCAGAGGAGTCGTCTTCACACGACGGGACCGTCTATTGCCCTGTTCCTCTTCTAGGAAAAGAGGAGCACTGGAGCTGTCACTGCTCAACTTGCTGTCAGCTTTAGGACTTAAAGAACCGGTTTCTTCAGCCTCTGATACATGCTCTCTCTTTGTTTTATTGTCCTTTTTTTGGAAACCCTCCTCTAACTTTGGAGAATCAGAAGATGGCTCCTGCTCCATAGCTACAGGTGTGAGCTGTACTACCAGTTTTTTAACCACGTCAGATTGATTTGAAGAAGGGTTCAGGCTAATCTTCTGTGCTCTACACCTAGCTTCTTTCAAACCTTTATGCATGTTCTTCAGAGAGCAGTCACTTGGACTAGCCGTGTCTATATATCCCTTTGAATCAGAATCGTTATCTTCAAAATGCTCCGTTGCCAGTTTCTGCAGGTCAAGCAAGCATCTTTCATCTGCTACATCCAGTTCTACGTTTCCTCCTGTTACAACAGCATCGATATCATTTCTAAGCAACTTTTCCCAGTTGCTCAACACATCCAAGTCACTAAATTCTTCCTTTATGCTGTCCTCCAGGGCCGTGAGAGACATTCGCAATCCTTTAACAACAGCCAAAAAAGAGTTCAAATACAAGAAACGAACCCCTGGCTTCCGTTTGTTTGTCGTTACTTCCTGAATGAAACCAAGAAATGTTTTGTTTAAAGCATTTGTCGAGTCCACTAGATGTTTGGCCTTTTTAGTAAGGTCTTTGGAAACTTGCAGCGTGTTGTAGTTGAAGACCACATTCCCATCCATGCCGCTGTGATCCCATTTATCCAAAGAAATATTCTGCGGCAGGTGTGGAGACATGTGGTACAGTTCAGGTTTACCTGGCTCAGCTCGATTCTTCTTTCGCTGCTGACACCACAGGCTATCTATATTGTCCAGGACGCTGTCGCACGCCATCACCAGGTCAAAAAGAGGCTCCGGACTGCACACGTAACAGTACCACTTGCTCTCTAAAATACTGGACAGTTCTTTCCTTCCTAGGTTTCTCAGAATGCATTTCTTGCAGAAAGCATTGCTGCAATAGTCACAACAAATCAAGTTTCCACCTTCAGCACACCACCTATAAGAAGAAAAACAGACTCTGTTAGCCATCAGTCAAATACATGTACTTCGAATAATTACTTGTTAAGTTTAACAGCAAATGCTACCTGCACTGCTCATCCATTCCATCTCCATCCTTGCTGATGTCATCGCTTGAGTAATAATTGTAACAAGCCTGACAACACAAACCATTTCAGTTTGTTAAAGCCATAAAAACTGTCACAATATACCATTTTTAAATGGTATAAATTATAAACTTTTTAACATGTGTATCATTTATGATTAAAAATAAAATACAATAAATGTGCTTTGTTCACTAACAAAAGCCTACAGTATAGATTGTAGCAAGTCAATATTTCAGGTTTGGTCATAATTTTAAATTGTATGCTTAATGTTTAAATTAAAGGCAGTGTTTCCCGAACCATTATTCAAGGAGAGCGTCCTGCTCTGTCAACAGAACTGAGTGCCAAACCAAATCCCCCACTCCCCAAGCAGCTCCACCACTTCCAGACGGGGAGCGGAGATTGTAGCAGCTCAAACTGCGAGCAATACAAACGCAGCGCTCCGCTACACCCAGGCAAATAGGCAAAGACAGGCAAATTGCTTTATCTGTCTTTTTTTGCCTTAATGTTGGCTGATAAGGCAGAAATGCCTCAACAAATGCCTCAGGTAAAACCATGAGCTTCACTACATCAGCTATTTCGGCTATCTTGTTTGTTTGTCTGAGATTAATTCACCCTGGGTTACATGTCCACGTGGGCAGAGCAATCTTAGCATGAGAGTCATATCAATTTTTTGATCAAAGTAAACTTTTAAGCAATACAAAAACTAGAAAGCATAGTTTTGTCAAATAATGGTGTGGTCTGTTTACAAACAGACCACATTCTTAATTTAAACACCTTGGCGATGGTGAAGATGATGATGAATGCACAATACTGCACAGCATATACAGTACACACAATAAAAAAACAGGTTTTAAAACCCGCAATACAGTGAAGACACAAGAAGTGAACCACAATATAGCCAGGGACGACTGTATTGCCAAGGGATTATAGCAGTGATAAAATCTCTGCTTTACACTTCTTTTTTTGCATTTTTATTGTTGGATGTAACTGGGACCCTGTGTACATAATCTCGTTTCATCACATGTACCACATGTGGTGCAAATGACAATAAAGACTCTCTGACTCTGACTCTGATATTACTCTGTAGAAGCTTGATTTCACTGGACAGTAAATACGTTTTTTTTTTTTTTTCAATGAAAACACATTTATATTGATACTTACTGGTTTATGATGGCAATAAAATAATAAAACATCCAAGAGGGTGATCACGTTACGTACACAAGAGTTCAGAAATTAAATATGTTAGTTTTTAACTACAGCACGAGCTGATGAGCATGTATCAAAGGATTAAACCACAGGGTTTCTTAGAAGAAAGTCTTTACTTTCCGTCTTTTGGATTGCTTTCCAGACTGCTTTAAGAGTCGTCATTGTCCTAGCCAAGGTAGAATTGCTGCCCCTTTGCCAACAGACATCATTAATAAGCTATTTATTTTGAAGCCACATTGAGAAAAAGTGATCTTCACTGCAAAAAGCTCTTTTTTTGTGTGTGTGTGTCTCTTTTCTCCCTTTGACAGCACACTTTCCCTATCTTCAGGCGATTATTAGAAGCTGCATTAGGTCTGTCTGAGGGGAATTGATCTGAGCTCTATTCATCTGCTGTGCCTCATTTGTACACACACACACACACACACACACATTCACATAGCAAGGGCAGAGACGAGCTTTCTAGGACACACTGGTGCAGCTGTAGGCAAAAACACGCAAGAGGGGCTTTTGTGGAGACGAGTTGTAGATGTTTACCGGTGCACACAGAAAGAAACAAGTGATGATGTGTTGGAGGGATACTGAAAATATCAAGTAAACAAAAATAAAGCTGTTTTGTCCAGAAAGATGGGCTGTTTGCTTATGGTACTGCATGTGCACCCAGGCTCCTAAAGAGAAGCAAATAATCAGCATTTAAACAGCCTGAGCAGACAAAGGCATAACCACACCGATCATTCAGCTATGATGAAAGCTAATTTGTCTGTCAGGGAGTGGAGCCACAACCCATTAGAGGTAACTATTGTCTGAGTTAAAAACCAAGCACTGCTTGATGCATTTACCTTGTCTAGGTCCAGTGAAAGCATCATATAATATCTACAAAAACTGGGACATTAAAAAAAGTTAAATGTTGCATTTTGACATAGTGTTTTTGTTTTTTTGTTTGTGTGTAGTCAAACGTAACTATTTTTACTCAAAATTAACCCTTAAACTATAAAAACTGACCATATATTGCCATTTTATTCCCTCTGCTAATACTTACAAATAAGTGTACAGTATATGCTGCAGTAAATCAGCCACTACCAAACCAAACTTTTGCTCAGTGTCTGTAAAACTGATGGCATCATTGCCTTTTTTTGTGTTGGCTAATGTTGCTTAGCTGTGGTGGCCATTTTCATTTGCAACGGTTATAAATGGATACTGTATTGGTATGTTATGTACTTTATTTGGCATATGCAGGTTAACACAAGTTCAGCAGTGCAATGAAATGTTCAGGATGAGAAGAACTGTTTTGACTCACAATAAATAAATAAATAAATAAATAAATAAATAAATAAATAAATAAATAAATAAATAAAAACTGACAAGTTTGGGTTTTGGATTCAAATAAGCCAGACACAGGAGTACAAAAGAACAGTTTGTATTTATTTGGCAGCTGGATGGAGGAGCCAGGATCAGCAGTGTTAACAGGTCCTCACAGGCTGGAGGGAGAGCGTCACCTGTCAGCGTGGCAGTGATGATGTCACTGGCAGAGCAGCTGTGGTACGTGGCTCATGGGGGGGCAAGTCCAAGAACAAGATCGAGAAAACGAAGCACGGATCATACACAGGGAAACAGAGCAGAGACCAGAGCCAAGTCGTAATCCATAATCGTAGTTGTGGAGGGAAAACAGAGTTGTTTACTGTGGTCAGAATAAGCAGATAATCCAAAAGGGTCAGGCAAGGCAAGGAAAGCGTGGTACAGGCGTAATGTCGAGACAAGGCGAGGCCAACAAGGATGTGGCAAGAAACTGTGGATGGCTTGATACCAGGGACCAGGAAAAGTATAATAATTTGGCCCTGGTGGATTGTGATTGTGAAGTTTATAAAGGCAGGAGAACAGGTGAGACTGATTAGCGCTGATTATTGTGGAGGTGCAAGGGAAGTGTGGCATGGAGTGACATGAGCAGGTTAGAGCAGAGAGATGGGTGACAGGCAAAACAAAGCTGGGGAACAGAAATCTTAGTAAGAGGGGCAGAAACTATAGGCATGTCATGAAGGGGCAGAGATGTGAGCAAATGGGGGCGGGCAGCTGGGGCTGCTGATCATGACAACAATAAACAAACAAGAAATATTAAAGCATGCAATAAGGGTACAAAATAAAGTACGGAAAAGTGAAAAAGTAATTGTAATATCTGCAAAGTCCAAAAGAAATATAGTACCAACATGGTAGAATATAATGGTGCAAGTAGGTTGAATTTGATTGAATATTTCACAGGTTTGCACAAATGCACATGAATGATATAAATTGCACATAACAACATATTACAGGTTGTGTGACAGGTTATTGCACAGGTAGTGAGTAGTACTGAGATTAATCCTACCTTCATTTATACAGGTTAGTCTCATTGAAACACGGGAACTCATTTACATGAGAGACCTGTTAAGTCTGCAACTTGTGGCTCTGGAGCCACATTCGGCTCTTTGGTCCCTCTGCAACGGCTCGTTCGAGCTTTGACCAAAGCTAACTCAAAACTGAATTTGATTTGTTGTTATACAAACAACAACAAAAAAGGACTATCGGTAGTTTTAGAAGTTTTCCTGTAAATTCTTTTGCAAATATGTGAATACTGGAACAAGTACAAAGAGTAAAATATACCCACTTTAACTTTATGCTTCATTTCTATAAGGCCCCTCCAACAAACCTAAAGTGGCCCATGGGCCACCAGTTGATAACCACAGTTGCTGCATGTTGTTGCGGCTCTGAACACTTTTAATTTAGTGCACGAAGGTATAAAATGTCTCTTTTGATTGTAAAGGTTGCAGACCCCTGTGTTAACTGAATTATGATGCAATGACGATATTCAATGACAACTTTCTGAGGGTTTCATTTTAAATGTATTCAGTGGTTTATGAGATATTTCGCTAACAGACACCCATCATTTTAAGCAAAGATCTTCTCTCAGCTGCAGCCACACTAAATCTGAGCTCAGTACATGATACAACAAGTGATTTTATAGCCATTTTTAAGGTCAGTCGGCTGTAGTGGCCAACCTGAGTCTTCAAACGTTCATCAGTTGTAGATCTATGTCCAATCATTATTTCTGGCAGGTTTTATCAAATCTGTTCAGTGAGTTACAATATATTTTGCTTACAGGCAGAAAAACACACAGAAAGGCAAAAACTGTGGTCCATCTTTGCCTTTTTGCAGAGGGCAACACAAATCAAGTAAGCTTTGAATAAAAATGTTGCGTTGAACCGTGAGAGTGCTCACAATAGTCCCAGAGCACTTTACTTAACTATTATGTCTTTGGCGAGTTTTTATTATTCATTTATTTATTTATTTATTTCATATACCGTACTCGAAGATCAAACAAGCAAATTGTTTCATTTTCCTTTCCTTGCTTTCTCTGTTTCATTCCTTTTTAATTTCATTTATCTCTGCTGCTGCACTCAGACCCAGACTAGCTGCTCAGGTTAGACATGAGACTAATAAACAGACTTAATCATGTGTGAGAGAGTGAGAGTCAGACATAAATAAAAAAAGACACTGCTAGTTATTTATAAGAAGTAGATGCATAAAACTGGCAAGAATTCTCACGGACAAAATTTGCCTAAAACGTAGATCAAAGGAAGCCAAGCTCTTCTGACAGACATGGAGAGGAGGTTCTCATGTTCACATCAAGGAAAGTGGAATGAAAAGACTGATTTGGAGCGGGAGCTGCGTGAGTAATGAGTCTAATTATGTTTTGGGTGTCGTACAGAGCTGCTGCAGGTATGATGGATTCCTAATGTTTTTGCTCCACTGAAGGACACTAGCTCTCCCAGCCTTAATATGCATCTGCAGCTCCGTGCACACAGGTTTTTCATACTGTCCCAGTGTTTGTGTGAGTGCAGCTTAAAGGCAGTTTCCTGTGGGTAATGGTATGGTAAATGTGTATGTCCTGAGGGTTAATTGCCAAACTCTGTAGTAAAATGCTGCAATGGAAAACAAGCGCTGACTAACAGGAAGGCTGCTGGGCTCAGTGGGACAGAAAGTCCTGAACCATTTCTGTGTTCATAAAAATTATAATAAAATAAATAAATAAAAAATAGCTTGATTATAAATGACTGCATGCTGCAATTATAAACGTCAAATAAACACTTGTGCAAATAATATTCGGAGTGATAGCAAACCAAAATATAATTTTCTTGTGTATCTGAAGCCTGAAAATATTTATTGCATTTTATTACTTAAAATTAGGTGGAGGACTATCTGAGCAATGCATAATTTATGTTACACATATTTAGCCTATATTAACAGTATGCAATGTTACTTCTAATTTAATACTGTAAAATAATTGTAGGCATTATTTAAAGGGGTAGTTCAGATCCTTGGAGGTTTTGTAGAAAAGGTATGAACCATTAATATCTTGATTCTTAAATAAAATAAATTGCCACTATAAACAGTCTCAACATTTCATAGAGGTTCATGTGAGTGGTAGTTTATCAATCTTTAGAAAGCAGTTATTTTCACATTCCATGTTTATTTTTGAATAAAAATAACAGAATTCCTGCTGAATGTGCCCCAGTGCTACAGCTAGCTGCTGCTACATCTATGTGAGCTTGTAACTAGTCATGGATTTCCATATAAATAACCGTGCAAAGTGAAACTGGTGGTTGTGAAAATGTTTATGAAATTGATTTTGCATGAACTGCTATGAAAGATTGAGATCCGTTTTCAAGAAGGCAGCAATCCAAAACCAATCTCTGAATTTCCTCTTTTTTCACCTTCATAAGTTGCAGATAAACAAGTAATAAACTAACAACATTCTATTTTATTCATAGAGGTCTTTCGAGTCTCTAAAATAAGTATACGAAGAAAAAGTAATCTAAACACAAAATCATGTATCTATAAACTGTTTAATCAGAATATTTAATGTCAGTAAAGTGCAACAAAATGATATGAAGAAAGTAATAGATCTGACAAGACATAGTTTTTCTGTGCACAAAGATAAAAAAATGAATTTTTTAGATATATATAATCTCTTCATTAGGTATTGTGTGTTCTGTATTGTGGTTCTTCATTAGGTAGTGTGGTTAATTTAGCCTATTTTAATCCTGACACCTGGATTATTGAGCATGAACTTTCTTGTTATTGTGGTTCAGTTTCCCATTAGTACAAACAGACAATCATACGGCAGCAACTCAATGTCTTCAGACATCAGAATCAGAATCAACTTTATTGTCATTGCACAGTTAAGCACAGAGAAAACAGTGCAGACGTCCAAGGACAACAAGGGTAGACGGGGGTGCACGGGGGCTGCAGCTTCGTTGTGAAGTGCTGCCCTTATTGTTTAGATAAGAAAAGGGAAGTGAAACACGAGGAAAGAAGGTATAAAAGAATGACCTCTCACACTGTGTCCTTGACACAGGACACAGTGTAAAGTAGCAAAAAACTATCTCAGCACACAAAATAAAACAACATAGATAGACACAAGACATTTTTCGGGGGAGCGACAAAGGTGGTGAGATTGTCCGTGAACACTGCCAGAAAGTTCCATAGTCCTGATAAGATGGCACAGTGTCCACAGATGTTCTCGGGGGGTGTAGGAGCAGAGCTTCATGATTTACATATCCTCCAGGAGCAATTTGAGATAAGTTGGCCTATCCAAGGCCAAGCAGGGAAGTCATATTCAGATAAACAACTGTTTTGGGGCAGGCTGACTCTACTGATTTCATGTCTGCCTTCATAGTTCTGCTGGTACACCCACTGGCGAATCCAAACAGACAGATTTGTGGTATTCTGCCGGTCCGTGCTTGTAGTCTTCTCCAAGGTCGATTCCTCCATGCCAGATAGTTCCAGGCTTGCTAAGCATCTGAGTCTGAACGCTTGAAGCACGGTACAATCCTTCACATAGGCAAGCAGCCTCACCATTGCCAAAAACTATTGCCGACATCTTCCTAATTTGTCGATACTCGCCGATTTAAAAAAAAAAAGGCAGATAATCCTGTTGTCATATTCCAGTTACATATGTGTTGTGTGTCCCTTCATGAGAGTCCTCCTGCGCCCTGTTTTCTCAAAATTTTATCAGTTGCATTGAGAGTCCAGCTGATCAGACATCTAGATGTGGTGAAGACAAAGTGCTGCAGTTCAAACCAGTCATCAGAGCGAGGAAACAAGGATATTTAAGGTTTTTGGTTTATTTTTAGTGTTTAAATAGAATGCAGCAGTCCAGGAAAGAGAACACCTCCAGTGAACGTGAATTGAGTGGACAAAAAAAAAATGCCTTGTTGATGTGAGAGGAGAATGAGCAGAATGGTTTGAGATGACAGAAAGGGAGCAGCAGCTCAAATAACCACTTGTTACAACCAGAATACCATCAATGAACTCACAACGCGTCCTACCTTGAAGCAGATGGGCAGACATTGGGCGGCAGCGATCAGCAGAGCTCAATCCAATCCAGTCTTTGGGACATAGTGGAATGGGATTCACATCCTGGATGGGCAGCTCATAAATCTGCAACAACAGTGTGATGTCATCATGTCAATATGATCAAAATCTGAGGAACATTTCCAACAACTTGTTGAACCTATGGCATGAATACCAGGTCTAAAAGCAAAAGGGGTCGAACCTGGTAATACTGTAGCCACAATGAAGTATCCAGTGAGAGTATGTGTGTATTAAGATGCTTGTGCGTAAAAGCAAATGTGTGTATTTACTTTGATCTTACAGTTGTCCAATTCCAAAAATCAAATAAATTTACAGTAGCAATATATTTATAAAATGCATGTATTACGGTGATAGAAAATTAGCATTTCTGTATAAAATCTTTTATTTTCCACATGTTCTGATTCTTGATCAGTATTTTCTTTTATTCTCTCTTGGGCTGATTTAAGATTTTTAGTTGTTGTGCACAGCTCTGTTCCTTTTTATTGCTGTTCTTGGTGTCATTAGTTCCACAACTTCGGCTACTTCCAAGGTGCAAGAAGAAGAAAAAAACAGTCTAATCAGCATCATGAAGGCCACAAGCTGAAATTCCCTAGTTACTTTGTTTTTTTTTTTTTTTTTTTTCATTACTTCAAATGTTGCTGGAGTCTGTAACTATTGGGGTCATTCTGTTGAACAATTTAAGCCATTGGCGGACAGAAAGTTTTACATTTGACTTTTTGATTGTGTGCTTAGCTGAATTTGCCCTGACAGAGATCTAACCAGTCCACTCGTCTTTCTGGCAGGACGGGCATTGCTGCGTTTGAACGAAGAAAAGCTAGAGAGGATGGGAATCCTCCAGGACAGCCTGAGACAGGAGGTCCTCCAGCAGGTCCTCCAGCTGCAGGTCAGAGAAGAGGTTCGCAACTTGCAGCTGCTTAGCAGAGGTGAGTGGCCATGTTGCTTTGTGTTCCTGCCTTTACCTTTGAGTGTTTGTGTGTGTGTGGGTGAATGCTTTGTGGGGAACGAGGAACAGGAAAGTCAAACAAATAGAAGTCAAATTAGGATGAAGCAGTCTGAGATCATGCGTGCCTGCTGTGACATACGTGGAGTCAGACATCAAAGCTCAATTGTGGTTTTACTGATAGAAGCTTTAGATTTGTTGCTGTGGCTCCCAGCGACGACTTCAGTGACCTCTTTTGTAACTCCGCCATTGGTAAACTGCTTTGGCTCACATATAGATTTGTTTCGTGCGGCTTGCTTCCTGTGAATATGTGTCTTTTAGGCTGTGCTGAATCTTTTGTCTTTTCTTCGCATGTGTGTGGGTTTATGCATGAATGGCCATGATCCTTCAAAGTAAAACAGTTTTCCTTTCTCTGTATTGCTTTGATCTTAGTTCCAGTTTTTCTAAGACCTTGTTTATGCTGCACCTTTCATCTGGATTATTATTACATACTTCCTGATTGAATTCAACATACAAAATATAAAAACTGTAAATACATATGTTAATATCTGCAACATGAAAAAGTCATATTTAATTATGTTATCTACTCTTTTTTAAAACACAAGTTAGTGTTCAGAGGCAAATGCAAGGGCACATTACTTTGGGGACTATAATCCCTGGCCTAAATTGAATTGCAGCAACATCTTGGGTGAGTACATGCCTCGAATGAGAAGAGCTCTGCAATATAAAGGACGACAACAAGCTTAAAGATTTAGTAGCTTTAAGTGGGCTTTTAATCAGTTATCAAAAGTTTTAGTTTGTTGAAAAAGCAGGTTTTCAGACAAAATCACAAAATCAGTTTCTCTGAATGGTTCACTCTGGATTGGACCAAGTTGTCTGGTCTAAAGCAACAGTAAATTAAAACAATCCTTTAAAGGCCGGAGTTTCAAACTAAAAATCACTTTAATTGCAATCTAAAAAAGCTAAGTCTGGTCCTCTGGACATTCAAAAAACAAAACAAAACAAAGCAAAAAAATTGTAGAAACG
>JARVLU010000103.1:15808039-15818573 GCA_031762415.1 Simpsonichthys santanae | reverse complement strand
CCTACGGCAGAATCGACCTACGAACGGTCCTTAGGTCCGGAACCCGTTCGTATCTCGGGGACTACCTGTATATGAATATTTCTGTTCAGTGCCCTGAGATGACTTCTGTTGTGGCTTGATGCTACATAAATAAACTGAACTGAATTAATTCTGATGAACCAGATTCTACAAAAACATCTACTGGTAAATTATCTATACAGTATAGAATTTTAAATATAGATACAGTATCCTGATGCATATTCAATAATCCAGATAGAAATATCTAAAAAGTGAAGTCTAGTCCTCTGGACATTTAAAAAACAAAACAAAATGTAGAAACATTTCTTCTTTCATGCGAAGGACTTCTTCAGTCTAAGACTAAGCTGAATACAGCACCTCAGATTGAAGAAGTCCTTCGCATGAAAGAATAAATGTTTCTACGTTTTGTTTCTACGCTGTAAAATCCTATCGAAATATCGAAAATATGCTTAAAATTCATATCACCGTTATTGAATAAAAGTATATCACGAGATATATAGATATCGAATTATTGTCCAGCACTACAAGAGAGTTGAGTTTGCTCCTCTTCAAAGGAGAATGGAGAGGGGTGGAAATTCAACAGCTCCACTGAACAACATTTGTACACAGAATCCATCATTTTAGGCACAAATGCTGGATTGGGCCTCAACCACACCTTAGAGAGTCCAGGTGTCCACTGGAAACAAGAAGGACTGATGGATAAAGTATGTAAATACTCACCCTTTTAGCTGTGGTTAAAGCCAAAAGCAGGACAATCTTAGTTAAAAGAAAGAAATTTAATCCCTGTCCCATTTATAGGTTCAAAGGGATGATTACGAAGGGCTTCCAGCAGCAATGAGAGATCCTTTCAATGGTACCAGAGGCCTAGATACTTCCACACACTTGCTGAACACCTGTGGTGCTAACGAAAGCCCTAATGGGATGGTTTGAAACTCATAGGCTGTGCCCTGATAAGCAAGCTATAGAAATTTCCTGTGTGGTGGATAAATGACCATGTGAAATTAAACATCCGCCAGATTGTTACAAACCAATGTTAGACGGATGGAGTGACAGAGTGTATTGTGTGTTAACATTTTGAAGGTATATCTGCACAAATGTCCGTTTAACACATGCATATCTAATATGGGACGGAAGGATGTACCATCTTTCTTTGGGATCAGAAAATAGTGAGAATAGATGTCCTGGTGAGCTTTCTCGTTCGGTATTACCCTGTTTGCTCATTTGCTTAAAAGAGAAGCAATCTTGTCCTCCAGAACATGTGCTAAATCTCAGATGCCTACGGAGAGTACAATACCATTGACTCTGGCGGCTTCATGCTGAACTGAAATTGTGGTCTGAACCCATGGCGGAACTGCGCATGTGCACCACTTTTCTGCTCATGCAGTCCTCCTGCATTTCCACAAGGTGACGTCACTCTTGTGCCACTGCCAGGCTCCGCTCTTTACTCTGAAAGAGTCTGAGCACTCTCCACCACTACTGTCCTGGGTCTTCCTCTGGGTCTCCTCCCGGTGGGATGTGTCCAGAACACCTCACCAGTGAGGTGTCCAGGAGGCATCCTAACCGGATGCCTGAACCACCTCAACTGGCTCCTCTCAACGTGGAGAAGCAGCGGCTCTACTCTGAGTCCCTCCCAGATGCCCAAGCTTCTCACGCTACCTCTAAGGGAGAGCCCAGACACCCTACGGAGAAAACTCATTTTGGCCGCTTGTATGCTTGATCTCGTTCTTTCAGTTACAACCCAAAGCTCATGACCATAGATGAGGGTAGGAACGTAGAACGACCAGTAAATTGAGAGCTTCGCCTTTTGTCTCAGCTCTCTCTTCACCACAACAGACCGGTACAGCACTCGCTTCACTGCTGATGCTGCACCCATCCGCCTATTGATCTCTCGCTCCATTTTTCCCTCATTCGTGAACAAGATCCCAAGATACTTAAACTCCTCCACTTGGGGCAGGACCTCTTCCCTGACCCGGAGAGGGCACTCTACCGTTTTCTGGCTCAAGACCATGGCTTTGTATGTATTTCCCCCCCAATAATTCAAATTTGTTGGCATTTTAAGCATTTATGTGACTTAGTTTGAATTCAACTTTTGGACAGTAATTTAAAGCAAATTTTTAAATGAAATATATTGGTCTCTCAATTTTTATTTATTTTTTTCTTTCGGCTGCTTTCTTCTTCAGGGGTCGCCACAGCAAACTAACTTGCATAAATACTTGGCAATTATTTTTACGCCCGATGCCCTTCCTGACTCAACCACAGACCACTGAACTATCACAGCCCTTTGTGGAGCACAAAGCTGCTAACTAGGGTGCCCAGGGGAGCAGTTGGTGGGGTTAAGGGCCTTGTTCAAGGGCCCAGAGTGGGGCAGATGAGGGTGGAGGAAGGTGTGGGTGTTTCACCTTTCCAACTTGAAGCTTTAGTGGTAGAATTTAGGGCAGCCTATTAGCAAAATTACATTTAAAATTTCTGAACACATATTATAAAATGACATAAATTACAACTAAGATTAATTTACAAAATAGGCAATTTTTGTTTCTTTTTAAACTTTTTAATCTGAATACCTCACTGAGAGGACAGTACAAGTTCTCCTTTAAAGTACCCTGATGCATGCTCAATAATCCAGGTAGAAAAATCTAAAAGAACTAAGTCTGGTCCTCTGGAAATTCAAAAAATAAAACAAAGCAAAACAGTATTTTTTATTTTATTTTTTTATTTTATTTTTTTGAATGTCCAGAGGACCAGACTTAGCTTTTTTAGATTCTCCTTTAAAGGTTTTTCCACAGATGTTATCCATGATATATGCAGACTTGGCATCCACAGCAAAGACTGTTGAATTTTGTTGATGGCCCTTGGCAGTCACGTGTTGGTCCTGATTTGACTTCACACTGTTGTAATGTTGGTGTTTTTGTACAAATATTTGACTTACTTTTTTCTCATTTCTGGAAAAAGTGGTGTATATAATCTGGTCACATACACCACTGATGTGTACCTTAATTTGTGTACAATATGAACTTGGCATGGGCCCTTGGTTACTGGTGTTGTGTGTCTTTAGACATAGCTAAGCCCCTGTGCACTGTGGGGAAAAACAGCAGGCAGACAGGCAAACCCAGTGAGGGTGACCTTGATATGTCTGTTATGCTATGCACTCTCTTGCTCTCTGTCTGCTCTGGAATTTAATAATACATGCTGATTCAGTTTTTGTATTTTCTTCCCTGTCAGTGTAACTCACAAGCTTAGCCTGATGGTGATATCTAGTGTTGTGCTCTACAGGTATCGCCTCTTTAGCTTTTAGCTGCTGCAGAACTGAGAGCAGCCTCCATTTCTGTGCATTAACACGAGTAAACGTGAGGTTTACTCCTCTGGGCTGCCTCTGTAAGTCCACATTCTCTCCCAGCCACCCCACCATCTGTTGTTCTGGTTTTGGCTGGGTTTGACACCCAGCGACACTCAGATGTGATAAACACGCATTGAGTAACAGTCTCACCATGAAATCATTGAGTGATAGTGGCACAATGTGAACACAAGTGATAGAAAACACATTTTTATTGCCTTTTTTTAAAGTTGCTCAGGAGTTAGTGGAGTGTTGTTATTGTATACGGTGCTTATGCGACGGTGTGTTTGTTCCCCCTCAGCCCTCAGGGAGCGAAGGCCAGACGGGCAACGAACACAAGGAGAGAGAACGGCTGCTCCGAGTGCTCAAACAGATGGGACGAATCAAGTGTCCTAGTGAGGTATGTGCTTCTTATTTTTTCCCCTGTCATTTTCTCTTTTCTTGCCTCTCATTCTTTGCTACTTTTGCTTTCTTGCATCCTTTATTCACATTTTGTTAACTTGCATTTTTTTTACATCTACCATGTTTCAATTTACATCTGCCAGTTTTGATTTTTTTTCCCATCTCTCTCAGACTCCCAATTTTATGTCCACCTTCTATCTTTCTTTTGATTCTTTATCCCTTGTTGACATCTTAGCCAAAATTTCATCAACTTTTTGTTTCCATTACACACTAGAGACCAAAAAGTAGACTTTAAATGAGCTGTGAAAAATAAATTCTTTATTGTGACACGTTTGCACACAAAAAATGTGCATCTTTACATCCTCAACCAGAAAATATTTCTCCATTAAACTTTATTCTACTAATTCAGTTTACATTCTGTCTCATCTCTGTCACTGTTGTCAAACCATCTTACAAACCTTTTTGTGTGCAAACATGCACACACACATATACATAGGGCTGTTCAGCCCATTTTTCCAGTCTGATAGGCTACCAGTATCACCAGCAGCGTTGTGGAGGAGAGTTCTCTGACGATGAGAAGCCTGTGTTTCTGTGCCAGCACTGTGGAAAAAACTACCGCTCCAAGGCAGGCCGAGACTACCACGTACGCACTGAACACTCCCCAACCATCACCCCCTCTGCAACCACCAAAAACTACAAGGATGTCACTGACACCAACAACAATACTGGCAAAGAGAGGGTAAGTATATTATTAGAAGGACTAGTTATAGCTAAACTAAAGGATGCGGTTTAGAATTAAGTTGTTCTAGGTTTTACTCATCAAACATTTACTAATTCTTTTTTACTCAATAAGATCTCCTGCTGCTTTTTCAGGCAGTCTCTGAGGAGTCTGCACCAGGAGGCAAGAACAAGGAGCAAAACCCACCTGAGAGGAGGGATTGGCAGGAAAAAGCATTGTCCAACCAGTCCAAAGAGAAGGAGCTGGAGAAGGAGAGAGAGAGAGAGCAAGAGAAAGAAAAAGCGGCACAAATAAAGAGCCAGGCGGAGGACTTTGAAAGGACTCCCAGTGGCAGAGTGAGGCGGCAGTCAGCTCAGGTGGCAGTGTTCCACCTGCAGGAGATAGCAGAGGACGAGCTCGCAAAAGACTGGGGCACCAAGCGACGCATCAAGGACGACCTGGTGCCTGACAGCAAGAGAGTGAGTACACTGAGTGGATGCAGTAGAAAGGTTGATGCAGTCTGTATTTGGAACTGCAGGAAGACCTAAATTTCACAGCAACAAGCATCTTAGCTAAGTTTCCTTTTCAAGGTCAGTTAACCTGTAATGTTGTTAACTCTGTAAATAAAAAGTATTTCCTTTGTGCAGTTAAACTACACTCGTCCTGGCCTCCCCAACTTCAGTCCAGAGCTACTAGAGGCCTGGAAAAACCAAGTCAAGGAGAGGGGCTTCATCTGCTGCACAAACACAGTAAGAACAAACTCTTTGTTCACTTTAAACACAATATTCACTAATTAAAATGGTTCATGGATTTGCCTTTACATGAAGCACAAAGTTTACAGCTATAGTAGGGATCCAGTATGAACTTGTTGTTTATTTCACTTTCTCCCAGAACTGTGAAGCCGTTTATTCCAGTGTGTCTGGATTAAAAGCCCACCTTGCCAACTGCAGCCAGGTAAAAATAAATAAAATCTTGAAACCTGATTACATCCATGCATCTCTTGTTGTATTGTATAACTTATAAAAATGTACACAGACTGAAATGAAATCCATATTTTAAACCTGACGTCAGTCAAATGTTAATGTCTGTGAAGTGTTTTTCCTTTGAAACATGCTAGCACTCTATTAACGCAATACAAAATAAAGCAACACAAAAATATATACTGTATAGGAAAAAACTAAATAATTTTTCATTATTCTAGATCAGATGTCATTGTGAATAGAATAAATAAATAAATCATAGTATCTTGTAGATTTAAAAAAAACATTTATATAAATGAAAATATGATTTGTGAGGAATAATGCATCTTTGTACTCTGTGTTTTGTAGGGTGGAGGTGAAATGGGAAAGTACACATGTCTGATCTGTCAGAAGGAGTTTAACTCAGAGAGTGGTGTTAAGTATCACATCAGTAAGACACACTCACAGGTGGGTCACCATCAGTGAGAAACTTCAGGCACACATTCATGTTTCAGTCAAGCCGTGTTTTTCAACGTTCTAACAGACAACAAATGTGGCAGCAGTGTTTTTATGAGCGTCCTGGTTCTTCTGGGGGGGTTGGTCCAAACCTAAAATAATTTACTGATCTCTTTAAAACACAAGTTAAACTGCATGTATTTACTTTACTGCATAAACAGTAGCTCTGTTTTTTGTCAGGTTAGTTACTTTTGAGTTTAGTAAAGAAATTGTTCAAATCTAGAATGAATTAAGGAAAATAATAGTTTTTAACTAAATGTTTATTCTCCTTGTCTGTGTTGTACAAAGAAGACATTAGTTTTGTTGTGAATTGCATACACACCTTTCCAAATCCAAAACTTTTCCCCCTAAATAATTTGTCAGACTGAATTATAATCCATCCCACTAGCTTGCATAGTCAATATATAAAAATATTATCTAATGTCTTGTTACTGCCATAACATACAAAGTACTTTTTGTGCTTAATTCTGTTTAAACACAACTACTCATTTAATGGAGAAATAATGCACTTTATTGAATGCATCTGTTGGGATGTATTTATCTGTTTTTATTTATTTATTTATTTTTTTTATCAGAACTGGTTTCGTGCTTCAACAAGTCAGATGATGTCTGGTAACAAGAGTAAAGTCCCGGAAAACGATGGGATTAAAGCTGAGGTGAGGAACGGTGCCACCACTGGTAAGAAGAGGGGCCGCAAACCTAAAGAGCACCCCCTCGTGGATGAGCCTCTTCCAACAAAGACAGAAACCCTCACCACCACACAGAACTCAACCCCACCAGCCGTGACCCCACCCTCGGGCTCAGCACGGTCCCCAGCCTTGGTTTCCGATCCGACGGACAATGAAAGTCCGGTCCAGAACAGAGAGCCTGTCCCCTCCGCCACCAGACGAAGCAAACCCAAGAAAATATTTTTGCCTGAGTAGCACTTCTTTTATCCACCCTGGTGCCAGAGAGGAAGCTTACTGTAAACTGTTTGCCAGGAAGATAAAAAAAAAAAGACCTTTCTAACTAAAACAAGAACCTGACGCTGAGAAGAAAGCTGAATACACCAAGAAGTAAAAGACTGAACGCATCCTTAAGTCTTGGTTTGGTACCCTAGAGCTTATGTGTGCACTGGTATACACAATTCCAGCAGTAGTGTTTTATTTCTCCATTCCACTTTTGTCTCCTTTGAAAGGCACACATTTCAGTTTGTGTACTCACAGCAGTGTAGTCTGTAGTACTCAAAGATCAAAACCAGACTAACAGCAGCAGTAGTACTCCAGATAAACAGAGTAGTTTTCCCTGAATGGTTCGAAAATGTGCTAAGAGGTTTGAAAAAGGAAATTTTATTAGCATGGTGAAGTCATTTTATATTAACTAATGTTTTCTCATGTTTGTTTTTCCACAGATATATTGTAGGGTGTACATAAACAGTATCTATATCTATATATCTATATACTCAAAGCAATGATGCCATCTGTCATTTTTAAACCGAGTCCATCCAACTAGCTCACAAGCAAAGAATAGTGGAGAGTGTGTTGTAGTGCAATGTCAACTGAATTATTTGTTTGTTTTTGTTTACTTTTTACATTTTTTTCATTGTAAGCTGATGTCATATAAGCTAATTGTTGGTCAGTTGTTCATCATGTTTCACATTTCTCTGTCCTTTCAGTGATTGGTTTGATGAAAGGCATCTGCTTTAACAGCCAGGGAAACGTGTTTAAAACAGTATTCACACAATTTACACAATTACAGTCCTAAAAGGGGTTAGCTGAGACTTTCTTCTGTAGGATTCAAGTTGGTTACGATAATACTTAAGTGAGACTGGTTTAAAAACAAAGATGTTGAAGCATTGTAGCTAAACAAAGCTAAATATTTGACAGAAGGAAGAATTTTGTGTGAAGGTTGTTGCACCATTGCAGCACAATCAAATGAGAAAATGTCACTATTTTAAAGAAGCTCCTGCTTGACCTTGAATCAAAGCTGAGGAGAGAATTAAAAAGTTATCTTTTTATAGAAAGGTTGAGGATAATGATCTTTTATTTAATATAAATCAAATTTAGATTCTCAGAAGATAATGTAAATAAATAAATTTCTGGAAACTTAAAGTTATTGCCTTGCACTTTAACCCTTTACCCTTCTTGCTCCTCTCTGTGTCGTTTTGCACTCTAGGACTATTCAATCTAACCTAGTGGCTGTTTGGTACAGAAGCAGGAATATTACCTTCATATAAAAGTTGTTAGAAAAAACAGCTTTTTTTGTAAAGATTCAAACGTGACTGTAAGACTATAATTTACCCCAGAAAGCCATAACTGGTCTTGAAGACGTTTAAAATTGCTCTACCACTCATGTTAGATGAGCTTCAGATTTGTTACAGGAAAAAAAAAACATACTTAAGATGAGAGAATATTTTCACTTTTATGTGTTTAAAGTAGATTCTTGAGTCCACAGTTATATTAAAAAAAACTTCAGCTAATGGATTCTCCATAATAAAGTTGATTTGTATGTGCAGTTTGTCTATAAAATAATGACTTGCTTGCTTTAAAAGAGAGGGGGAAAAAAGACAGATTGTGAACCTATTTTATATTCTACTGTGTGTATTACCTAGATAGCAATCTGATAGTTTTAAAATTGTGACGTGAGTATATTTTGGTGAGATAATAAGGGTGCTTTTACTTGCCACTTTACCTTAATGACCTGAAACAACTCGCTTCAGTCTACTAATCCATCCACTTGTGACCTTCTCACTGGCAAGTTGGAGTAGTTTGCGCCAAAATGTCAACGTCATTGATAAAAAAAATTGGCACTTATGTTGGCGGAACAGTTTGAAAGAGTTAACATGGGTGCCAGGTGGATTCAGGCCAACGCTGACTTTTTAACAGTGTAAAGAATCTGAGTCTGAATTCCTCCATTACCAGTCAGACAAAGGAGTTTATTCTTATTTCTGTTAGTGGGGTGGACCTTTATCGGATATCAAGGTTCAGATGGAGAGCGGGAGGAGCACTGACTGGTGTGGATGTTTTTAATACGAGTTGTCTGAACTTTATGTGCGTGTGTGTGCGTGCGTGCGTGTGTGTTTTGAACAGTTAGCACCTTTGTAATGACTGGATGTCAGTAAAGGTAGCACTCCAAGTGTTACGCTGTGGCACAAAATTCAGTTCGTCCGCTGCTTGTTTCTTGTTTCATAAACGGCATCACATTGACTGTGTTTCCATGACAAGCGTTGGTGTTGCAATATGCTAGTTTAGCACTGCTTTTAACAGTGTATATTTTATATTTCATCACACCCTTTACTATTCGTCTTCCTGTGACATGGAACACACAGTGTGAGCGAACTGCATTATGTTTAGAAAGTACAGCAATACACCATATTTAGCAGATTTTGTTGGCTTGCTAATATTTTGATATCGATGTCTCATCAGAGCTGTAAGGCTGTTTTCTCTCCCCCCTACTTTTGTTTGCTTTGAAATTGCTTTTTACAAAATATAATACTAAATAATGGAAAAAAAAAGTTGTAGACCACAAAGAACCTTGTAGGCCTATGTGTTGGCACACACTGTTATTTTATCCATTTTAATGATGCACATAAAGTGAGCTTTTTCAGTACATGATGGCAAACACGTTGAGAGAGTCCTTTATTGTTATCTATTGAATATGGGGCAACAAGGCATATGTTTGTGTGTTTGTTTTTGTATTAGTGCACTTACTATAACATAAAATAGGCTTGAAATAGGAGTGTTGTTGGAGCTTTCTAGTTACCTGGACTGTATGTGGTGTGACTTTTGTACCTGCGGAAACTGGAGGCTCAAGTGTCTTCCCTCTGTCAGCAATGTTATATCCAAAATCAAGGTTTCTCCTTCAAAATTCTCTTAGCTCCTGACGTTTATCCTTTTTATTTGGATAACAGTCATTGTTTTTTATGCTACCTACTTGAAAAGCAGAAACTGGCATTTGGCTCCGTTGTGGGGCTGTTGCGATGAGACATTTGAGTTTTATGAGATATTACAGCTCCTAACTGTTTATGACACAAAGGTAACAGATGAATGAGACTAATTATGTATTAAAGATTTCCATATCTGATATGAAGCTGTATAGTACCTAACACTGGAGGAATTAACACCTCCTTTGTGTCTGAACTGTTACAATTTTCTCCCGGCCTTGTTGTATTACCTGTGCATTAGTATCCCTGAACTAATTAATAAAGGTTTGTTGACTAAATGTGTGTCGTTCATTTTAGTTTTTAGCAATGTCACAAGCAATGTCGACAGTATTGTAAGAATTATTATTAAGAATAAAGTTTTTGATATGAAAATCAACCTTTTGTTAAGAGAAATGTAAGCATTCTGAAAGTTTATGTTCGTGTGGCAGCATTATTGTTGTAAGTCACACCAAATGTTTTAGTTTTTTATGCACGTTACTGTGTCAAATTTACTTCCCAAACACAAAACATGTACACATTTAAGAAAAGAAAAAAAAAATCAAGGAAACCTCGTCTTGCAATGATGATAACATTTATGTATCTTTGAGTTTTTATAATGCTTCTTAAGCTTTGATACCATGTCTATGAACCCTTGTTGAGATACTTCATACAATGTAGCTTAATGCTTA
>JARVLU010000103.1:15794556-15805364 GCA_031762415.1 Simpsonichthys santanae | reverse complement strand
TGTGTGTGTGTGTGTGTGTGTGTGTGTGTGTGTGTGTGTGTGTGTGTGTGTGTGTGTGTGTGTGTGTGTGTGTGCGCTGACATCCAGACTCGGTGGAAGGCAGAGACGTGGTGAGTCTCTGCAGGGTACAAGCACATTGCGTCCTCCCTGCCATTCCCCACTGTCCTCCTCTCCCCCTCCTCTCCACTTCTCCCTCCTGTCACCTCCTCAACACAGCCTGAGGCGTCTCCTTTGTGTATCCAGTCAACACCAGAGGAGAATAATAGCTCCCTGTTTGTCTGTTCTGCTTCTCTCTTGTCTTTTTTTAAACCTATTTTCTTTGAGTCTGTCTCTCTTCTGGTCCTGGTGACCCCCTCCAACCACATATTGTGACACAGACTGTCAAAAACAGGCGTGTATGTGTGTGTGTGTGTGGGGTGGGGGGGGGGATACGTGGAGGGGTTTGGCTCTAACCTGATGCTATTAATACAAACTAATGAACATAATCTGAAGGGTTGGTGATCCTCTTAGGTTTGTTGGCTGCACAGCCGAGGGGAGGAGCAGGGAAAGAGGAGGGAAAAGCTGCGCTGCAATTTCATGCTGACTCGTTTCTCCACCAAGTTGCAGAGTCCTCACTCTTCTTTTCAGAAAATGGGGAATACGAAAGCTAAACTGTTGTTTAAAGTAGATTAAGTTTCGTTTCCTCACCAAAGTTTTCCCTTTATAGTCCCCAGCCTCAGTAGCTCTCTGGATGTTGAACAACAGAGGGTGGAGCTGTTAAATGTCATATTGCTCTATAACATATTTCATAAACTTGTTGGCAGCGTTTGTAGGATTAAAACACTAACCTCAGGAGTACACACACTGGAAATCTGACATATTTTCTTCAATCATGAACTCTCTACCAGCCTACTCAGGAGCTAGAATATCTGGCTGCTGGACATTAAGCTCTGACGGCAGGTAAGTGTTTTTGTTTGTTTCTGTTTTAATGCTGTTTAGAAGTAACAGTAGTTTTATGTTTCTCCTTTTTTTTAAATCTCCAGGTTTGTGTACTGTGCTTAATGAACTTTTTGCATGCAAGGCTTTAATTAGTGTTTTTAATTCTGACAAAAGTAGAATCACGTGAGTACATCGTTTTACAAATTCATGCAAACCACCATGAGAAGCAGGCACGGTTTGCTGTACGTACTGTTTGGTTGAATGTTTGCTTTCATTTAGGACTTTAGTTGTTTTTATTTTTATTATTTTTTTTTTTTACAGTTTTCAAACAGTTTAAAAGAAAGTATAAGCAGTATGATGTTCGCTGAGTTTAGTTTGGCCATAAGTCTGCTCCTAAGAGTTTTCTCATGTACCTGCACTCTGACCTCTTGTCAGCTCTTTATCTTTCTCTCACAGGTACGTTCATTTAATGTCCAGGAGCTATGAGTTCTGTGAGTTCACACTTAAAACAATGATTCAGCACAGTCCACCAGGCCTAATCTCTTATGGCACCCTGGTTTGGCTTTAACTGATAACTCACTTGAGTGATCTGTGTCTCAGTCCACTCCCTGCCTCTGTACAAACCCAGCTGATCTAGATGTGATGAGATAAGGTTCTCCTTGTTCCCGCTTGCTTCACCTCTGACCTCTCAGCGTTTCATCTACGGAGGTGTATAATGCACATAAAGACTCAGAGTCAGAGAGTTGACTGTTTGACAACACGACTAGGGATTCTCTCGTACGGTCTTCTGTAGTTCTGGCCTCCGGTGTCTTACAGCCGTCTCTTGGTGAGGTGTGATGTCTCGACTACTGCAGTAAGTGTTGCTTGGAAGTGATAGCTGGTTAGACATTTGATTTAACATGTGTTTATTGGAATTAAAAAGTAAAGCAACATCTGTTTTAAATCCACACATCATTAAAAGTCCAGTTACTCAGGGTTGTGGCAGCTTGGTGGTTTTGTAATCCTGAGGTTGCGGGTTCAAGCCCAGGGTGCATCAGGAAGGTCATCTGGCGTAAAGCAAATTGCAAAATCTTTCATGTGAGTTCAGTCACTGTGGTGACCCCTGAAGAAGGAGCAGCGGAAAGAAACATCCTTTTTATGACAAGTCCAGTCACTACTTCTGTTTATGCAGCTGGTGACTACTTCACTGTCATTTAAGGCCTAACATGAATGTGTATCACCATGAACTGCAATAATCATGTGTTAAGAAATGTAGCTATTTTGGCCAAATCTGGAAAATAACATTATGTGCAATTTTATTGAGATATCTTGCATGATTTGTAATTACTGAAGTATGTTTGACTGTGGGCTACCATCACACCAAATTATAGCTCATTACCTGTGAAATTCACTGCGTTATAGCTGCTTTTGTGCTGGCTAATGTTGATTAGCTGTGGTGGCCTTCTTGAAATGAGCAGGCTCCAAAAGTTATTCAGTTGTAGAGGTCCTTCCAGTGATTACTTTCTTAAAGCTTCATTAAAATCTGCCCACTGGTTCATGAGATATTTTGCTAACAGATGCATGAACATGCATACAGACGTAGGCAAACCCATTATCACTCTGCCATTGGTGGCGTGCAAGTAGATACTACAATAACTTGTTTGGCCCTGTCAAGTGTCTCTTGAGTCAGCCAGGTCTGTGTAAAACCAGAAAAACAGATTTGCTGAAAGCAAGAGCTCTGAAAATGTAACTGTTCCTTGAAGCTGCTTTTGTTGCTGCTCTCAAACCTGTTCAGCAGCTGCCATCCAGGGATTACCTTCAGTCTGATGACTTTCATTATAAACCTGTGTTTTCCAGACGAAGCGCCGTGTGTTGCCGCTGTTGCAGCTAAAGAGCCAGAACGAATGTGTGTAGCCAGAGCCTGTGTGTCGCGTGTCCCATGACACATGTTGTAATCAGCACTGCTGCTGCTGTGTCATGAAAACCAAGCCTGGTCATTGTTAGTTCAAATAGTTTATGCAAATTCACTCTGCACTCTTCTCACCTATTTGAATCGGCTTGTTGTCGTTTGTTTGATTGTGTTTACTGCTGTGACGGTGCACAAGTGGTTGCGTGGCTCAGGAGGTAGCTTCTGTTTCACTAACTGGACAGGAGATTGGTAGATTCATGAAGGACTGGCCTGTGTTTGTTGAAGAACACTGGATGATTTGTCTACTTTGCTGCTGGTCATAAAAGTGAAGTACAGTACAAGTTGTAAAATAATCTTTTTCAAGACCTGAGTGGAGCTGAAGCAGCAAAATGTCTCTGTTCTCTGATTGGACAGTTTGATCAGAGATTGAGTTATTGTCATCCAGTCAGTTTAAAAGTTGATCAACGAGGCAAGAACTCACAAAACTTCACAGTCTGGAACTGTGATTTCTTTGAAGGCTGAGTTTTAGTTTTTTTTTTAACCGTGTAACAGTGAACTGTTCACAAAACACTTATAGTCTTGGAGTTTTCGTGCAACTTCTTTAAAACACACACACACATGCACAAAATATTGTTTGACAGTGACACATGATAATATTGAATCCCAGTCAGGTTTATTTCACACATTGACACAGGTTGAAGTAACTTACTGGTACTGTATAAACGTACATACTACTGTATGTACTTTGTTACCCTCAGCACTTATTTTCTAGAAGAATGGACAAAGTTCACTTGCAGATGTTAAAACTAAACATTAACTTTGAAGAAGAGCTGCTTTTTAACACTTATCAAGTCTTGTTTACTGTCTTGTTGTTTTGAGCTCATGTGTTTAACTCACTGATGCTACGCTGATACCAACATGCAGTAAAGCTACTTGTTGCAAATTATTAAGACTGGTACAAAAATCATTAAGTAATTAACATTTTTCTCATATAGATAGTTGATGTGTTCTTAAATTAAAAACGGGCATGTAAAATTTTTGAATGGCTGCCACCACCACATGTGTTTGTTTACCTGCAAAAACAGCCAAAGGTCAACAATGGGGAAGAGCTGTATGGAATTGAGATGTACAACAGTTTTAATATGATTTGTTGAGTAAAGAGTGCAGATAAAATAATTAGAGCTTGACCGATATGGAAATTTTGACTTATCATACGGATAAGAAATTGGGAGGGGAAGGCAGCCGCCGATAACCAATATAATGGCTGAAATTGTTTTAGCTTTGTCCATCTCCAAGAATCTAAGAAAACAGTGAGTGGAGCGGAGCTAGTTTATTCAGCACAGCTGTTAGCAGCCAAGGAGCTAAGCAAATCAGATCCATGCTAATACACTATACCTAGTCCCACATTAGGTTTACAAGTGGTGCACTGATCATAAAAAGTCTTCCTTATGTGTTCATATTTTGTATACTCCACTATTCACCAAAGAACACAGTCAGTCACATACGGAGAATGAGTAATTAGTATTGACGGCAGCAGCAGTATTTTTCTTTGCAGAGAAGTAAATATTTCAGACAGACAATACAATTGACTGAGGACGACAAAGATAACGTTCCTAACACTGGATGTTCTCACAAACTGGAAGCTCAATCTGACAGGACTGTTGCTATAACTACTGACAGCGGGTCTAAAGTCATGAAGGCAGTGCAAATGAACACCAGCGTTAGCTTGCTAACTTGAGAGGCTCGTAGCTAATGACAAGCGGGTTGGAGGACTGAAGATAATTTATTATTGTTGATTTGTTTAACAGATCAGTTCAAATAAACTTACCATGCTCTGTTCAGCAAAATACACTACAGTACACAGTATTGCTCCCAGCTTCATCTGTGCTGAATGTGAAAGTGAAACTTAAGTGAACAGCCATGACTTGAAAGTTGTCTTCATGTGCCCGCTGCTGGCTACATTGTACAATTACGGCTGGTTTCCAGCATTTTAGGGGTTAAAATTAGAAGTGCTTATATCTGCACATAGCGGGACTGTAATCATCGATACTATAGGTCCCCAAACGTCTATATTGCCCTAAAATATCAGCCCCTACCGATATATCGGCCAGGCTTTAAAAATAATAAGTTAAATTGAATTGAAATGGTAAACGTACACATCACAAAGTTTTGAAAATGCAGTGTGTCTGAATACAGAGCTCTGTCTTTATGGCGCTCCACCGCTCTTCTTCACCCCATTATCAGTTCTTGACAGTTATCTTTCTTTTGAGTCTTTCTACATGTTTTGCAGTAAATTCACTTTTCTTTTTATACACAAGTCTTCTCCAAGATCCAGTGCTTGTCTGATTACAACATGTTCATTCAGTCAGCTTGATGAACGTCAGTCACATGACTCAAACATGTTCATGGAGTGTGGACCTACATTTTGGAATTGTATATTAATATATTTAATCATATTTAGAAACCACTGGAATAAACTCAAACTGCACCATTCAATATTAGTTCAGGATATTCTTGTGTATGCGTGGTTTCATATTTGGCCATGAGTAGCTTTTTTAACCTTACCAAACTTACAAGATCAATTAAAGTGATTTGTTTTTCTATAGTTAAAGATATTTGAATTTACATATGCACTTAACTTGTCATTATTGTTTTGTTCTGACATACTCACACAAAGGTCAGTATGAAAAGCTTCATGTAGAGCAGTATTAAACAACAGTGCTTTACTTTATGGCCCAAGAAGAATAACAGAAGATGTGGTTTTTATTCAAATTGGCTTTATAAAACAAAAGAGTTTTGTTTTTTGTGTGTTTTGGTTTTTAGCGGAGGCGGTGATGGATCCCTGGACCGGCTCCTTCCCTCTGTCAGTATGGGCATTTCTCCCAGGAAAAGGACCACCAGCCAGTGTAAATCTGAGCCCCCACTGCTGCGCACCTCCAAACGAACCATCTACACGGCCGGGCGGCCCCCCTGGTACAATGAACATGGAACTCAGTCCAAAGAGGCCTTTGTCATCGGTATGAAACCAAAAACAGATGCACTACACTGTTTCACAACTCAAACATGTTTATCCATCCATCCATCATCTTTACCTGCTTCTTCCTTTCTGGTCGCGGGGGTCACTGGTGCCCATTTTCCAGCAGTCGAGTCCATCACAGGGACACATAGAGACAAACAGGACAACTATTCACTCTCTCACTCACACCTCAGGACAATTTATAGTTATCAGTCAGCCTAACATACAAGTTTTTGGTCTGTGGGAGGAAACTGGAGTACCTGGAGAAAACACGCATGAATGGAGAGAACATGCAAAATCCACCCGGAAAGGTCCCAACTGGGATTTGATCTGGCAACCTTCTCACTGAGGCAACAGCTCTACCAACTGAGCCACTGTGCAGCCCTGTGTATGTTTGTTGTTAATAAATTTACTCTCTCTTCTAATTTTGCAGTATTTTAGTACATAACACCAGGGTGCATTTAAAAGGATGTTTACCTCCTTAATGAGATCAAACCCCGAGGCTGTAAATAATCAATTTGATTCCCATAATTTGATAAGAAGTGTCTTTATTTAAAATAGGTGCTGATCAGTTTACTCCTCATAGACAGAGTGGTGGGTCTGCATGACCATATGGAGATATTGAACATAAGAACCTGTAGTGTGCAAAACAATCTTTATAAATACTTTCATCTGTTGCATTGAATCTGACTTTGTAAAGATAAAGGGATCGTGCAAGCAGAGTTCTCTTCATGGCATTCGCACCTAAAGAAATTAGCATGTTGTGAGACGTGGAGGCCAGGAGGAGCTGAATGCCGATGGAAGTAAGGCAGGAAGTATGACATACAAGTGAGTGCACTCCTACGCAGAGCTGCCTCGACTGCTCACAACCTGGAAAACAGGGCTGCCCTTTAACTTTCCTGCAACAATGCAGCAGAACGTTTGAATTATAAACATACTGTGAGTAAGAGCGCACTAAGGGTTTGGACATTATCCTGCTTGATTTTAAACATTATCATGACTTTTAAATGTAATTAAATGTATAAGTATGAAGACAGTAATATAACAATGTATTTATTATGTTAATAGGAAATTCTTCTGGTAGGATTGTAACATCTACTTTTACAGATGATGTAGTTCTTCCTAAGACCTTACAGAAACACGGCAGCTAAATAAAATATTTGCACATTACTTTTATAACTTTGATCAAGTGCAGGAGCTAAAGTTCCAGTTTCTACAAATAGATTGGAGTTCTTTTAAAAGCCTAAAACATTAATTTATGTTTATAATTTGAATAATGTACCTAAAAAAACATGTCTTTAACCTACATAAGATCTCATCTTTTAAATCTAACGTGTAAACCTGGAAGCGTGACATAAAACATGTTAAAACTGAGCCGCTGAGTTTATTTATCCTTCTCTGTGACCAGAACAGCCTAAAGCAGCCACCATTAGATCTTTGTGGCGTGCCAGTCCGTGTATATTTGCATTAAGAGAAGATACTTTGATTAGTTTTAGTCAAAGATGTTTTTGGTTTTTTTTTTCGTAGGGCTGTGTGGCGGCAGCGCTTCAGGAAAAACAACAGTAGCCCGGAAAATTATTGAAGCTTTGGATGTTCCTTGGGTTGTATTACTCTCAATGGACTCTTTTTACAAGGTAGGTTCTGTGTGTGTGTGTGTGTGTGTTTATATTCTGTTGCACACCTACTAAATATTATTGCGCCTGGTTAAATTTGCACCTCTTATACTCATCTAAGCGTACTCAGATTCAGAAGAATAAAACCTTTTCTAAGATTTATGTTTTCTGGGTGCATGGCTACAAACCCCCACCCACTCACTGGCCTTAAGGACGGGTATAAAAAGAGCGAGGCTCAATGCAGAAGAAAGAATAAAAGAGCAAAAATAGAATGCACTTTAAAGTCATGAGCGGGGTTAAGAAAAGAGAGAAGGACTGAATGGATGAAAAGCGCTGCACATGGGGAGATAGTGCTGGAGAGCTGTGAAACAAGAGCCATCTTTCTCACCCCTCCATGCCCCCACCTACTGTGGTTGTATAATCTTGTCAAAATCTGACAGTGGGGTGGAGGTTGAAGGGTTAGAGGTGGGTCACAGCCTGGAATAAGAGAAATTACCAGCTGCTTTCATGGAGCCACTTTGCTCTGCATTACCAGGGATCAGCCGTTTGCTTCACTCGTTCTTCAGTTGATGTCTTCATATTATTCAGCGTCTCCTTTTCTGTGTGTGTGGTAGCGTACACTCCACACAGAGCAAGGAACATCAGTTTGTCTCTTGTCTCCAGCTCACTTCTGAAGGAGGTGGTCATAAACTGTCAAACGGCACGTCAGCCACCCTGAGGGATCACCTACAGCGCTCGCTGCAGACGTCACTGCAGCGCGTGATCTTCTCCTAAATTTAGGCCCCCTAACTTCTACCGCTCTTCAGCAGCAACATGTGTTTTCACAAATATTATGCACCAATACTGAGGGCTGCATATCTGTGGAGGACGGAAGGTGACAAAATAAATAAATTCTCAATGAAATGTATCACTTAATTGTTAAATACGTCACTAAATCATTAAATAAACATTTAAATTATTAAATACACAATTTATTTCATGATATAATTATTTATGTCGTGATTTATTCAATTATTTAATTTTGTCATATTCCATGCTTATGTATCACTAGGCCTGTCACAATAACTAATTTTGCTGGGCTATTGTCAGAAATTATTGCAATAAACAATAACATTGTTTGTAAATTTACAATAATTAGTAATTGTTGTCAAATTTAAGAAGAAATGTTGGTTAATTTTGGTGTGTAGTATGTTGTTTTGACCACTGAATGGCAGTATAAGACAGTTTGAACTGAAGGATGGATAGTGAGGGAGTGAGCAGTGTGTCTTTTTAAGAAAAATGGGAGGGAGGCCCCTTAACATGACATGGGCTGTCTCTCCTTCCTGTTTTTCGGTTCTCAAAATGGCAGCCACTCTTTGTGTTTTAAGCTCTTTAGCATAGCATTTGTCACATAAACCTTTTTAAAAAAATCAGTAAACAAGTTCTCAGCTTCTTTTTGCAGAGAAAAACAACTTTTAGAACAAGGCACGGGTTTCATCTGTGAATTTTGGAGCTTTAAGACGGAGGTTTTTTTCTCTGCGGTCAGCCTGTTAGCTTAGCTTCTCATCTTAGCTGCTTTTAACGATCCAAAAACACTATTTTGGACGGTAAAAACAGATTTTAAAGAGAAAAGAGAAATGGAGGGGTCAGTGAAGAACACAGGAGTTGAGCCTTTTGTCATCCAGTGTCTTCAGTAGAGAGAGACACGAAGAAAGAATAAAGCCATTAAAGGAAAATGAGGTTGATAATTTTCATTTATCATGATTGATTTATTTTTTATTGCGACCGGCCTATGTGTCACCATGAAAGTATGTCAACTGTCAGTCTCACTCATCAAACTCAGTGGGCGCTGAGCATGTGAACTCTATTGGTTTGATGAAAAAAGTTTAATCCAAAAACACGTAAACACAATTACTGCTTCCTAAAGTTGTTCGGAATACATTTTCTGGCCTATCGATTATCTCTTGTCGATTTGTCTTTGCTTACTGTGAGGAGCAGCCAGTCAAGCGTCAGGGCTGGGTTAGTCCCGCCCACTGAGTTTGACGAGTGAGGCTGACAGTTAACATACCGGTAATTCCATGGTGTCGCTGGAGCGCGGAAGGTGACAAAATAAAATAATAAATAAATCATGGAATAATTTAAAAGGTACATTTCATTACTTAATGTTGTATTTAGTAATTTAATGATTTAATTATGTATTTAATAATTAAATCCATCCATTATCTTTTACCCGCTTCTTCCATTTTGGGTCACGGGGGTCGCCGGTGCCCATGTCCAGCCATCACTGTACGAGGGTCAGGGGTACACCCTGGACAGGTCGCAAGTCCATCACAGGGGAAATTGAAACAAAAGCGTTATAAAAACAATAATATCGAACTTCCATATAAAACAAGGTAAAATATTAAAAACAATTCAATCCAAGTCACAACAGAAGTTGTCTCAGGGCACTGAACAGAAACATTTACGTACAACATTGTCATTCAGTACAGTTCTGTATCTTAAGGAAGCCAGCAGATTGCAGTGAATCTGCACTTTGTTGCCGTCTCCCATCCTGAGCGAGCACAAAGGCAACAGTGGAAAGGAAAAACTCCCTTTTTAACAGGAACAAACCTCCAGCAGAACCAGGCTCGGGACCATCGACCAGCTGGGTTTGAGAGGACGGGAAAGAAAACCAGACAAACACAGAATGGCAGGTCCACGTTCTATAGGAAGAAAGACACAAAACACATTAGGATAGAAATAATTAAAAAATACAAACAGGAAAAAAGAGGTTTCCAGTTGTAAGTTTCATGCGATTTATTTACAAAGCTTTGGAGGACAGCCAGCAGTTACAGATCGATGCTCATTGATCAAAAATCAGTGCATTTACAAGTTCACACTTATCAATGTTTTCACCTCTGACCTGTTCTCACTTCCTAAACTGAAAAAGTCTGTTATGTAGAAAGCCTCAAGCTCCTCCCCCCGCTGTCGAGCCGTTATCAGAAAACACATGCAGGATAAGGTATCTGTAAGCTCTGACAGCTCTCAAGGACTCTCTGATTTTACGTCATTGCAATCACATCAATCAGCGTGAGGATAATAAAAACGATCTCTTACTGACCGGTCACACCAAGACTGATTGTTACATAGAACATTTTACATTCCCTTGACATAGAGCAAGTAAAGGCAGCAGCGGAGTGAGGAAATGTGGTTAATTTATACTTCAGCAATCTTAGCCTATAGCAGCATAACTAAGGGATAGCTCAGGAAACCCAAACCAACCCTAACTATAGGATTTATAAAAAAAATGAAAGACTTAATCCCAGTCTTAAAACTGAACAATGTGTCAGTCTCATGGACAGAAACTGGAAGTTGGTTCCACAAGAGAGGAGCCTGAGAACTGAAAGATCTTCCT
>JARVLU010000103.1:15757779-15769670 GCA_031762415.1 Simpsonichthys santanae | reverse complement strand
ATACTGTATATACTACTGTATAGGGATTACACATTGTAAGGACTCAAATATATACAAGTAATTATTTATAAATAAATAAAATTTACATTTACAAGACAGTTTTATTTTGGCAGTAGCAGAAATTACTTGACCTCTTACGATAAACTCATCTGAAGAATTAAACAAATCTGAATGTGATGCACAGAATGTGACTGTAATTTATTTATTTAATTAATTAATTAATTGAAAGATATTCACTCCTGTTCACAGAATAGCACTAATGTCCATGCAGTACTTCATGGTATAATTTTTTAGCTGACTGATGACTCAGGATTTATAGCGGCAGGGTTAAACAAAATTTAACTGGTCATATCGTGTAAGATATTATTTAGTAAAGTTGATATAACTCAGACCCTGAAACAACAGCAGAGTGTTTATTTCAGTAGGAACATCTTTGACAAATACTGTTTCGGTGAGGGGCCGCTGACCGTACATCATGCGGCTATCTGTGAGTGCATCTTTGTGTGTGTGGGTGTGTGTGTGTGTGTGTGTGTGTGAGGGTTTAAAGGTGTGGTGGGAGCTGTGAGTTGAGGTCAGTCAGTTAGTTCCAACCTCGAGGAGAGTGCCATCGTGGCCTTGGAACAGTGTGGGGGTGGTTCACTTCCCCTTTCCCTGCTTCACTGTTTCCTGTGAGTGCTATAACCGTTAGCCACACCCTTCTCCTCCTCTGGCCTACACCACCCCACCCCCACCAACATCACCACACCAAGCTCTCAAAAACACAACTCTCCCCTCTTTCCCCTTTTATTCCCAGTCTGAGAACACACGTACTGTAGACACTCTCCAACGACACTTGTTTCCCACGAGGCCTCTCCGTGTTTGATTTTCTCTGTAAGTCTGTAATTCTCTCAGGCCTCCTGCTTCCCTGACCCTTACAGGTTAATTATAAAATACATCAGCACTTGAGCCGTTGTGGTTGTGCATGCAGGTAGATGTGAACTCACTCAGGCCACAGGAACAAGATGAAAACGTTTGTCTCATGGAGAGACTTTCTGCAGCAGCAGCTGAAAGGTCTCAGTGAGTTTTCTGTCATGAGGAAAACAATTTAACAACTAAAATAAAGCAACTGACCATGATCTGCTCAGGCTGCTGTTTGTGTTTGTCTGTGGAGCAGCGTTCCTTCGACTCCCATCAGTCATTGTGCTTCAGAAATGAAGATTTCTGAGCAGAAAGTGTGCACGTGAGTGGGCGAATGTAAGCCTGTGGTCTGTGGAGGGACGGTGAAGATGTGCTGAAGACTGAGCTGTGTGCAGTTTATGAATGTAAGCACAATGGCTTCTTCTTTTTTTTTTTTTTTTTTTTTTAAAGAAGGGGTGAGGCTTACTTCTCGAACAGGAGCGTCGTTCCCGTTGGGGGAAGAGGAGCGGGGTCGAGCGCGTGGAGTGAGTGTCTGTGGGGGAGTGAGTGTGGGGGCAGCTAGGCCATCTGGACTGTGAGGAGGCTGAAGAAAGGGAGAGTGTGTGTGTGTGTGCGCGAGCGTGTGTGAGAAAAAGCAAGACGGAAGGACGAGAAGAGCAAAGGAAAGTAGGAGGTAGAGCCAGAGCCGAGAGGGTGTGAGAAGGAAAATAACGGAGGTTTCACAACAAAAGGAGGAATGTTGCTAATGGTCGCTGCAACATGCATCGATTTGACTTTACACAAAATAAGTGTGTGGACGCGCACGTGTAGGCATTGGTGTTTCACAGCCTCTACATTCACTCAGTCAATATGTTTGATGTTAAGCAATAAGCAGTGATGCCCATCTCCTAACTGTGTTCAGCCATGGAATCAAAAGTGAAAATTATACGTCTATGTTTGCAAAATGAACTCTAATCAACTTTGAAAGCACATTGTGTTATTAAGGTGTTAGAATATGTCATGAAGATGAGCATTTTAAGGAAAAACACTCCACAAATTTGTCTGTAAGTGGTTGTGGGGGTTACGTTCCAGACACCACCACGATAGGTGAAAAACTGCCAAGTAGGAATGTTATATTTATTTTAGTATTTCTATATATTTTAAGGCTTTATAAACCCTTCCCACACTCTTGCATTGTTCTAAACTCCTAAAACAAAGTCATTTTACAAGACAGAGTATTAAGGCTACACTAAGAAAAAGAAAAAAAAGATTACGGTACATTACGAGAAAAGTCATGAAATTATGAGAATAAAGTTGTACAAGAATAAAGTCATAATATTACAAGAATAAAATCACACTATAATAACAAAGTTGAAATATTACGAGAATAAAGTCATAGTATTACGAGAATAAAGTCATAGTATTACGAGAATAAAGTCATAGTATTACGAGAATAAAATCATAATATAATGAGAACAAAGTCAAAATATTACGAGAATAAAATCATAGTACAGTATTACGAGAATAAAATCATAGTATTATGAGAATAAAATCATAATATAATGAGAACAAAGTCAAAATATTACGAGAATAAAATCATAGTATTACGAGAATAAAGTAGTATTACGAGAATAAAATCATAATATAATGAGAACAAAGTCGAAATATTAACGAGAATAAAATCATAGTATTACAAGAATAAAGTCGTAGTATTACGAGAATAAAGTTGTATGACAATAAAGTCATAATATTACGAGAATAAAGTCATAGTATTATGACAATAAAATCATAATATAATGAGAAAAAAGTCAAAATTTTATGAGAATAAAGTCATAGTATTACAAGAATAAAGTCATAGTATTATGAGAATAAAGTCATAGTACGGTATTACGAGAATAAAGTCATTGTATTACGAGAATAAAATCATAATATGATAACAAAGTTCAAATATTACGAGAATAAAATCATAGTATTACTAGAATAAAGTCATAGTATTACTAGAATAAAATCATAATACTATTGAGAATAAAGTCATACAACAATAAAGTCATAATATAACGAGAATAAAGTCATAGTATTAAGACAATTAAATCATAATATGAGAACAAAGTTGAAATATTACAAGAATCAAATCATAGTATTACGAGAATAAAGTCATAGTATTACAAGAATAAAGTCAGTACTACGAGAATAAAATCATAATATAATGAGAACAAAGTTGAAATATTACGAGAATAAAATCATAGTATTATGAGAATAAAGTCATAGTATTACGCGAATAAAGTCATAGTATTACGAGAATAAAATCATAATACTGTATAATGTAATACTATGACTTTATTCTCGTACTTTATTCTCGTAATACTATTACTTTATTTTCGTAATACTATGAATTTATTCTTGTAATATTTCAACTTTGTTCTCATATTATGATTTAATTGTCGTAATACTATGACTTTATTCTTGTTATATTATGACTTAATTGTCGTATGACTTTATTCTCGTTTGCAATGTATTTTTTTTTTTCTTAGCGTGGCCCTAACACTCCGTCGTCATTTTAACAACATACATACATGTACATCCAACAATGTTCAGTTATGTCATCCGGACAGTTTATTTTTTCTGAGACGTTTCATCCTTCATCCAAAGGACTTCTTCAATCCGAGAAGCCACCAAACAAACTGATTCCCATAAAGAGCATACTCCATAGTAGAAAAATCAGTTTGTTGGTGTTAAGATGGCCTCCTGGGCCCACCATCTCCCCCATCAACTCCTCTGAGACAAGCCGTAAAAGAGCGAGTCCGTGAAAGTCGAACTGCAAAGTAGCGAGGGACTCCTGTATTGGAGTAGAGACGTGCTGCTGCTTATTCTGCTAACCTTCATTTCTACCAGCCAGTGGAGCACACGCTTGTGTTTGGACAGTAAAGCTCCGCTCAGTAATACTTTACTTGAGTTGAGGCTGCAATGGTTTGAAGTAGCTGTTGCCACGTTGGACAATAAACACAAAGACGGGGATTTTTTATTTATTTATTAGGAGCAATCTTGAGCGCCCAATCATTTTTCTGTGGCCTGAAGTTCCTCAGAGCGTTAAAAGCTGGAGGGATGAATGAAAACCTGGTTGTATAAATAAAACTAAATGTATTTTTCAAGCATGCAGTTTTAGCTAACCCTTTATTACTTATATATAAAAAGGCCTGTTAATTTATTTGCTTTTGTGTGAAAGTTTATGTAAGTTGGAGATGCTTCAGTGTGATTGGTTTTGCATCTCATTTGTCTCTTTGTGGACCTGTGATGGACAGACAGTGTGTTCAGGGTGCACCCCACCTGTGGCCCAACAGGAAACAGCAGGTAAAAAAAAAAAAATAGATGGATCTTTTTGTAAAAAAAAAAAATAATAAAATAATAATAATAATAATAATAATAATAATAATAATAATGTGTCTACTGTTTCTGCATATCATTGCCTCCCTGAAAATGTTACAAAGCCATACAATTTCAAAATTAGGTGCAATTCCTTCCTATTTATGAAATAAATGCAGCAGTGGATTGTGCAACGACACCCAGACAAAAATAAACGACCTCACGGACAGGACTTTCCACAGGAATGATTCTCAACCTTTTGCAGGTGTTGCTGCATGTGTGGAAATTGTATGAAGATTTTTATTTTTTATGCTGGAAGCCAAGGGCCTGTGCAAAAGGAAAAGAAAATCTGATGCGCTGCCTCAAGGCATGCCTCCTGACTTGAGGTGATCCAAAGCTAAAAAATAAAAATAAAAAAAAATCTATGGAAACAAGTAAGCTTTCCAGCTCTCTCTGTAGTCTGCTTCTCTTTTCAGCTTAACGCCAAAGTCTAGAGACCAAACCTCAAATTACCAAATTAATTGAATTAAATTCTGCCAAATGTGTTGCATTGGGTGACATAGAGTGTGATAGGTTTTTAGGATGATGAATTCTGGTAAAGTTGCTTTTTTTGATGTAAAAACGTTGCATCGTAACTAAGTAACACAGAAATGCAGTGATTAACTCCCAACTATTTCAACGACAAGGCCACCAAAGCACTAATTAACTGAGTCACAAATTGTGTAATTTAGTCATCAAACATTGTTTATTTTTAAATTCATACCAAACTAAATTTTATTTTGTTTGACGTGAAAGAAGCTGCTGGATGAAGCTGGTCCACACTCGTCCTTCATATGTTTGAGTCTTTATAAGTGCAAAATGTAAAGAATCCATCGGGGCTGTCGGTACCCATGTCCAGCAATCAATGTAAAGAATGTATTTTAAAAAATTCTGAATTGAACTAGGTACATTATGTGGGATAATATACAAGTATGTAGAAAGTCAGCACCATTTTACCTGTTCTTGTCTCTTCATTTTCTGCTTGAAATATCAAAGGAAGAGTAGATTGCAGCTAAATGCAGGAACGTGTTGAAGTAAAAGAAAGAGCCTGTAAACTTGACAGATGTTCGATACGTCTTGAAGAGGATATTAATAATGATGCAAAGTAAAGTGTGGAGTGTGAAAGTATGTCGCCATGTAGGTGCAGGATGTGGAACCAGTTTGAGCTGCTTTATGGGGCAGTCCTTCGTTCAAAGAAAGGAAATAAAACCTGAAATGAGAAAATCTAATCTCCAATCAGTTATTCCATTTCATGCTGTTGTTGTTGTTGGGTTTTTTTCCCCCAAAAGGCAAAACTGTAAAATAAAAATGTTTCTAAAATACAGTACAGTAGAGTTATAAAATGTTTTAAAATGGAAAGACTAATCCTCTGTAGTACTGTGCAAAAGTTTTAAGCCACCATATTTCATAAAATGTGCACCAGAGGAGGACAAAAGGAGAATGTCGGGTCTAATAAAATCGTATCAACAGAGCTTGTATTTAAGAAACAGATCTCAATCTAACAAAAATCAGAGTTATTTGTTAGCCTTCAGTTAATTAACAGTGAACAGAGCACTTCGCTCTCAGACTGCGGGTTTACTTGTGGTTCCTAGAGTTGCCAAAAGCAGAATGGGAGGAAGATCTTCCAGTTATCAGGCTCCTCTCTTGTGGAACCAACTTCCAGTTTCTTTCTGTAAGGCTGACACATTGTCCAGTTTTAAGACTGGGATTAAGAATTTATTTTTAGATAAATCCTATAGTTAGGAATTGCTTGGGTTTCCTGAGTAAGTGCTATGGGTGCTATGTGTTGTCATCATTGTATGTTCCCATACAATGGGAAATTAGTTCTCTGCATTTAGCCCATCGCACTTGGGATACATCCAGGTGCAGCTAATCTATGTAAGCACCGGGGAACATTTGGGGATTGGGTGTCTTACTCAGAGACACCGTGACATGTAGGAAGGGCTGAGGATCATACCTGGGAATTTCGTGTCCGTCGGCTGCCCTGCCTCTACCCCTATCCCATATGCTGCTACAGGCTTAAACTGCTGGAGGAGAAATTGACCACATTTCCTCAAATGAATAGTTTGTATTTGTAATTATTTCTATCTTAACATGTGTTTGTTGTCTATCCTCTGATAGAAAGTACCGGACCTGCCGTTCTGTATCTGTTCCTCCTTCCTGTTCCTCTCAAACCCAGCCGGTCGAAGCAGATGGCCACTTGTCCTGAGCATGGTCCTACTAAAGGTTTCTTCCTCATGAGGGAGTTTTTCCTTTCCACTGTTGCCTCTGTGCTTGCTTAAGATGGGAGACTGTGACGAAGTGAATATTCAATATAATCTGCTGGCGTCCTTAGATAGAGAACTTTTACTAATTAGCTTTGTATGTGTGCGAACGTTTCTGTTCAGTGCTCTGAGATGACTTCTGTTGTGACTTGGCGCTATATAAATAAACTGAATTGAATTGAATTATCTAAACGTTAGATAATGAAATGTGTCGTACTTTAGATTCTAATGTATGACACAGTTTCAGCTCTTTTTGTTGAAGATAAAATACTACTTCATGTGCCAGACTGTTTGGTATTTATAAAAGATTCAGCTAACTATATGGGAATTTGGCTTTTTTCCACAGACTTGACTAAACCCCAGGCTGAGCTGGTGAAGCTTCACAGTGTTTCTGCTGGTTCAGTTCTTAGTACCTCCTCAGCCAACGTTCCGAGTGAGCCGAGTCGAGCTGAAGATGTGATGGCAGGAGACTGCAGGCCAACACTGTGGTACCATGGTGCTGTACCACCATGAGGAGGTGCAGGCGTTTGTGTGCTTATTGGCTGATGACAGAATTCAGACAGTGCTAGACCAGATCAACTTTATTTATGAGCTCTGACCAGTGGAGGGAAGGTGGCCTTAACTTGGACACAGCATTTTTGGTAACCTTGGGGCAATCTCACCCACATCGAAGCATTACACAAGTAATATGGAAAACCACCTAGACTTTGCAGACGTGAGTAGTGTTGAAGCTAGTAAAAGACTGGACAATGAAAAAAACGCTAGTAACAAAGTACCTTAAGGTCAAATATAAATAAATTATTTGTTAAGTTCTGATTTAAACACAGTTTTATCTCTTGAACTGAGGAGCCCTTTTAATGCCTGATTACATTTGACTGTCTTACTATGATTTAGAAACCCATAAAAATGCTAAAATAAAAAGATGAGTTTTCAGCTACTTTTTTAGGTCTTCCTAATAGTTCATCCCAGAGGCGAAGATTGTAATGATGAATGGAGACCTCGACACGTTTTACTTTGCTCTTCAGGGATAATTAACAACCTGGTGCCAGAAGACCTGAGGGTTGTAGAGGGTTCATAAAGTAAAAATGGTTCTGGTAAGTATGATTGACTAAGACCATTAAAAGCTTTATTTAAAAAAACGTAGAAGGATCTTGAAATCACTCCTGTATGCAACAGGTGGACAGTGCAGAGACATGTGTGTACTTTGTAATTTGTGCTCTCTTTCTGTTGCTTAACAAATTTCCAGCTGAATTTAACTGTAACTTTGTGAGTTACTTTTCTTTCTCAGACAGAAGAGAATTGCGGTAGTCCAATCAGTAAAATAAAGCATGAACTAGTAGCTCAAGAAAGATGTGGTTGTAGTCTGGAAATATGTTTCCAGTGATAAAATCCAGTTTTGACCATGGATTTGTTAAGGGTCTAAGGTTCAGGTCAGGATCAAAGATGACTCCCAGATTTTTACAGGGACTCACTCCCAGGGCTGTTTTTCTACCAGTTTTTCTCTCCGAGCTCCACCAGGACTGATATTGTCACGAAGAACAACAAAGTATACATTTTTCTGAAACAGGTCAGCAACTGGATTTAAATGAGTGAAAAACAAAATTTAGACAAAAGTTTTTTAAGGGTATTGATCAAGATCCTTTTAAGAGTTTACAAGAAATGTTGGGTCATTGAAAGCAAAATATAAAGTGCAAGTACTGCACCTTAACTTGTGACAGGTTTGAAGTATTTAGATGCCGTAAACCAGTGGGTGTGTAAATATACTGTAGTTGAATGAAATATTTGAGTTTACAGCCACACAGTATTTGTTCTGGGGGTGAGAAGGCTAAAAGGTCTTCCTCTGACCCTCAGTTTTTCTCCTCTCCGTCTTCAACGCACCACGTCCCTCCCCCACCCCCAATCTTTTCAGCACATCAATATCACCTCCACCCCATCCAAACCTCCCATAAGAGTTCGCCCCTCCCATGGCCTGAGCTCGTCAGGTCCATCAGGCTGAGGGGTCAGTGCAGGTCAGGAGCTCATGACTCCCTCATTTAAGCTCTTCCCTCTCTCTGCTGACTTCACTGCTTCATCCATCTTTCTCTCTATCCTTCATTCCACCGTCCAAACACTCACATCATCATTTGACCCGATATTTTCCCCCTTTCCTTCTGTCTCTCTTGTATCGATTGGGGTTTCTATTCACCTCTGCTAACATCCGATTCACTCCCCCCTGCTTTATATCTTTTGCTCCCTGGTGTGTTGTAATGCCTCTTTGATCCGAGTGTTTGCATCTGTCCGTCAACTGCTCTTCCTAAACGTCTCCATTTACTGTATCAACTCCCATTCTGGGTTCAGCTTCTCTCCTGCTCTGCAGTTATGCACAGAAGATGTGTAAACAATAGGACTACAACTCTTCACACATCTGTCCTTCCTTTTATTTCATCATTCAGCATGTAATGGTGTTTGCACACTTGATAAAAACTCTTATTCTTCTGCTCGACATGTTAACTTGTGCATGTCGTCCTGGAGTTGTATTCCCAAAAGCTGCAAGTGTTAAATCGTCGTTTTGAGGGAGGACTTTGCAGTTAAAAACTTCCAAGGTGCTTTAGGGGATTTACATACACAGTGGTGCAAACACATTACACAAGCACACGTACTCACAGATCAAATACAAACACAGCCCATGGGAGTGGCTGCACTTTACTCTCGCATAGCTGAGGGAAGAGGAGATGAGGTACGGGAGAGAAAAAAAATTAGAAACCAAATTAAGAGGAACTGGTCAGGCGAGAAGGAGGAGGAGGAGGAGTTGGACAAATAGAGCCAGTGACCTGAGGAGGGAGTGTCTGGGAACCTAACCAGCGTGCATCAATAAGAAGGCTGCTGAGAGGACAGAAACAAGAGTTACTACAATGAAGGTGGCTCAAAGAGAACGGGAGCAGGAGAACAATGTCCAACACGTTTACTGGTGTGGGCCGTTTTTGTCTAGCTATTGACCTTTGACCCTCACGTCTTTCTGTGTGCATGTGCCCATTCTTTTACCAGACACGAATGCTGCACATCCCGTGTGACCATTGTTCCCCTTCAAACCTTAATAACACAGCGATGAGACATTTTCCTGACAACAGTACAGTAGTTTAACTAACTGGACACTATGAGCTCCGTCCGGCTCCCAGTTCTGCAGAAACAATCTCATGACTGGTGCAGCCCACACCGTTCAAGTCAACCTCTGCTTCTTAAAGAGCGTAAAGCAGCAGGTTGTGGAAAAACTCGTATCTTGTCCTCCTGCTACGACTTTGCCTCTTGTCGTTTGTCTTTGCCAGCGCAGTATCTTATTGTCGCACCTAGAAACACACAAACTGCACCGGTGATATCCTTGCTGAATCCTCAGCAGCCAGTTGCTGCGAAGAAAGTCCAACTGGAATCTTCACTTATAAAGCCTCCTACAACTGTGACCTCTGCGCCCCCGTCTTTTTCTGACTTCCCCACTCTTCCTCTCTCTCGTGCTCTCTGCAGTTTCTTTCTTTCTGTCTCCCCGTTCTCCTGTTGCCTCATCTCTTTTCTCTTCGCCGGTGTAAGTAAGCAGCTTAAACACCTACAGGGTGTGACATCAGGGGCCCCACGCGCCTCAGAATACGGTGAGCGCAGGCAGAGGAGGCAGCGCCGAGGAGGAGAGCGTTTTATCCGCCTATTCTCTGCTCCCTTGCTCTGGCTGGCATCGACGGCGTGAGCATGGTTAAGGCAAAGCCAAGGCTGTCCCCTCACATTAGCTGGGGCTGAGCCAGACAAGCCATCGTCAGCCCCCCCCCCTCCCCCCCAACAGAACTGTCCTCCACTGCTCATCTTAACACCCCCTCCCTGCTCGCCACATCATCCTCTTTTCCTCCTCCTCTTCTCTGCTCAGCTTAGCTCTGCCATGGGCAACAGTCCCCAATCTCCAAGGTGATTATGACAAAAACGAACGACCCCCAAGAGACGGGGCCAGCAGAGATAAGAGAGAGAAAGGAGGATGGCAGAGGGAGAGAAACGAGGAGGAGGACAGGATTGGAGATAGATGATGTAACACAAATTTTTGACTTTGTGTTATGATCTGGGTTAAATATTCCACTACTGGCAGATCTTACCAACCTATATCTGTACCATGTCACTGTGTAGCAGCTGAAGGGGTTGAAAAAAACAGCTTTAATTAAAATGTGTGTTTTCAATTCATGTGACTTTGCTGCTGCCTAAATAATACTGTTCTATTTGTATGATATACTGTAGTTAGTTTTATCGATGGTTCAGATTTTTAGAAGTGTCTGTTGAAAAGTCACAAACATTTGCTGTTGCAGATAGCTTCCTGGAGAATCCATCCATTAACTTTACCCGCATCTTCCATTTTTGGGTCACGGGGTCGCTGGTACCCATGTCCAGCAATCACTGTGCGAGGGGCGGGGTACACCCTGGATGGGTCTCCAGTCCATCACAGAGACACACAGAGACAAACAACCATTTACTCTCTCACTCACACCTAGAGACAATTTAGAGTCACCAATCAGACTAACATGCAAGTTTTTGGTCTGTGGGAGGAAAACGGAGTACCCGGAGAGACCCACACACGCGCGGAGAGAACATGTAAATTCCACCCAGAAAGGCCCCCAGACTGGGATTTGGACCAGGGACCTGCTTGCTGAGAGGCAGCAGCTCTTCCAGTTGTGCCACCGTGCTGCCCTTCTTGGAGAAATGAAGCTTAATTCTGTCCAGACGAGGTAACGCATAGTCCGAATGAGGCCAAAACTAAGGTGGACTACTGCCGTATTAAAGCAGCTACAATTATATACTTTTTTTTTTAGCAATTTATGCTAATGCTACTGTATAAACTTCTACATTAGTCTATTTGGCATTGCATGATTAATAATTTGTAGAACAGGGCTCTCTTGAAAATGAGTTCTCGTGGCCCAATGAGACTGGCACAAATAAAGGGTAAATACATAAAAAATAAAATAAAAACTGGCAATCCAAAATAGCTGCCACTGGCTGTAGCACTTCCTGGGCATCGTGGGGCACTTCTAGCAAGACTATTAGATTCAGCTGGAACAAACGTGTAATGTGAACAGGTTAAGGTTTAAAGTCAATCCAGTCAGAAACAAACTTTATTTATCCATAATGAGGTAGTTTAAAAAAAAAACATGTACAACAACAGAAAAAAAAATGTTTATAACTTTTCTGGTGAGCCACTTTAAATAAGTTAGAGCTGTAAAATGTGCTCATTACAATGTTCAGACAGACAGACAGGGAAGGAAGGGAGATAGATAAGTTAGACAGACAGACAGACAGACAGACAGACAGACAGACAGACAGACAGACAGACAGACAGACAGACAGACAGACAGA
>JARVLU010000103.1:15633727-15645007 GCA_031762415.1 Simpsonichthys santanae | reverse complement strand
ATACACACAAAGTATATTGGTTGATAGTAATGATCACAAAACACTTTTACAGTCAACCATGAGCCTTCTATTTTGATGTTTGGTGCGGCCTGCAGGCTGTTCAAGCCTCTTTCTAACTTCATGTTTAGTGGAAGATTTAGCTTGACTATTATTTGCAAAATCCAATCAGTCTCAATAAATTTTGAAATTGCTGCTGTAAAGACGTGACTGGTGTGTGATGTGCTTTATTCAGTGTCTGGACAGTTGTCGCAGGTGTTTATGACCACAAGAGGGTGGAAAAGGCAAGTCTATAACGATGAAGACACAGGAAGTGGAAAAACAATGTAACACCTTCTTGTATTCAGTTGTATTATACAGTTATGGGTCACAAAAAGAATCCAAACTACTGCAGGTTTGGAGTTTTATGTGTCAGAACACGAGAAAAACATCTACCAGGTTCTAAATACCAAGTGTACAAAAACACATTCCACCATGTCAATATTAAACTAAAAAAGGCCAACATGGATTCCTGGTTCCAAAGGATTTAGGAGATATTGCACAGCCAGGTGCTGCTGATTAGATGAATTCATTAAAATAATCATGAGCAAATAAGACGGTATCCATACAAAGATGGAGATTACCGTAGTTAGTTTGCTACTCTGATGCATTCAGGTGTGTGCACACAATGCCAACTAGAAAAGACATCAGAAATGATCAGAGTGCTGCCCGTCAATCTGGGACGAATGGAAAGGTTATTTGAAGTCCATCAGTCTACCAATATTTAGGAGCAGCTGCTGATCTTTACAGGAATCAACTTCCCAGAAAATTCACTCCAAGCTCAGACTGCAGACAGTGCATGGAAAATAAAGAGATTAAATGCTACATGTCACAGTCCAGGCTTGAGTTAGCATGTTAAATACTGTACTCCGATTGTTAGAAACCTGTTTTCTTAAAGGACGGCATGGAGAAACATCTTTAAAAAAAATACTGTTGCATCTGAATGAACCACAAGACTTTTGGAACAATGTTTTTTTGGACAGATGACTAAAATAAAAATGTTTAATGCACAGCAACATGGTTGGAAAACACCAAATCTGATTCATACAAACACCTCATAACATGTTGGTGGAGGTGTGGTGATTTGGACTGGTTTTGCAGCTACAGGAGTTGGGCTCCTTAGTCATCACATATGAACTCTGCAGAACTGTTCTAAAGTCAAATGACATCTGTCAAACAGCTGGTTTGATTCAAACTGTACCACACAATGGGACAATAACCCCCACACAGCAGTGAATCTACAACAGAATGGCTGAAAAAGAAAAGAATTGAGTTGTTTCAGTGGTTGAGTAAAACTGAAACCTCAATCTGACTGAAGCACTGTGGAGAGACCTGAAGGGAGCCGAGCATGGAGCCCTGCAGACCTTCATGAACGGAAGCACTGGTGTAAACTAGAGTGGGCCAATACTCCACACCGATGTGAGAGTCCGATGAAGTCACAGATAAAGACGACTAAAAAAAACCTTGCAGCTAAAGGCGCTTCTACAAGCTGCTGAGGGCTGGAGTTAGTTTTTCCATTTTGTCTTTGTATAATAAATAATGACAGGGAGGAATATGTTGTTTTGTACACTTGGGGTTAGAGTTGAATAATTATATAACCTGGTATGATGTCTTGACAAAATAACAGCCAGGAACTAAAGAAAGTGGACAAGAAAATTCATGCTCAATAATCCAGAAAGTGGATTTTTTCCCCCCTCATGACTGTAAGAATTGCTGAGTTATCCCTGAATATGTCTGTTTGTTTTAAAGGGAATAAATCCAAGAAAAAAAAATCAACAGACCTCTTTCATTCAGCTTTATTTTCTTACTGTCACATTACATTACAAATCACATTTAAGCATCATACATGGTCATCTATCTTTTCAAGCACGAGTCAAAGGCCTGACATTCACACAAATACTCCTTGAGTGCACCACTGCTCAGAAAGTGCTTCCTCCATGTGTGTGGGACCGCTGACAAAGAGCAGAAGCTGTGAGCCCACGAACCGGGAAAATCTTGGCCTCCAGTGAAGACTCCAGGTCGACGTCACGTTTCCCACAAAACCCTTCCAGCACCAAGTGTGTCGGGCTGCGCTTATAGGATTCATGTGGAAAACAACTTGCATCAGCCTTGAGTTTTTAGACACAGAGAGGAAATCTAACAGATAAAAACCTTCAGTGTTGTATCTTCTAACACACACACGCACACAACAAAAAAAAAAAAAAAAAAAAAAGGAAAACGGTGAGCAATGCTAGACATGCAAACAATCGCAAACGCAATCGGACAGTCAATCAATGGGAGAAAAATTTAAAACAAAGTTGTTGTTTTTTTTTTTGTTTGTTTGTTTTTTCACATCAGCCAGCGTACGGCTCTGTAAAAACACAACAGCACAGAAAATGGTCATCAAAGGAGAGACGTGACAGAAAAATAAAATAAAATAAAATGCCTGGGCAGACAATACAAGCACAGGAGCAGAGGTGTGGAGCTGCCATTGCAATGCATAACATTTGATTCTGACGGTGATATACTGGATTTGCTGCTGTTGTTTTACACGCAAAAAAATTAACATTCATAAAAGCAGCACATCAATTAGACATATTGAAAAAAAAAAGGCTTCTTTGATGCACATTTCAAGGGTTTAGTTTAGCTTAATATACTGGGTAAAGGCTTGGGTGGAACCACAGTGAAGGTAGAGAGCACGAGAGTAGGAAACGGAGAAGGTCGAAGTGATCGGAGAAGAACCGCCGCGGTGGACAGGAAGCACGGGAAAGACTACAAAGCATGCCGTCTGTTGGAATGTGCAGGGCAGGAAAAAAAGATTCCCACTAGGTAACAACTTCCATAGCGACCGAAGGTTAAAGGTTGTTCAGGCTGAGCACAGCCTAAAGTCACAAACAACATCCGAGACAAGAACTACATAGTCCACAACAAAAAAATAAAATTACGTAGTATTTGGCCGGGTTCAAAGACAAACAGAAACAGTGGGAGGGTGGAGCCCAGATGTCACCAAAAAGCAGCAGAGTTCTTGTTCTGCTGTAAGTCGTCATTGCACAAAGCTAGTAAAGCAATACTGCATGGTTGAGTTCATCGGTATGGTTCAACAGTGTGGCGACAGCGGTCTGGGGTAAGAGAGACACCAAATAAGATGCACAAGTTCCTCAACAGGTCATACAAACTAGCCAGCAACTACAAAAATAACAATAATAATCATTTTTGATAGGTTTTACATTCAACAAGTTGTCTTTTTCTCCCCTTTGCCTCTAAGCTACAATATACATTTAATAAGTTCAATATAGCTTCTAAATAGCTTTTAAATATTAAAGTAAATATATTTTATAAAAATAAATGCAAAAAAAAAAAAAAAAAAAAGGTTCCTTTCCATAGAACGTTTCAAACAAACAAAAAACAATATATGAAAAAGTCTCACAGATTATGTACAAGAAAAGCCCTGAAACTGCAAACCTATATCTGAGCATCGCGTGGGCCTGTTTCCCAGCACAGCCACCGGTTCAAACGATAATGAAATGATCCGTGCGCACACACACACATAAAAACATGTTGAACCCACTTCTTTTTTTCTTTCCTGGTTATGGTGGCCCAAACTGCACCAAAAACAGAGTCTGAGGACCCGATCTTTACAGGCCCGTTTGCTTTAATTAAACGGGTCCAGTTCTTTGCAGTTTGACCCCGTTGGTGCTTCCACTGAGGATGGAGACAAAACCGTAGGCTTCTTGAAACTCAGTGACCAAAGCAAACAATCAAAAGTGGAATCCAGCACTAATAACAGTTTGTATGCATATAGAAAAAGTTAAGAAGCTTTCATAAGAAAGATCAAAGCTCAAAGTGGAGCTTTACAGATGTGTGTGTACAAAAAGTGTGGATATTTGGAAGAAGAAAAAAAAAAAGAACTTCTGGCAATGAAACACTTGAAAGTGTCGTCTGTTATCAAAACAATGACGTGTAGCTATACGCACTGTAACCGGTGTTTTCCCATCGCTGAAACATCAAGGCTGGCGCTGCTTTCAGTCCTTGGCACTGATCCAAGGGAAGGCGAAGTGACGGGACGACTGCCGAGTACCACGCTGTACTTCCAGTACCACACGCCCAGAACTGTCAGCACCGCTGTGTTTCGCTGTTAGGATCACTCGCCAATGACGGGGAACCCCAGAGGATCTCGGCCCCTATCCCCGACACCCCCCATTCATTCTGTTGGTCCGTGACCGTATCCCTCCCACCCCGACCCCCTTTAGAAACAAAAGAAAAACGCTTTCACTTAAAAATTTGTAAAGATAAAATGTTCATGTATAAAAACATGTCTTCGCAGAGCAGCGTAGTGCAATTTCATTTTGTCAGTATACCTAGTATTCCTTTATGCTTTTTTTATTGGCACTTGGTGATTTTGGTGAATGGAAGAGGCCTGCTGGCCTAGCTTATCTGGAACACTGCTAAAATAAAAGCTCTTGGTATGTCGGTGACATCGTTTGCCTTTTGATTCATTGTTTTTGTGCATCAGCTTTCACCGAGAAGCGACAACTCATCGTCTATACGTTGGCTATGGGCCAATGACGGGCGGAAAATGTGATCCTGTGGGGAGACAAATGCCGCAGGAGTTTGTACGGTGACAGAGGTTTGAAGTCGATTGAGGGAAGTACAGGCGCTCGGTCACACGCTGCTACTGAGATCAGGTCAGGTGAGCGTCAGAAGCACTTAGAGAACAAGACATGCAGCCGAACGCGTGAGGGGAAAAAAGCTGCTAATGTACAGCACAGGTGTGAATCTCTTCAAAAATATACATCTAGTCATGACTGCATCTCAGGAAATTACAAAAAGAACAGTTGTTTTTTCTATTTCTTGACTTGCCTTAAAGAAAGTCTTTAAGACAACTGGGTGTTTTAATCTGAGGCTCGTTAGAGATCATGGGCTGAAGAAAACAAAACTGACTTGCCTGTGAAGTTTTTTGGAAGCTGGTAATCATGGTATAAAAAGTGTCAGTATTAGTAATGGAACATAAAAAACTTGAGTCGACTCTGAGATGTAAATAGCACCTGCACATTAGTACAAAGAGGAAAACAAACCGAGGGATCTCTAAACGACTAACTTCTGTTTGGCGTTCATCGTTACGAACCGATACGAAGAGATCGACACTTGGTTGTCCGTCCATGTCACGCGGTGCCAGCTCTTAAGTGCTTTTCGCTTTGGACATTTACAATTTGAGAATGGTAACTTTTAGAGAGGGGACAGCTTATTAATTTAAATATAATATTACTTTTTTCTTTGCCCTGTAATTCAATCGACAACAAGAATAGCCAATATTGCTAAACAAAGACAATTTCCAAAGGGATATTACACATAATTAAGGTATTTAAGTTTCTAAATACTACCACCAATAGTTCACGTACAGCTTGTAAACTTTGGCCTCTTTTTTATGGCCTTCTTTTTTTTTTTTTTTTTTTTTTTTAAACTATAATGGTCTTATTTCATAAAGTAAGACTCCATTTGGTGAAACAGTTTAAGTCTTTGCTGCTCTCCAGGCGAGCCGGTGCGCAGATCACCACCACCCTTCTTGCTCTGCCGTGACTTGATTTGATTGATTTGCTTTCCATCTGCTGCACCAGAGTGAAAGATCGCTTTAAAGGTTTAAACCTTTTTTATATATATATATATATATATACTGTATATATATACTGTATATATATACGTATTGGGCCCTGTGAAGTTACATCTGCTATTTACAAAGTAACGTGATGCTGAGTAATAGGGATTATTCCAAACACGATGAAGCAACTTCTCCATTTACAAACAGCGAAAGATGAATTATAACGGCTGAATTGTCAGGTTGAGATTGTTGGGATGCAACGTCATGTCATCCTCCTACACATGATCATGTCAGACTGCCAAGTTAAAATTTTAAAGGCCAGTTACAATTCACATATTGTGGTAAACGATTTCTTTAAGAACATTAGTTGGAAAAACTTTCTGTTTCAGTTTATAACTCACTGACGACCTCTAAGCAAGAAAGACGATGTCAAACGCTGTCATTCCTCTGATTGCACGATGCAAATGCAAGTTGATTCAGCTCCTTATTGCTGAAAATAAACTATATTATGAAATAGATAATCTGCTCTCAGGCGGGTTACAGTGATCTGTGGGGGAAACAAACATATGGGGATATTTTTCATAGACTGTGTACATTTCTCTGGAATATTTTGGAACGTCGAACTCTTTGTACCATGTGTTATGGCTTAGTGCAGCTTTGCAAATGTGAAACAACTCCAGCAGGCGGGTCTGAGTTAACACACTGAAGAAGTTGTTGGATATTAAAACGATTTGTGCTCCGAGTTGCAGTCAATATCCAGTAAGACTGCAGGAGACACCAAACCTGTTGGCTGTGAGTCTGTAGGTTCACAACTTTTATCTTTTGGTAGATTTCATGAAGTCCCTCAAAGAGTGGCAAAAAAAGACCAAGATATGCTGCAGAGGAAACACCGAGCACATCTGAAGTTAACCGTTGAACCTCTGAAAAAGCGTCAAAAAGTAGCTTACATGATGCTCTGACAATGACCAACAGGGTGGATCAAAAAGCTTATCTGTAGTCTTCGATCACTGCCTTGAGTAGAAGCAAGTGAAAACAAAAAGAATCTGATCAGGAGGTTCACAACCTAATTGGGTTCTTTTTTCCTCATTTTGCTTTGAGTGGAAAATGTCTCAGTCTTAGAAAAAGTCTCCAGACCTGCATAAGGTTTGTTTTCTTTTGCTTGCACACCAGTTTTTAAACTCTCATTGTGTTTGGAAACAAAAAGTGAAATAAGGCGACCCCCCCGCCCTCCCTGCTGGCCCAGAAGAAGCAGAACTGAGAACTTTGCTCTCGCCTCCTTGGTGGAAGAGTCTGCCTCGCCGTGGCGCCGAGCGACAAGGAGCTCGCCTCAAAGACAGACTGGATTAGTCGGTGAATCTCTGACAGGCTTTTTTCCAGCGACACGCTGTGCACCACATGTCCCTCTTCTCCATGCCGTACACCTTTCGGCACTTCTTAGCCTCCCCGCGGGGTTTCCTTGGTAACAGCAGATGTGACAGCGTAAGGACATGCATGCAAACATCCAACGACTCACACACGGGCAAAGAACAATACACACTATACATGCAGTTATCAAAGGTAGCTAAATGTAATCAGGCGAGGAAAGGAAATTAATGTGCACAGTAATTTAAGGATTTCTGAAAAGACACTCAAAAAACACTTTGTTATATTAACAATTACTAAGTGGAAAAATAAGCACTAATTAGGCTTTTTTATGATGAAAAAATATAGATGTAACTTGATATATGTGGGTTTGAGCAATGTAACATTTTAAAGTTAAATCAAAAATGTTTTTTTAAAACCTAAGTTATACCAATTAATTTTAATTTATGTTAATTTGTCTTGATGAATGTTTCTTGTTTAATAAATACAGTTAGATTGGTTGAAAAAGTTAGATGTTTCAGAAAAAAAAACTAAAGTATTTGTTCTTATTAGACACAGTGCTTTGAGTTTCTAGGTTTCCAGTGTCAGGCTTGTTGACTGAATAATAACAGATCAAAGTGGAACATGGTTCACACACACAACTATACATTACATTGAAACACCATAACTGATCACTCTGAATGGAATCAATATGACTGTGTGGAAAACTCTTTCAAGGTTATTGTTCTTTAAATCCACGAGTTGTTTAAGTGAGCACACACGCTTGTTTACTTTGTGATCGTTTAAAACATATTTCAATTCCAAACATTTGAGCTCTGAAGCAAAAGCAGAATGCTTTAACAGTCTCAGTGGGACAAGACGCTGATCCATACCTGGTTCCTGGTGTGGATTTAGCTGCCGGCGTTATTACAGCGTGGTTCTTGTTAACAGTGATGTGTGTGCTGGCTGCTGGCGGACGTCTTTCACCGATGCTAATGGTGCGGACATGATTCACAGGACCCTGCAAAGAAGGAAAAACATGCAGCGTCAATAAATGGTGACGCAGATAAAAACTGTGTGCCTGGTCTACAGTGGAGCAGAGCAAAAATTACATAAATTAATTACTCTTAAGACAAAGAAACCAGCTCAGAGACAAACAGAACCTAAATCTGTTTCTGTCATAAGTTACAACTGTCACTAATTTATTTTTTATTTTTCTGTGAGCAAATTGTGACTGGAAAAGATTTAAATATTTTTCTTGTTATAATTCTTATTTCTTGAATCCTTGAAACTTAAGTATTTTAAATAGTGAGCAAGGAATATTCAGCATTATGTAGATGAATGCAAACATCTAAGTTAATGAGACATTTTACTGACTTTTGAAAAGCATGTCCAGGCCAAAGCCTGACTACTTTTTATTTCCTCAAACCTAAAATTTAAATTGTACTTTATAAAGACAGTTATTTGCGAACACTTAGCCTTGCTACTAATTCAGTCTTGGGTTTACTTTGAGGTGTAACTTTATCTCAGCAGTTTGTGGAGCTCTGAACTCTGCAGCTTCGACTGCACTCGCTCCACAGACACAAGTTACACAAATCAATTCCAACTTTGCATTGCTGCGGTTCAGACGTTAGCAGCACATTGTTAGTGTTGTAACATTTGGCTCATGTCTGCTTAGTCCACACAAATACACTCTTTATATTACTTAGAAGTAACACTAGAGGGAGGATCTGTCCAAAAGTACAAGAAAATCAACAGTATTTGTCTTATCAATGACATTATTAGTAAATCTTCATATAATTTAGTGCCTAAGGTATTTTTTAATCTGTGTTTATAAAGCAATATTTGAGAAATGTTTGTAATAGCATTTTTTTAAAACATATTAAAGTTCTTCATAACAACTTCTATTGAAGTGGTTATTTCTTTTAAATTACAACAGCACTTTATGTTTCCTTTGTTTAAAGAAACTTTGTAAAAGAGAAAAGTTTTCAGATGTTTATTGTTGTCGTAAACATTCATTACGCCACATTAACCTTCTCCTTGTAAGGTATTTTGTATCTTTAGGAGAAAAAAAGTGTGTGTGCAGGGAAGCAAAGGTAATTTTGATATTTGAAGAAATGTTTAACGTTTAAAGCTAAACTGTACTGAAGAAAGAAAATCTGACGCCTCCGTGGTGTTAAAAACTATGAGAAGGGAAAAAAGTGCTGCAAAAAAAAAAAAATTAAATGGCTGCGAGTGGAAACAGCAGGGAGGAAGTGAAGATGAAGATTTATTTTTTTAGTTTTAAAAAGGCGTGAGACAAAGCCTCACTCACCGGGACGCCTTTAAAAATGACAGGAGGGGACTGCCAAGACACACTGATGCCATTCCCAGTCCCAGTTCCAGGCCCGATCCCATTACCACTGCTTATCCCAGCCAGCTCAGGACCCACTGGGATACTCACTGGAGCGGTGGCCTGGAACGTGGACAACAACCCACACGGCCAGGAGGGGACCCAACGAAAACAAGAAGGAACAGGAAATTTGCAAAAGGTAAGAGACAAAGAGAACAATAGAAAAAAAGCAATGAACAGTCAGTAAGGAGACAAACTGAAATGAGATTTTCTTTAGTAAAATCAAATTTAGAAATTAAAACAGTAGAAAAAAATACTCACGGAGCAATTTGATACAAGCGAAACATAAACGGTTAGTGATGCATACGCATCTATCTTTGTGTGTATTGTTTATTGTCATGGCAACTGAAAGTTCAGGGCTAATGCAAAACCCCTGCAAACAACTGCGTTCAACGTGGAATAAGTTTTTAGGAACACGTGTTTATTAAACTGAAATCGTTGAATTTTACCTCCAGCCACATACATAAGCTATGGATGTGCATGAATTGATGGAGAAGTGGAAGAAAAAGAGGAAGAATGAGGAGGAGGAGGGGGAAGGGACATCAAAACCCAGCTACCACGAAACAGTTCAAGTGAGGTGGTGTGAGTAGGAATTTAAGCACAATCACACCACATAACCAAAACTTTTATAACCTCAAATATTTTTTTTAAACTGTAAAAAATATATTTTTATACGTGAACTTTTAGTTCTCTCACTCCACTCCCACATCTGCGTCGGAGCACATAACGCTCTGAATGTTTTTGTTTTGCTGCAACTGATCTCAAAAAACTGCCTTTGCTAATTTACATTTTTCAATCATTGCCCTCGAGGATCAATAACGCATCTTTCAGTTTGAGAGAAAATCAAATATATTTATTAAGCATGGCAGCAAAATCTAAATGATGAATATAACATGTGTGTGTGTGTGTGTGTGTGTGTGTGTGTGTGTGTGTGTGTGTGTGTGTGTGTGTGTGTGTGTCTAGTATCATGCATGTCTATGAGAGAATTACCTGATAGGCGTGGTCAGTGCGAATGTGACAGAGTGTGGAGGGCGCTGATTGGCTGAGCAGTGACGAGGTGTGGCTCTGCAAACCAGTCACGCTGATGAGCTCAGAGTGGGCGACGTCGCTCAGCGGTGGGGGAAAGATGGGCGGAGGACCGGCCGTGGTGGGGGAGGTAGGTGTGAGGCTGGACAAGCCCTCTGTTAGACTGTCCATGTTGACTTCAATCTCTGAGTAGTAAAAGTCCTCCTCCCCATCGCTGTAATCTGAGTCACTGTTTCGTCTGCAGGGAGAAAGCAGAGACAATTTGAAACATGTCCCTTTTATTTTTTTTTTCTAAGATAAGTAAGAGACACGGAGGTTGTAGTAATGATAATAAATAATTATCAACTTTATTGTCATTCTAAGTTGTACAGTGCACCATGCAAAACTGAAAAAAACTTCATTTCATTTCTCCACAGCAGTGTAGGAGTACAGCATTTACATGGATTTTATAGACTTTGGCTTTTAGAGCAGAAGATGCAATTATTGTGCAGATACAAGTAATGTGCAGATACAAGTAATGTGCAGATATAAGTAATGTGCAGATACAAGTAATGTGCAGATACAAGTAATGTGCAGATACAAGTAATGTGCAGATACAAGTAATGTGCAGATACAAGTACTGTAATGTGCAGATACAAGTAATGTGCAGATACAAGTAATGTGCAGATACAAGTAATGTGCAAATGTTAGCAAATGTTCCTATATACACCTAGACATATGATATATTTATGCATGCATATAGACATGGTTTTGTTTTAATGCTATTAGTACTTAGCATGTTTTTAGTTAATGTTTTTCTTAGTTCATATCTTTGATTGTTGGATGTAACTGGGAGTAATGTGCAGATACAAGTAATGTGCAGATACAAGTAATGTGCAGATACAAGTAATGTGCAGATACAAGTAATGTG
>JARVLU010000103.1:15596406-15609426 GCA_031762415.1 Simpsonichthys santanae | reverse complement strand
TCCAAATTAATGGACAAAATTGGTCAATGCGACTTATACGGAGGTGCGACTTATACGCCAGAAAATACTGTAGTTTTAAAACAGAACTATGTACCTTTGACTTTGTTTTAAATGAATATGCACAGGTATATTGATTCTTCCTCTGAAAGCCCGCAAGATCTTTGTCCAAACTTGTTAGAACTTTACAGCTTTTGCAAATAAATTTTACACAAGTGCAACCGACAATGCAACAAATAAAAAGCACACAACGGTCTAAGAAACATCTTTATACCAAAAGCTCTTAAAACATGCAGTCTTGTGGCACACTGATGGAATTACTTAAACTGGTGGGGACTCGGGAGCAAATGAAAATAAATGGTTTTGTTGCCATTACCTAAAGCAGGGTACAGTGCACAACAAATGCTGTGAAGGTCACACACCCACAGATGCGACAATGAGATATTTACCACATGGTCCCCAGTTTGACAACTGATTAAAAGAAAAAGAGTGGCCCCCAACTGTAGTGCAAAATTTATTTGGTGAAACCATCAAAGGCGAGTGAATCAAAGCCAGATTTATCAAAACACTTGTTTTATGTGGCAACATTCAGAAAAGGAGTGAAAAAGGGGAAAAAAGCAACTGAAGCTGCAAGAAAACGTCTAAATAAATTATTTGTGAAAGAGAAAAAATGTTTTAAAGGTCTTTAAGTCACTTTTAAAATCAAAAGTCTGCATGTTCTAACAAGCTCACAGTTTCCTTTTCTTCGTTTTACGTTTAGTAAATTACAGAAAGTATTATCTTAAGTGCCTAAAAATCCTAGTAAGTTTTCACAGTATTCTTTTTTTTGTTTGATCAACAAAGCAAACAGCTGGTCTATTTATAAGAAACCAAGTTTAACCAGTTATGATTAGATGTAGCATAAGGGATTTTTTTTACATGTTCCCAGGGTGCCTTGTTGTGAACCAAAAAAGTGAATCATGGGTAAAACATTGTTTTATTGTTAAACGAGGGAGTGCCTTTTCACCAGCTGTAAACTGCTAATCCAAACAGAATTTAGACAGAGGTAAATTAAAGGTCAGGGGGAACAAAAGTATTAATATTAACAGTGATAAGATGAATAATGTTTTGCAATCCTATATCCTGTCTGTCAACTTAGAACATGTTGCTGTGTTTGCAATGTTTTGAGATAACAATCAATGTGATGAAAAAAAAGGTTTTCGATCTGGTTTACATGCGGACTGGACAAAAATAGCTGTTTTTTTCTTCTTCTCCACATTAAATTCAAGAAATAAAAGCCTTCTGATGTCTGAGTGTGCTCAATCTTGCGAGCTCTCCAGAGACTTTTACCCACAACATTCATGACTGACAGAATGTGAAATGAGAAACATGAAGGAGCGAGGTGTTTAAACATGTAAACCATTCACACCCTACATTATCCAAGATCACTGTGTGGAGCTGTAACCTGATTAGTTGGATTTCATTGAATTTATTGTCTAATTTAAAAACCTAGGAATTATAAAAATTTTAATAGGGCTTTATAAAGAATAATCAAGCTGCTGAGGTTTTAGATTTAGATAAGCATCATCTGAGAAACGGGCAGTGACTTGACATAGAGAGTAACCAATAGCTGAGTGAAAAAGAGGTTAATAGTTCTTGGGCGACACCTTCAACCACTCCCAGTGCTCTTTAACATTATATAATCACTTAGTGCATTTTAGACTTGTCCCTGGATGCATGTTCGGCTTGCTCTGTGGGAAACAGTCTTTGTGTGCACAGTTTATTCCGACATGGATACGACTGTGTCAGAAAACTGTGTAAAACAGCCTTGACTGCACTGCAAACAAAATCCACTCAGATACAACGAAGTTTATCTTCCTGCCCGACATGCAGTCAGCACATAATACATCAACAAGCCTCACCTTTCAAAAGTGGGTCAACAGAGAAGTATGCTTTAAAACATTCAGCTGCAGGGACACCTCGGACAAATGAAAACTTTCCCAAATGCAGTTTAACTTAACAGTAAAACATGCATGTATAAAACATTCAAGCCCTTCTTTTTGCTTCGGTCAAGTGATTGAGCAATCCTGGCCCTCGCTGCAAAACTCTGGGTCTCCAAAAAGGCATAGCATTTCAAAACTGTTCTGGATGGAGCACCAAACATGTGGTCAGTTAACCAGTGTGCCTCCACACTATTCATATCAAAACCACAGTTCAGTTTGTAGCCAGATGCAGAATTTAACTTCAAGACAAAGATTTAAGGAACACAAGTCATAGCTGAGTATGAAAACTGCAAACACTCATCGGTTTTATGACAACAACACGGCCAAATTAGCCTCTGGCTGAAACTTAATGAACTCAAGAACCAAACATGTCAAAAAATGGCTCTGATAATTAACAGTGTGGTCCAGAATCTTATGGTCTGATTACACACGTCCCAAAAGTTTATGGTAAGATTCAAAACAAATACTGGTACTTCAGTCACATAAAACTTCTAAATTGTTCACAGATTTTTTTTCTTTAACTTCAACACCCCCAGATCAAGAAAAAATAAATAAAAAACAACTGACCAAAGATTAAAAAAAAAAAAAAAAAAAGAGTTCATGACCGCATCAGCCTCCATACCTGTTTCTGGGGACAGGGATGTGGGAGGAGAGGGGTTGTCTCTCTGCCTGTGGTACATTCTGTCCTTGTGCTGCCCTGAAGCTGCTGGCCAGCTCTGCCTGTTTCCCTGGGTTTCTGATGTCCAAATTCAAGAAGCTGCCTGGCAACGACCTGGTTACACCAGGACACGGAGTAGGACTGGTCCTCTTTAGAATCCCAGAGGAGCCAGTGTCTTTTTGGTCCCCGAGGCCACCCTGTATTACAAAATAAAGCATGCTGAAGTCAGTTTATTGTAGCAAAGGTGAAATGCTGTAAGTTTATAATAGGTTAGTGACATCTCAGGCATGCTTGGTTGAAAAATCTGTGTAGTTTCATGAAGACCAGTCCAAACAAAATAAAGTAAGAAACACAACATGCACAAATCCTTTTGCATAGCAATGCTTAATATGTACTTTATGCATCCCTATTTTTGGCAGCTGTTTAACAAATTTGCCAGTAAAATTGGCTGTCAACTACCACATGCATTTGTTTACGTATTGAAAGAACAGAAGTGATTGAAAATAGATCAACAATAGCAACATCCATGTAAGAGCTACTTGGGGTTGAGAAGTCTAACAGTTTTGATATTATGGTAAGAATACCTGTAGTATGCAGATACCGTTTTACTAGTACTGTACTGTACACTGAAAAGGACTTAGAAACAGGATGTAGTTGACTTTTATTTTCTGAGACAAAATATCACTCCTTGAATATTTCAGACTGAAATTTGCTGGGGGTTTTCCCCCCATAATTTAACAGCAGATTAAATTTTATATTTCCAACTAAAAGACACATTTTTGATTCTACACTTGTCTGATTCCACCATGAAGGTTTACAGACAGACTGCAGTCATTTTTTATTTTGGCTGATCCCTGCTTCAGGGGTCACCACACTCGCAAGAAGACTTGGCAATTGTTTTGATGTTGGATGCTCTTCCTGACACAACCAGACTACTGAGCTACCACAGCCATCTGTGTGGAGCAGAGAGCTGCCATCTAGGGTGTGCATAACTTAAACTTCCACATGCTTTTTGGTAGTTCACCCAATTACTTTGTTTACATTGAGTGCATGCCTGACTTTCAATACTGCATATCAATACATATATCTGAAAACCTACTGGAGTAAACTCTTTCAATCTGCACTATTTGATCAGGCTCAGAATAACATTGTTTGATTTTATAGTTTGCAATGACTACCTTGACACTGTATTAGTCACTTGATACAAATCATCAGAATTTTTTTAAAACTATGTCATGCTGCATATCTTTGTCATCTGAATTACGTTTCAAAATGATACAAATTAAATTAATGTTTCATTTGCATAAATACTACAATAAGTATTACAGTACAAAAGCTAATATTTAATGTTGCATATAACAAGAAGTAGTTGCTGTTTGTACGGAAAACAAGAAATATGCATTTCATTTGTGCAAGGTGGAAAACACCAAAAAAAAAAAAAGGTTAGATTTATATTAAAAAACAGCTTCTTAATGTGAACATGAGTTTTGAAACTTTCCTCTCTCCTTCCCCACCCCCAATAGAAGTCATAAAAAGTTCACTCCACCCAAAAAAAAAAAAAAAAAAAACACATTTTTGTTATCAATCATTAACTATTGGCTAAGGAATAAATGAGAGCAACAGAGTGAAGTTTCTGCAAAAATGAAATGGATCAGCACAACATCATCTATGGACAATACAGATTAAACTTAATTTCCGTTCAGTAATTCCCTTGTCACCCATGCCTCTCCACCCCCTCCTATAATAACTATACCTCAGGTGTATAACAGACAGCACCACTGTAATAAATCTAATTGACTCATTAAAAAATAAGTTATGGTTTGACTTTTATGCCCATTTTATTCATACAAAAACTACAATTTCATATTTAAATTACACAAACCTGCATGCACTTATATTTGCTAAAACGAAAATGCTTTAAAAAGGTAAGAGGCAGAAAAACGGGTCAGATATTCGTGGTTTTGCATGCATGCAGCTCTCAGAGGAGCCAGGAAGCCCACATCGAAGCTCCACCCTGAAGCCACGGGGGAGGGGAGGGGGGGGCAGCTTAGAGTCCCTGCCCCCCTTTTTTCTGTAAACTTTACCCACAGACTGGGCCGCCATTTAAAGCAGTAATAATGCACCGTAAAGGCTTTACGGTAGTTGGTAAAATTCACGCCTCAATAAAGTCAACCTGTGCCCTCGTTAGCCGACGTTAGCACGCTCATAGCCCAACATGTCGCGCGCTGTTTGTGACCGTTAACTGCAGGCGGCTGTAGCCTGTCAAAACACGGCGGGGTCACAAGTATCACTCGATATTTTCAGTGCGGTTACTCGAATGTGCGTGTGACTGTGGCAGCTTGTAAAGTAAGTCCACTTTTTTACACTCACTTTCTCCAAGTCCGGCAATATTCGACCCCTGCTGCTGGACGAAGTTCGCTCGCTTTTAACCTCCGCCGTCGAGCCGCCGTCCATTACGAATTTGTAAAAAACGGGCCCCTGCGTGTACGCCGGCATCACGGAGCCGTTTTTCTCCACCACAACAGGGACCCGGCTGTCGAAGAGCACCGAGCGGCCTGTCCGGTAGTTGAAATCCGCCATGCCGACGCTTGTCCCGACCGACGACTTCTCGAAAATATATTTGGACTCCATATTCAGTCAGGGCGCGTGGAGGCTAAAGCAGGAAAATCAGCTCTCGGTAGATTTTAGTGCAAGTTGAAGGAGTTTGATACATTTATCAGGATTGTCGCAGTTTGATAAAGCCTGTTTCTGTGTTAACCTCTTTGCTAGTCTACATGGAAAAGTTTTCCACTACCGCCACCCAGGATATCCAAAAAGCCGCCCGGTTCGGAAGATAAAAGATTGTTTTGCCTCTTTTCTCCAAACGGATGCCACGCCCCCTATGCTGCGCTCCTATTGGTCCGCTGAATACATAAACATTACACTTTGGCACGCGTCCACGCCAAGACGGCTTGTGATTGGCTGATTCGAGCGCGTCAATCACGTTTTTTTTCTAATCCAAGCAGTGTGGGAGGAAGAGAAGAGGGGGTGTAACCAGCGGTTCACCGGCCGGTGTGCGTCGTGAAGAGCCGGGTCTGCGAGGCAGTGGGGGGAGGGGGGCGGGGGACAGCCCTCTGCAAAAGACTGCGCATTTACCATTTTTTGTAAATCAACCTGTGACAAAGCGGATTACGATTTACAATGCATGAACTAAATTTTACAAGAGAGCTATTATAGAGCAAATGATCAGCTGTTTTCTTCCTAAAAGTTTAAAATCCATCAAGTACGTCCAACTAAAGTTGTTGTACTGTAAGAGTTGGTTAGATTGTGGGAAATAAACTATATAATGTATATTATTTTAAGACGATGTCTTGTCTTTACTAGTTCAAGGCAGTATTTTTAACAGACTTTAAAGCAGAGTGGGCAATTTAATACAGTATATATGATGCTTAGTGGATTCGGAAATGTTGCATTTCTAAATAAAGAGTACATAACCCAAACCCTGATTTCTGCATGAATTAATATGCATAATGCTACAAAAAAGCTTTTTATTGCAAGTGAGAACATTGCAAAGCAGGAACTGTTTAGTTTGATCATCTTTCCAAAGAAAAAGACCACAGGCAATAGAAACATGTTATAATGTGCCACTTTATTAGAAAAGTAAAAACTCACTTTCATATTTTATGAAGGGTAATATAAAACATTACAATCTTTTGCATATCTGCACTGTCACACTATAATATATTTATTCTTTTATGAACTAAAATCTGTGCTTGAGGAACATACAATATTGGCTACAGCTGTCACAGCAGTACTGGCCCATATTTATATTTTAGGACATTTTCTTTTTACAAACAGCATCTTTATCTGCATGAAAAGCATGAAACATTTTTCATCCACAAAGTACAATGTGTCTGTGATAACCATCTCCTTTTTTCCCCCCAACAAATATAATGTATATTGTATGTTACATTGGAACAACATCAGAACAGCAACTGAGAATTTTACACATTTACATCATCATCATACTGTTTGTGCAATGAACCTTTGTCTCTGTCAGTGAATATAATTGTTCAGCAAAACAAATTAGATCAGTGCATTTTCTCAGGATAAAAGCGAACATATTAGGTGACAGCCTTCATTTTATTTTTTCATTAAAAGGAGCATAATTGCTTATTTTAAGTGATCAGCGCTTGTTAAAGGTACCCATTGCAAACTCAAAATAAAAAAGGTGCAGTTTGAAAGCCTTTACTCGTAATTGTTTTTTGTGCATTTCTGAAATGAGGGTACACAGTCAATGTAAACAAAGTGCTCGGCTGAATCCTCCACGTTGAAGCTTGAGCCACACAGACCTACACTAGGCTCGCTGTGTATAAACAAATATGGTGGGATCAGACAAGCATGAAAATTTGATGTGTTTGTGTGAATCTGCTGCTAAACGAGAAAAAAAGGAGTGTAAGAATGTCAAAGGTAAATGATTCAAGCAGGCGGTGGAGCACTGTAAAGACAGAACCCGTCATTCAAACACACACAGCTTTTGTAAAACTTCTGCAAGATCAGCAATTTTATACATAATATCAGCTTATCTTTATACAGTACATACTTCAACAAATCTGATTGTAAATACGTACCAATACATCATCCATGTTAAACTTCTCCATCCCAAACATCTTTTCCATGGACGTCAACATTGTTGACCTATTTTCAGTCACTCCAGCTGTTTTTGAATGTAAACATACACATGTGGAGGCGGCATCCATTCACAAACTATGCTCACAAGTTCTTGATGTAAGGCCACATAACCCATTTATGAGATAAAACAATAGTTAGAATGTGGTTTCTTACTTAATAAGTTTTTGTTTTGACCCGTCCTCATGACGTTGCGATGAGTACCTTTAAGTATCTCAGCTGTTGACAATTGCTCAGATCAGACAGTTGAGCCGTTGGTGCGTTGCTGATATGAGACTGGGGTCAGCCTGACCCGCAGCCCCTGCCCCCCTCCTCAACCCACATTTCACTCCCGGAGTCCCTCAGCACAGAACATCAAAGGCACCGCCTCTGTACAGCGCAGGAGAAAGGGGAAGCAAAATTAAAAAAAAGAGGTCTATGATGGTTGGAGGAGGATGGATTCAGGTCTGAGTGGCAGTAGAGGATGGAAATGGACGGATGACGGGGAGTGTGCTTGTCTGTAACTGAACACAAAACAAGAGGAGGGGGGAGAGGCCTTTGGGCCAGTGTCCCTTTGCAGTGATCCTCGTCCAGTTCTACACTAGCTCTGCACCCCCCACCTCAGCTCGATCACTCCTTCTTTCTCCCTCGGATCAAAGAATAAACAACACTGCCATTTTCTTCCCAGCAGTTCCTTCCCATTACACCCACCCCCCACCCCAGCACCACAAAGTTTGGATAAACTGAGCATTAGGCCTTGCATTACACGGCAAAACGTACAACAGAAAGAAGAAACGAGATAAGTTAAGTACCACAAGGTTTTTGTTTTTATCTCCATATATTGAAGCATGCACTTGTTCAAGCAGGAAAAAAAAAATAGCATCAACAATACAAAGTATAAGAAAACATACTTTTTATGGCAGTGGTGTGAGCTATTTACCCAACGGCATTATTGTTGTGTTAATATAAAAAACAGTGCTTTAAAATACAGTGTTTATTTTTACATACTTTGACACAGTAGCCTTTTATACACTTATTTGACTTAACCCGTTTCCTCTGTGTGGCTGAGCTTTGTGCATCCTTCATTGCTTCTTGTCTTTTATGTCCGTTTATTAGGCCGCACGCGTTTTACTTCTTCCTGTGTTCTTTCCTTTCGTTTCCCCAAAGCTACATGGGGAAAAAAAAAAACAACACATTGTTTATAATGGAAGAGAACTCGGTACAGATGCTGCTGGAGACGAGGTTGGATAGAAGGAGAGGAGAAACTTTTCCAAAAGACACTCTATGGTAATTTTTATGCGCGGCGCTTTATTTTCTTTGGAGTCCAGACTCTGGTACTATTTGAACCACAAGACTTTTGTCTGATGAGTCATGAGCAGCTCTGGTTTTGACTCGAGTCCAGAAAGCGAATCAGAACTGCGCTTCAATACACCCCCCGTTTTTATAAAAACACTAATGCGCAACTTAAGCTCAGCAGTCGGGCAGTTAACCAGTGCACAAAATCAAAATTACCATACGGATCAGATGTTTACAGTTCACAGAGGAGATGGCGCATTAACTACACAAGATGAAGAAGCCTGCATTGTTTTGGACACTCTTTCACTTCCTTTTTTCCCTCCAGAAATATTCTTCTCTCACTTATCCCTGTGATATAGCTGAAGTCGTCTATTGTGAAACACTCTGGACAAATTCTTGCACAAGCCATTCACTGGCCCTGACCCGATCACTTCACCTTGCACGACTCTGACAAATATGTATGTGTCTGAGTGGGGGGTGTGTTGGGGTGTGTCAACATGCCTCTGGCAACAGATGTTTGTCAAATCTGAGTGTGGGTTTTGAGCTTCTGGCTTAATTTGAACAAAGCTTCTATTATTGAGCAAAACTGACTTTCTGTAGTGCTGCAGAGGCCCGAACGGATAGCTGCTGATGAGCTTGGGGGCACGCTCAAGACATTTTTGTGCAACGACGACAGCAACTTTCATTTACTTCTGTGTGTTTAAGCGGACCTGCAAATTACGGGCCCGTGTTTGAACAAAGCACCAGAAGCTGCTCGACAACAGGTCAGTGCGCTCCTAGAACCTGTTTCATGTTTGTTTAGGGAGAGCCAAGCACCACAAACACGGTGATATAAATATGCTCGTGTTGTACGGGTCACCCAAGGAATGAGGCATGTGTACGTCTACCAGTGATTTGGTGTGGTATCTTCTACGCCACATATCTGCATTTTCATTGCTACTGATGCCTTTTTTTTTTCTATGTCTATTTTTGTGTGAGTTTGCACGATGCATGCACATTTTTTAAATATATATTTAAAGTGTGTTCTTCTCAGGTTGTGAGGTACAGTGTTCATACAAAAATAAAGATACTATGGGAAATGATGCACAAGCAGGTGAGTGTGACAGATTACTGAAAACAGATGTTCCAGTTGTATCCCCACCCCCCACCCCACCCATTTCTATTCAGATGTGATTGGTCCATATTTGGGCTGGACGAGGCGTAGGCTGGTTCTGAAGTGCAGACCAATCGAAGGAAGTCTGAACCTGGATTAAGACCCTGTTTGTACCTGATGTCAACACAAAATGGATCCTCATGTTGATTGACTATAGAGGGTCTGAGTCTATGTACAGCGACCTGCTGGTTGGTGAACAGAACTTGTGCCAGTTGATTCTGGACCCCGTCTGAAGACCAAGATGCTACAGGCCAGTGACATACATCTCCATCCCATCGTTGAAGGTGAAGATGGTGGTTGTGCCGGAGGAGTTGCCCCCTTGTTTTACATCGCTGATGGTCTCATAGAAATTTTCCCCACCAGGGAGGCCTCTAACAGGAGGGGCAGTGGGCCCTGAGGCTTGTGGTGCTGCTGGTACAGCTTGCTGCTGCTGTGGCGTCTGCTTCTTTCTCTTCAGAGTAGCACTACCACCACCTGTGCTGTTATTGGATTCCACCTGCTCCCGCTTCCGGTGGGTGTCGATACTGGCGTATGCCGGGTCTGACTCGACGGCAGCAGAGGACCAGGACCTGTCTCCTACCGGCTCATAGCAGGGTTCCTCTTGAGAGCGAGCCTGGCCTTGGACGCCTCTGCCTCGTCCTCGAGAACCCTGGTTGCCCCTGTCCCCACCAAAGGAGCGCGGCAGGGTCTTTGCTCCATTGTGCTCCATGGGAGGCTTCTTTTTCTGTGTTTTGCATACGATGGAGTAAGTGTCTGCGATCTGAGAACACATGTAGACAGGAAGAGAGCACAGCAAGGGTAATGAGTTAATAACACCAAAATACAACCCACATTTATCCTGTTTATTTATGAGCAACAAGTCCAGTTACACATTTTCACTGCTTTGTTTACATGGAGAAATGTCTGCAACAAATCATCTAGTGCATGCTGCACTTCATAATACTTAAACAGTGTTTCTGACATGTTTTACATTCTGTAAATTAATGTCTTTAAGTAATTAAGATATGTAATCAAAGAGCGAGTGCAGGTTATTTGGTGTATTTTAATGACTGTATGTGCTTTGTGTGTTTATGCACAGCACTTTGCACATTATGTTAACAGCTCACTCCCTGTAACCTGACCTATTTTGACAAGGCAAGGATAACGCAGTGTAAACTGTGTTATCAGTCCGTTGAGCTCTAGGCAGCAACGGCGTTAGATTTGCAGTATGAACCTGTTAAAATTTCACCACAACTGCTTTGGCAACGGAGCTGCGAGGGACGGTGTGAAAGATCTGGATGGCAGCCAATTTGCTGGAAAACGGGGAGAGGAAAAAAAAAAAAGGTTTTAGTGTGTTCACAAATGAACTTTGTACACATCACATGTGCCCCTGCTGTATGCATGGCAGGTGTATAAAAGCCACTCCTCGTGCATAAACACACTTTTCTGTATACTGACAATGATATCCAGGGCTCGTAACTGAAAAGCATGTGCGAGGAATTCAGATAAACCAGCTTTGCGACCTCTGGCATTTCTGAGTCAAAATTCCGCTCAAGTGAAGCGCAGGAGCAGAAGATTGTGGAGCATGGCGATGTTTACCCTCCGTGTTCACGCCCACACCAGCAGCTCTGCTCCGCTGCACCGAGAAACGCCGGCTATGCAAACTCTGCATGTTCACTAAACACAAACCTTTGTTGTTGTATCTTTCCCAAAAAACCTGAAGCATGTGCATACACACACACAAACTAACAAGAAATAATTTCTTGTCCCATATGTGTGCTTTTTTTTTTTTTTTTTTTTTTTTTAAATTTAAAAAAAAATCTCATGAATCACTAGAGAGATTTTAATGGCATTTTCAGAAAATAATCAAAGGGTGTGTATCAAACTGATCAACTTTTGAACCCACCCCATTCAAGATGGCCACCACAGCTAATTAACATTAGCCAACACAAACATGACTAACTCAATCAATTTTACAGATATTTAGCTGAAGCGTGGCGTGACAGTAAAGTCAGTCGCAACACATTATTAAAACACTAACAGATCATGCAAGATCTCGCAGTGTTGCACGAGACTGCACAAAAACATGATTTACAAGGTGTGATTAAAGTGTTCGCAGCTCAAGTACCCTTTTATCACAAGTTTTAAGGCTGTGCACAATATGCATTCCTTCAAATAATGCTAGGCCTTAATTATTAAAGAGCAAGCAACTATAATTTCATCAGTGAAAATCTCTCATCGTCTCTTTTCTGGAGTTACAGACGAGCTCTTAGCAGCTCTCATACACCCTGCCCCCACAAATCTTTAGTGTGACCTTTTTGGATAAACAAAGACCCCTGCGTAAGCTATAAGTGTGTGCAGACAGTGCACGGCGTGTGTGTTTGTGTGCATGCAGAATGTGCAGCTCTGTGCAGCAGAGGAAGGAAGTCACAAGATGATGGGGATTTCAAAACTCAGCTGCAGCTGGTGAGGAAGCCTGCCATTGTATGTTTTTGTTTTCCCCCCATTACACTGTACATTGTCTCTGCTTCTTTTTATTGGCTCTTTGCAGCTCTCTGCTTACAAAAGGTAACGCTCTGCATGCGCTGATCATCTGGGGGAACTCGCGGCAGCGTACAGGCTGCTGCATCTGTTTGTGATCAACTTTACGAGCAGCAAATAACGCACGGTTTCTCAAACAGTCTTGCAGCGGTTGACTTTCTTCTGGTGGGACACGCTTCATGCAACGTGACTGCTCAGGGAGGGGCAGGGCCTCCCGAAGCCACAAAAGGGGAAGCAGAGTGGAGGGGGGAGAGTGCCAGAGGAGAGGAGGAGATTCAGCTGGGAGTGGAAACTCAACACTTTCTGACGGCTGCAACTGACAAAATCCAGAGTATAGGGGCATGTTAGGGCAACAACAAACCCCCAAATGGAAAAATACAACAACCAAGACATGAGGAAACGTTAAAGAGAAAGGCTAAACTAGTTAGTTGGTTTCTTTGTGTATTTGTCTGGTTGGAAAAGGAGTTTAGATGGTTCTGAACAGCAGAGATTTAACCCTGTCATCTCTGCAAACAGCGCCAAAGTCTTTTACTTTCCAGTGGCACCATTTTTCTAAAACACATCAGAATACAGTACTGACTTATTTCTGCTCATCTAGAGCAGTAGATCCAAAGGTTGGTGTTGGGGCCATTTGTGGGTCATGAAACTCCTCAGATGAGCTTCACAAATCAAACGAAATGTAAAAGTAATGGTTTATTCATTCAACCTTTATTTAGGCAGGTTAATCTCATTGAGCCTCGAGGACTCATTTACAAGAGAGACCTGGC